>PVLD010000711.1:75748-152650 GCA_004027595.1 Dinomys branickii
CAAAAAAAAAAAAAAAAAAAAAAAAGAAAGCAGAGATGCCACACTTTGTCTGGTTTTTCGTTACCCCTTGGGCATTTATAGGCTCAAGTAAAGAGGCCCAAAGCAGTTTCTCAGTCTCTGTCTGCCTCAGAAGGGACCACAAATTGTTTTACACAGCCCAGGTACCAACCCAGAAGTTTTCTTCTGTCCTCTGTGTTGATCCCAACAGTGTATCTTCCCATCTAGTTTATTCTGGGAGACGCTGGCTTTTTAACGCACCTGGTTACTGAGGTCCCTAAGACTGCCTGTCAGGATGATGGGGTGGAAAACACACACCACACTTGTAATGGGAAAGAGATCCTCAGTGAAAGCCCAGGAGTGTACCTGCCCTTTGGCCCCGTGGTGGTTTCTAGTTCTTTCAAAACTATCCCAGTTAGCCAGTAATTGCTACAAAACCTTTGCCCTCAGTTCACTTGATCTTTAATTTCCAGATTGCCTCAATCAGTTTTACTCCAAACATGTAACTGCCAGAGCAAAACACCAGCTTCGGCAACTGACCTCAGCTATGCCCCAGGGAAAAGGATTTTCCACATTAGCTCAGTGTCCTCTTTCTTGCAGCTTCAGAGGTATAATTCAGGACAAATCTGTAATTTGTGATTGTGTGATTTTCTAGGAGCTGCCTTAAAAAGCAAATATATGTTTTGTTTCTGTTTTTCTGTATGTGGTACCGTCCTAGACGCTGGAAATAGAAGCGTCAACAAGACCTGTTTGTCCTGAAGCTCGGTCTACCGAGGTGAGAGGCGCTGAGACAATCATAAAGTAACGTGAAAGAACCAGGCCTCCATGCACACTGTGGCATGAGCACCTGGAAGAGGAGGCAGGCACCACCAAAGGAGTTTCAGAGGGAGCTGCTGCTGCTTTCCAAGGGGTGTAACGTTAGCGCCGCGACAGCTCAGGAAAGGGCTTTCCAGGTACAGCTTGACCAAAAGTGCTGAAATGAGGGACGGTGAGGTCTAGGCCTAGGGTCTCCCAAGACTGCCCGTCTGCACATAAGAGAAGGAGTGGAGAGGCAGACTCGGCCACACAGAGAAGGGTTTGGCTTCCAAGACAAAACATCTGGAAAACTGGCTTCGATTTCAAATGAAATGCAAGTAGCCCTGGACTTAAGCTCCAGCTGTTATGGGGTGGCTGAGACTGGCAGGACGAACGAACCGGGCAGGGCCATCGGCTGTTTACCACCCTAGTCCGGGGCCTGCCACAAGCTTGGTCGCCAGATTCCTCCACGCCCAGCCTGCGCGGCAGCCTCGCCCAGGAGGAGAGGGAAGGTGCGGGCCGCAGCCTCAAGCCTTCCAAGTGCTTCGCGGTTCCAGGCAGGTCCCCAGCGTTCTGGGTGCTTCTTCCTGGAGAAAAAGGGGCTCCCTGCTCCTCACCGCCCAGCACAGCTACGCGATGCGAAGGAATGTACAGGAAAGCCTGGGGAAAGGAAAGGGTGCCCCTCCCGGCCCTGCGCGCACCGAGCGATGCGGCCCGCGGCGGCCCGGCCGGGGGACTGAAGCTGTGCGGGGTCACTCTGGGCTTCGGGGCGCCTCCCACCCCCGCGGGGTGAGCCGACGCGTGACTGCTAGGCGCGCGGCTCGAGGAGGAGCCACCAAGGAGGAGGGGGCGCCGCGCAGTGGAAACCCCGACCGGCGCCTCCGACCCCACCTGCGCCCCCAGACCCCACGGCGCCCACGGGCCGGAGGACTCGGCCCCTCCTGGCGTGTCTGCTAGAAGAGGGTGGCGCCCACCGGCTCCCTTGGCCAATGACAGCGGCGGGTTCCTGGTCCGATCCCTGGCGCGTCTCGCCATTGGCCGCCGCTCGGGTCTCGGCCCACCGAACCTCGGCGACCCAAGCCAATCGCGAGGCGGCGGGCTACCCCGCGGCTCCCCAGGCGGCGGCGGCGGCGGACTTGGAGCAGAGCGGGGTTGGGCTACCCCGGCGGCAGGCGACCCAAGCCCGGGTGGTCCCCGCGGGGCGCCAGGTACAATGGAGCCCGCAGTGTCGCTGGCGGTGTGCGCGCTGCTCTTCCTGCTGTGGGTGCGCGTGAAGGGGCTGGAGTTCGTGCTCATCCACCAGCGCTGGGTGTTCGTGTGCCTCTTCCTGCTGCCGCTGTCGCTCATCTTCGACATCTACTACTACCTGCGCGCCTGGGTGGTGTTCCGGCTCAACAGCGCGCCGCGCCTGCACGAACAGCGCGTGCGGGACATCCAGAAGCAGGTGGGCGGGCCGCGCCGAGCCGGGGCGCGCGGGAGGAACGGCTCTCTCCCGGGGGGTGGAAGGGGGCGCGAGGCGGGTGGGGGCCCCCCGGGACCAGGCCGAGAGGGCGGAAAGTGCAGGCGTCGCCCGGAGGGAAGGAGCGTGATGGTCAGTTGGGAGCCGCGTTGGAGAGCGGCCTGCGAGGCCGGGTTAGAGGTTTATTTCGTGGCCGCAACGTGCTTTGGGCGTTTTTTAGAATAAAGAAGTAAAGCGAGTAGAGAATCCAGCCCGCATCCGGGGCGGGCCTTGGGGAGGAAGGCCGGCTTCGACAAAGGCGCTGTAACTGGACATCCTGCCGCGTGCTGCCCTCCGCGGAGCTGCCGGGACCCTGCTGCGACTCCCGGGCCGGGCTGGCGTGGGCTTCAGGCCGGGCGGTGGCTTGGCTCCTTTGGTGCCTGCTTGTGTTCCTCTGGCATCAAGTTGCCGAGAGCTTATGTTTCCTGCTGCTCCTGTTCCGATGGCTCCCCGCTGGCCAGAGTCCGAAGAGGACGCTCAAGGGCTCCCCGTGAGGGACGAGACAGAGGGCCTGGCGCAGGAGGGGAGCGTCTGGAAGTGGTCTTCGCTGCTGCTCACATCCGGCTCCGGAGCTCTGGCTGCCTCTCACCAGCTGCACCTCTCTCCCAGTTCTTCTGTGAGCTCAGATTCTCAATTTACCTGCTGGACTCCTCGGTCAGACTGTGAGCTCCTAGAAAGCAGGACTGTTATCTGACCTCCTGACACGCGGGCCCTGGCTGGAAGCAGTTTAGTGAGTGCTCATTAACCCACACTAAACAGAAGGCTCTCTGTAGACAGAACACAGAGGACCCAGAGGACCAGTCCCTGCCCTGGCGCTGCCATGTGCCACAACCTGGCCATTGCTGTCCATTATTTATAATGGTCACAGCGGTGCTGATGGGTCTTGCATCTGTTTTGCTAGTGGGGAACAAAATTGAAGTTCAAACTCTGAGTCATGTTGCAGGACGATGGAACTAGTAAATGGGGCAGGGACCCTGGTTAGCCTGAGGCCACGGCCTGAGCGCTTGACACTTTTTCGCTCCCATCTTTTCCAGCCTTTTAAGTCTGGTTCTGTTCCCCAGCACCTGGCTTGTTTTGCCAGCTACATAACCAGTAGCACTTTTTTCTGCTCCCTCATTCTCTTAGGTATGTGCCTAGAGCAAGAAGTAGTTTGTCTAGGCATTCTCCCCCACCCAGAGTCACGGTCAACTCCCATCAGAATCCAATCCAGCCAGTATTTTCAGAGTTTCAGCCTCTCCCCCTGGCCTCAGCACAGCACCTGTAACCCACTCCCACCCGCTCCTGGCCTTGGCTCAGTTTGGGACT
This sequence comes from Dinomys branickii, assembly GCA_004027595.1. Taxonomy (NCBI): domain Eukaryota; kingdom Metazoa; phylum Chordata; class Mammalia; order Rodentia; family Dinomyidae; genus Dinomys; species Dinomys branickii. Next base: position 79,344 of record PVLD010000711.1, read on the forward strand.
GCAAAGGTGGGCAAGGCCAGGCCTGATTGGTCGTGGAATTCTCATCTCTTACCATTCCGCCCCCAACTCATGGGAATCCCTCAGTAATACCCCTATCCCCAAGTTTAAACACCTCCACTTCATGTGGTGACCCCAGCCTCTGAGTGCAAGGAAGCCCTTCCCATTGCTGAGCTCTTTGCTTAACAAGCTCTACTGCTGCCTCCGCCAGGAAATCTGATCGAGATTTGATAGGACTCCTGGTTGCAAGTGATAGAAACTCAGTTTAAAGTGTCTTGAGGAAGAAGGAGCCTTACTAGCTCCCTTGTCCCTGGCTGACTTTATTTTCAGGGAAGCTGGCTCTGTGGAGGCCTCCACAATTTCTGGCTTAGATCCATCCAGTAAAGAGACGGGACCTTCTCTAGAACCAGTCTGATCCTGTGTTTGACCACGAAGATAGAACCAGACCTCTGTCCTATGCCTCCCTCCTGGAGTAGAATACCTCACACCTGGGTCAAGGAAGATGGGGTTATTAGAAGTGGGTGAAAAACAGATGTTTGCAGGGTAAGACAACAAACACGTTCATCCCCGGAAGGTGTCCATCTCAGTAGGAATGGAACACCCGTGTTCCTGATGCCTTGTCATGCCCTGGGACACTTGTTCTCTGTTTTGTACTCTGCTTGCTTACATTAAAAGTTTTGCCAGAGCCCTTCTTTCCGTTGGCTTCCTGGTCCTTCCCCTCTGTCCCTAGTAGAAGTCCATGAGTGCATGCGTGCTACTGCTTCGGACAGGGCTCATCACAGACTATGCGTCAGTAAGTGTTAGCTGTTCTGTAGACTGTTACTACCAGCTCAGCTGAGCTGTCCTCCTGGGATTGCAGTCAGTCCTGGCTGAGCATCTGGCTCTGCTAGTCACTAGTGTGGACTTGGGCAAGTTACATTAGCTCTGAGTTTTCTCATCTGCAGAGAGGTCATCCCTACTTCCTAGGGTTATTATAGAGATGAACAAGACATTGTACTGGCCAGGTGAGGTGGCGCACACTTAAAATCCCAGCACTCCGGAGGCTGACGCAAGAGGATCATTGTGAGTTCAAGACCAGCCAGAGCTATAAAGTGAGCTCAAGGCGGCCTGAACTGCATAGTGAGGCCCTGTCTCAAAAACAAACAAACAACGCCCCCCCCAAAAAAGACATTGTACAATATAGTTGCCTGGTATGGCGGGGGCACCCAATAAATGGCAGTCCTTGATATAATCACTGTTACCATTGCGAAATCTTTCCTGAGCTTCCCAGTTAATGTTTTTGAAACAATCTGACCCTGTGCTCTAGCTCTTTCTCCCTCCCGCCTGGTAGTGTAGTAATAAGGCTTTGCTTTTGCCTCCCAGTCAGGGAGATGCCAGAGGCTGGGGCCGAGTCCAAGTCTATTTCATCATCCTGCCTCCCAGCATCTAGGGCAAGGCGGCCTTCTAAGTTCCTTCCTGAAAGCAAGGTCATGAGCTGCTGGGGATCTCTGTCGGAGCCAGCTCAGCCTCTGTCTCTGGTTGCAGGTACGGGAATGGAAGGAGCAGGGCAGCAAGACTTTCATGTGCACAGGGCGCCCTGGCTGGCTCACTGTCTCACTGCGGGTTGGGAAGTACAAGAAGACACATAAAAACATCATGATCAACCTGATGGACATCCTGGAGGTGGACACCAAGAAGCAGGTGAGAGCTCCCCAGTTCCTGGCCCTGAGAAGGTTGGGGCACCACCTGGTGTGGGGTCCTGTAGGGAGGTGATGTTAGCAAAGGATACCCTGCGGCCCATGGCCATCAGGAAAGGCTCTGCCCGCTGGTGCTGTCCTCCCAAGCCTTACAAGACAGGAGAGAGCCCAGCGCCATCCCACAGACGGGCACACTGAGTGCTCAGGAGGACCCTTTCAGTTCTGCAGAAGTCAGGGAGACCCTGGGCAGAAATGAGAGACAAAAGGGGGTCTATTCCTGGGAAGGAAGTGTGTTGGTAAAAACAGGCTACAGAGGTGGCTAGGAGGAGGCGGCCTCTCACAGACTTCCTAGAGACCACATGTTTAACGCCCTGGAGGTATTCGTGGGTCTGCCTAGCAATTTTTTTTTTTTTTTTTTTTTTTTTTTTTTTTTATTTGTTACTTTCTAATGAATTGACCATTACACTTCTAAAGTTCTGAAATGGCCAACAGACCATAGAAAGATACCACTTTAGGCTCCTGCTTGAAACCAACAGCTACAGAAAACTGCTGGCCTTGATTCAGGGCCATGTGCCTAGCAATTTAACAGCTTGAAATCTTGCTTAAGGAGAAAGGAGATAGGCTTCAATGTAGTTAAAGATGCCCAACCCACAGATTGTATCACGTCTGTGTTTCTGGTCAGAGACACCACAGCATCCAGTATTGCGGCTCACAACAGCATTTTTGATGTGAACAGGTGTACAAGTTCCCTAACACCCAAATTTCCTCATGTTCCTTAATCCTCTCCCTGCCTCTTCCCCTACATCCTGAGGCAAGGAGTAATCCTGTCACTTTGCCTAATCTACTGTCACAAAAGTTGCCTATTTCTCCTCCAGTTTTATAGAAACCATAAAGTGAAGCTGTTTGGGCCTGGAGTTTTCTCTGTGAGCAAATTTTAGCTACAAGTTCTAATTCGTTAATAGATGTAGGGCTTTTCAGTTGTTTCTTTTGGGGTGAGCTTTGGTAGTTCGTGTCTGAATGACAGTTGTTCACTTTACTAACTTGTATAATTTATTGACAGCGTTCGTAACATCTCTGCATTGTCCTTAACGTCTATGGAATCTATAGCTCTGCTTTGACACTCATTCTTCATATTGGTAATTTGTATCTGCTTTCTTTTCTTCCTGATCAGTTTGGCTAAAGACAAATCAATTTTATTGATCATCTCAAAGAACTAGCTTTTGATTTCATTGATTTGACTTTGATCTTCATAATTTCTTTTCTTTTACTTCTGGCTTAGTCTTACTCTTGTGGTGATGGGGCTCAAACCCAGAGCCGTATATATACACAGAGCACTTGGTCTATCTCTGAACCACATCAGCCCCTTTTTATAGCCTTTTTACTTTTTCTTTAATTTTAAAATTTTAATTTAAATTTTTTTGAGATAGAGTCCCACTACGCTGCCCAGGCTGAGCTCTTAACTTGAAATCTTCCCTCTGCCCCTCAGACTGCTGGCATTATAGGTGTGCACCCCCACACCTGACTCTTTCTGTAGCTTTTTTTTTTTTTTTTTTTTTTTTGCGGTACTGGGGATCGAACTCAGGACCCTGCGCTTGCTAGGCAAGCACTTATTCCACTGAGCTATATCCCCAGCCCTTTCTGTAGCTTTTTAAAGTTTAAGTCATCAGTTTAACTTTTCCTCTTTCTAAATATAGATGATGTTTAGTGCTATAAATTTTCCTAAGCACTTAGAGTCAGCCCACAAATTTCATTTTTTTCATTTTATTCAGTTTGAAATACTTCCTGTTTCTTTTTTGATGGCTTCCTTGATGTCTGGGTTATTTAGAAATTTGTTGTTTAGTTTCCAAATATTTGAGAGTTTTCCAGAGAGCTTTCTAATACTGCTTTCTGGTTTGATTCCAATTCTTGTCAGAAAATATATATTTTATTTATTTATTTATTTATTTATTTATTTTTGAGACTAGGTCTTACTATGTAGCTCAGGCTGTCCTTGAACTCACTATGTAGTCCAGGCAGGCCTCAAACTTTTATTGATCCTCCTGCCTCAGCCTCCCAGGTGCTACAATTACAGGTGTGCACCACCACACCTGGCTAGAAAATATGATTTAGATTAGAAAGCCATTTCAGCTTACTGAGATTTAACGTTATGGCCCCAAATAAGTTCTGCCTGGGTACATATTCTTTGTAGCTATATATTTCATATGTATATCTTGCCACTGTGAGGTGACATGTTCTATAAATGTCAAAAAGTTTACATTATTTAATAGTCATACTCAAATGTCCTGTCTCCTTACCATTTTTTCTTACTGATTATGGAGACAAGGATACTGAAATTTCTGCCAATAACTGGATTTGTGTATTTCTGTTACATTTCCATTAGCTTTTGCTTCATGTATTTTGAAGTTCTGTTTTTAGGTTTAAGATATTTATGGCCAGGGGGCTGGGGATATAGCTCAGTGGAATAAGCGCTTGCCTAGCAAGTGCAGGGTCCTGAGTTCAATCCCAGTACTGCAAAAAAAAAAAAAAAAAAAAGAAATTTATGTCCATAGCTCAGTTCCCTGATGCACTATCCTTTTTTTAAAGTTCTTTTTTCTCTATTCATTTTGAATGGTTTCTGTTGCTGCATTTTTAAGTTCATTCATCTTTTTTCTGCAGTATCTAATTTATTGTTCAATTTAGTGTATCTTTCATTTCAGACATTGTGGTTTTCATATCTAGAAGTTTGATTTGTGCCTTTCATATCCTTGTAATGTCTCTGTTCAAGTATCTGAACATAGAGCATGCAGTTATAGTAACTTTTAAATTCCTATTTGCTAATTCTAACATCCGTTCCTTTTTTTTTTTTTTTTTTTTCCGGGACCGGGGATCGAACTCAGGGCCTTAGTGCTTAGCGGCAAGCACTTACCCCACTGAGCTGTACCTCCAGCCCCCTATTTGCTAATTCTAGTATCTGTGTCAGTTCTGGGTCTGTTCTCTTGATTGATTTTTTTTTTTTTTCCCTGTCATGGGTCAAATTGTCCTGCCTCTTTGCATGCCTGCTGAATTCTGATTAGACTCTGCCATTGTACCTTACTGGGTGCTGGGTCCTGTCGTACTTCTCAAGGTCTTGAGCTTTGTCTCAGGAGACATCTAAGCAAGTTGGAAACAGTTTGATCCTATGGGGTCCTGATTTTCTTAGGTGGCACTGGAACAGCATTTAATTTAGGGTAAGTCAATCCCCACTGTGGAAGCAAGACCATTCAGAGAACTCCACCAAAGGCCCCGTGAGCCATGAGGTTTTCCCTGCTGCTATGAGAGCAGAGGCCATCCTCTGTGAGCCCTGCTGCCCTTACCTGTTCCCTTCCCTGGCCTTCCCTGGCCTTGGCCTCAGGTGATACCCACCTGTGTGGACTCCAGCTGGTACTCAGTTGAGTACACCACAGCACCCTTCACAGTCCGTCAGCTTCCTCTCTGTAGTGCTCTTCTGTGGTGTGCCGTCTGCAAACGCCCTTCCCTGTGGTCTTCTTGGGTTTGCATTTCCATCTCTGCAAGTTGGTGCCCAGGGCGCAGAGCTCATGTTTCTGACTCTCAGGGTCTCTTAACTTCCAAGTCCTATGTCCACTATGTTGAAAACTCTTGTTTCTTACATTTTTTGTCAGAGTTTTTGTGGTTGATTTGTGAGAGAGGAGTGTGTGTGTGTGTGTGTGTGTGTGTGTATGTGTGTGTGTGTTTTCAGACAGGGTAAATCTGGTATCTGTTCCTGCATCTCAGCAGGAAACAGAAGTCTACTTGATGGCATATTGTGTCCATTACAACACATTTTAAGGCCAGGCATGATGATGGACACCTGTAATCCCAGCACTAGGGAGGCTGATACAGGAGGATCACTACAAGTTCAAGGCCAGCCTGGGCTACATAGCCAGACACTGTCTCAAAAAAAAAAAAAAACCCACACATTCTATAAAAAAGTGAATGATAAGGGATGATGGTCGTAGTACTGTTTTTTTTTAAAAGGGAGGATAACACTGTACGTGTGTGAGTTTGTAGTACAAATTAGAAATGGAGGTGTTTAGGCATGTAATGGAAAAAACTAAAATAAATCCACTCCATTATTAACATCAGTAATTCTGAAGAAATAGGGTAGATTTTTATATTTTTTCTTATTTTTGCTGAGTCTTTCAAATGAGTATTTCTCTCATAATCTAGAAAAAAACTAAAGCACTCATTATAAGGTATTTTAAAGGATTCGACTCAACCCTCAGTAACCGAGCCCCAGAGTAACTAAAGGCAGCATAGAGCCCTAGACAGGGCCAGCGAAGGATGCGGGAACACCTGTGCCGGTGTGCTGACCAGGCCTGGCCGCCTCCTGGAGACCTGGGTCTCTTCTCTCATGTCCACAGATTGTCCGAGTGGAGCCCTTGGTGTCCATGGGTCAGGTGACTGCCCTGCTGACTTCCATTGGCTGGACCCTGCCTGTGCTACCAGAGCTCGACGACCTCACAGTGGGTGAGAACTCATGTCCAAGGGCAAGAGGAGTCAGATGGTTGCAGAATCAGAACAGAGGGGACTGGCCCATCTGGTCCAGAAATGGCCACTCTCCCGTTTGGGACAGAAGTCACCCTGTTGTACTTAGCTAGCACCAGTGACAAAGCTTCACTGTCCACCATTCTGAGTGGCTGAAGTCATCAGAGGCAGTCCTTAAATTCCAGCTCAGGTCTGCTTCCCAGGGACGTGTGTCCACTATTCTGTTCTTACCTGTGGAACGCGAGCACAAGTCTAATCCACTCGCCTTCCCCTGGGGCTCTTGGGAAGCCTTTTCTTGTATAGGGAAGCACCATCTCCTCCGTCACCCAGTCCCATGGCTCACACTCCCAGCCCTTACAGCACCCTTCCTTCTCACTGAAGTCCCCTTAGGATGAATGCACAGGGTTTCTCAGAGCTGGCTGGAGGTGGGGGTTAGTACCCTGGTGGGCTCTGCCCAGCCACCCGCTGCCTCTCAAGGCCCTCGGCTCTCATGTGAGCCCAGCCTTCTCATTCTGCTTGCCAAATCGACTGCAGTGGGAATCTGTGCTAAGTTGGTAGCCCCATACCTGCCCCCACTGCCCTGAGGTTACAGCTCTGCCAGGCTGACACCTGTGTCTCTGCAGGGGGCCTGATCATGGGCACAGGCATTGAGTCGTCGTCACACAAGTATGGACTGTTCCAGCACATCTGCACCGCATATGAGCTGGTCCTGGCTGATGGCAGCTTCGTGCGCTGCACGCCGGTGAGTTAAGGGGTGGGGGCGTCCATGCCTGCCTGCTCTGGGCTCCCCAAGGGACTGTGCTTCAGATGTACCCGTTCATCCATACCCATAATGCTAACAGAAGTTTATGTGGCCCCTCCTGAGTGCTTGGTTGCTGTTGTGAATTCTTCCTATCTATTAAGGCGCGTATTCCTTCAGTGACCCATGAGTAAGCGCTAATGTTATCCCCACTTTACCAGAAGGAAACTAAAGAGCACAGAGAGGTTTGTATTTTTGGCCTAGGTCACACAGATAATAAAGGGACTCAACCAGGTGCCCAGGGATCCCTGTCCTCAGCCATTTGTTACCCCAGACCGCCTCTCCAGAGTGGGTCAGCCCTCAGCATCAAACCCGTGTGTCACACGGTGTGAGGTGTAACCAAAATCAAGTAGGCTGCTCTGGAAAAAAGATAATTCTGCCACACAAAATGGGACACAACTATCTGAGTCATTTTACCTAAGGAGTGGGACAAAATTAGAACTATAATTAAGGTCTGCCCTAACATATGTAAGGGGTTCTGGGGTGGGAGGGGCATCCTGTGCTTTGGAATTGGATATTTCAGGGACACTCCCCCTACCCCCGCTGCTGGCTGCATGGAGGCTGTGAGTCCCAGGAGAGGAGTCCTGGTGGGAGCAGTGGCCATGGAGAGGTCTGCCTCAATTGGGCATCTCATCCGCGCAGCATGGTTTCCTGAGCACCCCGCCTTCTACCATTTCCCACCTTCCACCATTTCCCACCCGCAGAGCCAGGACACATTCATGGTGACCTCCCTTCTCAGGCCCAGCTCCTCCTCCGATGCCACGTGGTCAGGAAGACGAGGTGCTGCGTTAGAGCCAAGCCCTCCCTGGGTGTCTAATTCTGATCGGCTGCAGTGTTCTGGATGGAGCAGTTAGCTTGAGGCCCACATGCCCACATGGGAGATCAGTCGGCTCGGGTACTACTTCAGAGGCTCCTCCCGGCCTGCTATAGAGCTGCCTGCCCCTCTCCCACCCACGCCATCTCCTCTGCCTTAGTCACTTCTCACTGCTGAGACCAAATACCCAACAAGTTAAGGGAGAAGAGTTTATGTAGCTCATGGTTTGTACAGCTTTTAGATTTTCATTGGTTGGGTCCAAGGCACGGTGGCTTGGGCAGAGGGGGATTGCAGAAGAGAACCGGTTCATGGCAAGCAGAAGACGGCAAAAGCAAGCAAGCAAGGGAGAAGACAAGCCCCTCTGTGTCCCTTATATTGTATCCAGGCTACCAGGATTAGGACGGTGCCAAACCAGTCAGTGGACTGATTCAGTAATCACTCACCCTTAATGTGCCAGCATCGCACCATGAATCACACACTCTAGATCCAGCTGCCTCTGCAAAAGCTCCACCTATGACTGAATGAGGCTTTAGGGGACATCGAGACACAAATCATAAGACCTCCAAACCCATAAGGGGCATTCAGGTTTGCAGAGAACACACAGGGCTGATACACTGGGCAAAGCCAAGACAGGCTGGACTTTTTTGAAAGAAGCATTTTGAGAATCAAGAATTAGAATAGTCAAAAGAAAGGTCAGTGGCTTGTCTCTGAGAATGGGAGGAAGAGGAAGTGAGAGACAGCTAACTTTATGGCCCCAGAGGAGGTGCTGTGGGAGGAACACCTGCCTGCCTGGGCTGGAGTTGGTAACCTTGTGAGCCCAGCAGCGCCCAGGGACTTCCTGCAAAGTCCCCCCGGGGAGGGGTGAGGCATGTCACCTCCTAGACGTGCACGTCCCTTACCTGTCAACGAGGTGCTGAGTGCAGTTGGTAAGGGCCCCTGATCAGGTTTGTACGCAGCAGTAAGAGCAGAAATACTCCTCAGCCATGGTGCACACTCTCAACAAGTGTCTGTTCTGTGTCACAGTCCGAAAACTCAGACCTGTTTTATGCTGTACCCTGGTCCTGTGGGACCCTGGGATTCCTGGTGGCTGCTGAGATCCGAATCATCCCTGCCAAGAAGTACATCAAACTGCGGTTCGAGCCAGTACGAGGCCTGGAGACCATCTGTGACAAATTCACCCGCGAGTCCCAGCGACCGGAAAACCACTTCGTGGAAGGGCTGCTGTACTCCCTGGATGAGGCTGTCATCATGACTGGTGTCATGACTGACGAAGCAGAGCCCGGCAAGGTAAGCCAGGAAGCCCACTGCTGGGGACTGAGGTCAGGAGGGAGGAGGCTCCGCCTTCCAGGATATCTCCTTCGGTGGTGAGAGCCTCCATTTCCTCTGCTCCAGCCCCTCCCAGTATATGTCATCCCTGGTTCTTACTGTAGCCCCATTATATAGATGTGGAAGCTGAGGCTAGAAGAGGTAATGTAAACTTCCATAGGATGACAAAGCCAAGATGTCAGTTGTTGATGTGATGCTTCAGAATTCAGATCAACACTCCTTCAACTCATAGCATGTGATTTTTTTTTGTTTTTTGACACAGAATCTCAGTATATAGTGTACACTGACCTTGAACTTATATAATCCAGGCTGATCTGAACTTTCTGCAATCCTCATGCCTCAGCCTCCTGAGTGCTCATATAGCCATGTCACCAAATCCTGCACCACGTAATTTTTAATAGCAAATTTTTTTCCATTCAGAAAGGATTCGTGGAGGATGAGGGAGGAGGATTGCTGCGAGTTCAAGCCAGCCTGGGCTACGTAGTAAGACCCTGTCTCAAAAAGACAAAAAGAAAAGAAAGGATTTGTGTGGTTGGGGTGTGGCTCAGTGGTAGCATACTTCCCTAACATGCGTTTGGCCTTGGCCCTCCTCCACAGTGCCCCCCTCCAAAAAAGGACGAAGAAGAAAAGATTTGTGATTTTTTTGTAAGAGAATTCCAGGGTGTAGACAACTAAAAGGAAAGGAAAGACTCCACCTACAAACATAACCTGTAGGCAGGTCTACCAACAATGTCTGCTGTGTAGCAGTGTTGAAATGTATTAGTGTGTGTTTCTTCGCACACACACTGTGGGACAACCAGGTGTAACAGTTCAGGGTGCATTTTTCAGGTCTCTCTCATCCGCGCCCCTGTGCATGCCCTGAGTGCACTTACAACAGCCCATTGTTGGATGCTGGTCATCGGCCTAACTCCTTGCTTCCTGATGAGCACTTAACATTGCTTCAGTTGTTCTGCTCTCACACACAACAGCACTGAAGGTGTGCGCTTCTCTGAGGTCTGTCCTTGCCCCTTCTGTCACCGGCACTAACTGGCTCAGGCGCTGAGCACAAGACACTGGTAGCTGAGAGCACACCGCCATCTGGAGCGGGCAGCGGGCATGACCTTTCCCCTCCGTTCCTGCCAACACACTCATGATAGCATCGCTCTTTGATTTTTTGCCAGCCTGTTAAGGTTAAAAATAGTGTCTCTGAATTGTCCAGTTCTTGAGTTACTTCCAACGCCAAGCATTTCTTTTCAGAGTTTTCCAGTGAGTTAGTTTGGTATGGTGTGGGTCACCTCTCCAGACTTGTCTGGGGGTGATAAGCACAGCCCGGGGTTGCACGGCCTTGTCCACCACGCCGCTAACATCTGCACAGCTGTGCACACATGAGAGTGATAGGAAATACCACTGTGATAGTGACCCTGAGGAGATGCGGCCCTTACCCCATAGTTGGAAAGTTAGGTTGTTAACAGGCTTTTCATTATTAATTAATGAAGCAACAGACATCTTCTGTCTATAATTTGGAGCATATCTTAAATTAATTAGAATTAGTAGAACAAAGGTGCTGCTGAAGACTTTTGCTCTGTACCTGTGTATTTGAAACATTTGAAAGCCAGGGGGCTGGGGGTATAGCTCAGTGGCATAAGCGCTTGCCTGGCAAGCGCAAGGTCCTGAGTTTGATCCCTGGTACCGAAAAAAAAAAAAAAAAGAATGAAAGCCAGAAAGGACCTGAATATCACCTGGGATAATCTCCCCTCCAAAGAAGGAAACAGGTCCGGAGGGGGCACTCCTGAGGACTGCTGGGGAGCATAGGGAAGATCTGAATCCTGTCTCTGGCTCCTGGCCCATTGGTGGCTCACCTGTGCGTCAGCTCGTGCAGTAGTACAGTGTCTGCAGCACTGACCCCAGCAGGCACTGTCAGAGTCTGGAGGAGGCTGCAGGAGCGGTCGTGACGACACTGGGCGAAATCTGCTTAGCAAGTCGCTGGCCAGGACCTCCTATAGAACCTCCTGTAGTGACCTGGCAGGGAGGTCCAGAGCAGAGGTTTTCCAGCTCTGCTGACATGCCCACCCAGAGGCAGTCCATACTGCAACGCTGGGAGAGGCCTGGGGCCGCTACCCCACCGCACCAGAGCAGCTCTGGTGCTCCTTTCCTTTTAAAGGTTTGAACACCTGACCCAATCTCCTAATTTTCCAAGGAGGAATCCAAGACGTTCCCGAAAGCTGTCCCCAATTCTGGCAGAAAGGCTCTGAGGCCACATTACCAAGTGCCCCAGTATAGGAGGCCTTGATCGCCAAGGTGAGCAAGACTGGGGCAGGAGAGAGGCAGATGACATTAGACAGGTGGCACCTCATCATGGAGTATTTCTTTCAGACTTGGTGTGTAGCGCTGCTGGGGCTCTGCAGACTGTTCAGGGTAAGGATGCTGGGACCCTGAGAGGATCCCTGAGGGGATGCAGCAGCCCATGTTATGGTCTGCAGAGACCCAGAGGCAGAGAGTGGCTTGCTGTAGAGCTGCTGGGGCCAGAGCTGGAGCCCATGATGCCCAGGTTCCCCAGGACCCCAGAAGAAGCTGGATCTGGTGTCTTCATCATGTCCTGAGCTTCTCAGGCCCAAAGTTCCTGATGAGTCTGGGCACCAGGAACATGTGTGTCCAGGTCCTCTGAGTTTTGACTTCATTATGCAGCAGATGCCTCTGCCAGGTGCGCTGCCAGGTCTCACCTGGCTTGGCTCAGGTTGCTGTGGTTCCTGTTGGGTTTCAGCCTCCTGTCCTTGCTAGACAGAGGCCGTGTACATCCACACCAGCACCAGCTGGGGCACACGGGCCACTGAGCCCATTGCCTGGTGCATCATAACAATGCCCCCGGTCTCCTCTTTGCAGAGCAGGGTGCAGGAGAAGGTGACACCCAGATGAGCTGCATGTGCTGACAGCAGAGACGAGGGCAAGGGGCTGCCTGGCTCCCATGCAGTGGGTTGGCCAGTAAGGGGCAGGGAGCTAATACTGTAAGCGCTGTGTGTGGGCACTGTGCTTGGCACTTACCATGTTATCTCTTACTTTACCACCATGGGGGTGGGGGAGCCTCTGTTGAGTAAGTGGGGATCTGAGAGGCCAAGCAGCCTGCCCAGGGTCAACCAGGGACTGTCAGTGGAAAGGGCAAGTGGCCCCAGTATGCACAGGATGGTTCTAGTTTTATGAAGAACTATGTGCATGTGTAAATCCAGAAGGCACAAATAAACTACACACACATTTTTTTTTCTTTTTTTTTTATGGTACTGGAGATTGAATCCAGGACCTTTGCACTGAGCATCTTTTTTTTTTTTTCTTTGTGTCAAGCCCTCACTAAGTTGCCTGGGTTGGGCTCAAACTTACAATCCTATGTATAATACTATAGTTGTCATTTTATGTGTGAAGAAACAGGCTCATAGACTCTAGTCCACATGGCTAGGGAGTGATGGGGCAGGATCTGGCCCCAGCTACCCAGGCCAGAGCTCGGGCGCTTCCCAGGGTACCCTGCCCATGCACAGCCCAAGAGCATCTGCCAGAGTTCATCTCATGGCTGAGGGAGCTGAGGCCCAGAGAGGCGAAGTCATCTTAGCAAATGAGCCATTTGGGGCTGAAGAAGGTCAGCGGATGGGGCCAGTGCCCGAGAATAGGCAGGTTCCTTCCAGCACTCTTTCACCTTATGCCCAAGGAGGAGGAGCTCCCTGGGGGAACGCTGTGCCCCGAGGACTGTAGAGCTGGGTCCAGGGCCAGCAGGGAAGTGCCAGGGTCCCTTCGAGCTGAGGGGTGCATTGCAGCGGGGTGACCTCTGGCCTGGTGAGGCGCGAGGAAGGAGCTGCCTGCACAGAGCCCTGCACTGTGGTACACAATCTGGAGCTAGCGATGTAGCCCTGAGCGCACCACCTACAGCTTCGGCATATGCAGAGAGCACCGCTGCGCCCAAGCCTGCCTGGCTGTTCAGACTCTGCAGGTGGCGATGACCTGACAGCTTCAGCAAGGCCAGCCATGCTGCTAACTAGCAGCCTGTATTGCTGTTACTCCCTGGTGGCGGCTATCACTCGGCTCTGTGCTGATCGCTATGGCCTTTTGTCATTTCAGCTGAATAGCATCGGCAGTTACTACAAGCCCTGGTTCTTCAAGCATGTGGAGAACTACCTGAAGACAAACCAGGAGGGCCTGGAGTACATTCCCCTGAGACAGTACTACCACCGCCACACTCGAAGCATCTTCTGGGAGCTCCAGGTGAGGCTGGCAGTTCCCCAGCTTTGTCCCGAGGGACCTGAGCAGAACAGCTCAGACAGTGACCTAAGCAGGCTGTCACCAGTCAGCACTGAGAGCGGGCTCCTGGCCCACACTTCAAGGAATGCAGACCTCTCCTTTCTTCGGGAAGGGTCAGCCTTCCGAGCAGATGGGTTCTGCTCTGTGCAGAGCCAAGAGCAGGAGGAAGAAGTGGCCAGCCTGTCCCCAATGAGAAGGGCCATTGGGGTGTCCTGAAAAAGTAGGCAAGAATTTGCAGTGCATTTGGTGGGGGTGTGATGTCAGGAAAGGCTCCCCTGAGATGTTTGTGAGCAGGGACCTGAATAGGAGGATGGCAGAGGGACAGCCACCATGGGCTAGCAGATTAACAGCTCTCAAGTGGACAGCTCACAGAATTTAATTCCTGCACAGTGCTGTGTACCCACCACCTCTGTCTGGTTCAAAACCTTTTTTCATCCCAAAAGGAAACCTCACACCTATTACAAAGTCACTGTCCCTCTCTTCCCCCAGCCTGTGGCAACTTTTGAGTGACTGTCTCTGAGGATTTGCTGTTCCGGACACTTCTATAAGCAAGCATCATATAGGATGTGCCCAAAGTGACTGGCATCTTTCATTTCGCATAGTGCTTCTGTGTATGTTTCCAATAATGTTTTTTTTCTTTCTCTGGCTGCGTAGTACTCCGTTCCACGCTTGGCTCTTCCACACGTCTGTTGTTGGTCATTTGGGCTGTGTCAGCCTTCTGGCCATTGTGAACATCACCACTGTGAATATTCATCCACAAGTATTTGTTTGAGTTCCAGTTTTCTGCTCCTTTGGGTATAAATACACCTGGAGACCGTTGCCGGGTTGCATGGTAATTCTGTGTAACATATTGCAGAACCGCCTGGCTGTTCCCCCCAGCAGTGAATGAGTGCTGCAGATTATTTGCATTCCCGCCACACTTACTCCCTGGTGTTCGAATGCTCGTCATTACATAGCCATCCTAGTGGGTGTGAAGTTGCATTTCCTTATGGCTTGATTTGCATTTTCTTGAGGATTCATGGGATGAGCAACAAGCACTTCATGTGCTTGTTGACCATTTATGTATCTTTGGTGAACTCTGTTCAGATCTTTGCCCATTTTTAACGGGGCAATTTTGTCTTTGCTGTGAAGCTGGCAGGGTTCTTTACTGTTCTGGGTATCGGTATTATCAGGTACACCATGTGCAGATGACTTCTGTATGTTTCTGTTCACTTTCTTGGTAAAGCCCTTTTAATGTAGCTAAAGTCCAGTCCCATTGATTGCTCATGCTCCTACTGCGGTATTTAAAACTCTATTGCTAGGCCAGGCGTGGTGGTGCACTCCTATAATCCCAGCACTCGGGAGGCTGAGGCAGGAGGATCATTGTGAGGTCAAGACCAGCCTGTGCTACAAAGTGAGGTCAGGCCAGCCTGAACTGCATAGTGAAACCTTGTCTCAAAAAGAAGAAGAAAATAAAAAGACTGTTGCCACGTGCACAGTCAGATCTACCTGCGCTCCTCGGAGAGCTCTGAGGTTTGGCTCTTTCCTTTTGTTTGTTGCATGTGTGATGCTGAGCTCATCGGGCTGATAGCACTCTTTAGCACATGCTCCCCTGTCCTCCCAGCAGGGCTGCCTATGTTGGAAACCGGCCAGAGGGCTGCTGACCTCGAGCCGAAGCAGGGAGGTCATATAGCAGCCAGAGGCTGATCTCATGGCTCCTTGTAGGTCAAGGAGAGACTTTGTGTTATTCTACCTGTGATAGGAAATAAGGGGCTTTGAGCAGGAAAGCAGCATGGCCTGACTTTTGTTTTAAAAGATGTTCAGTAGAGAGTGGCTGGGTGTGGGTAGGAGCGGAAGAGGAGAAGGAAGACTCCTGCTGTCTGGGTAACAGCAGTGGGGGAGGAAGGAAGCGTCAGACCTGGGAGAGTGTGAGGCATGAGCCAGCCCACAGCACTCCCAGACAGAGTGGCTGTGGTGTAAGCACCTCCAAGGTTGGGATCCCAAGAATGGGGTGCACAGAGTGCCCCTGACTGCCGCGCAAAGCTGTGGGAGGTGTCTGGAAAGAGAACATTTGGTCTGGCACACATTGGTCTGAGGTGCCTGTGACACCCAGGTCGTACACCAAGTAGGCAGTGGCTTCGTGTGGAACACTTCCTGGTTTAGCGGGGGTGGAGCCACACATGTAAATGTAGGCATCTGAAGTGGACAGATGTTATCTAAAGCCGTGGAAGCAGGTGAGAGAAAGGTGCAAGATCCCCCAGCCTCACAGGTTCAGGGAGGGAGACCTAGTAGGAGAAGGTGCCAGCGGGGTTAGGGGGGGACTGGGAGGGCAGGGCCCCTCAGAGCTGAGTGGGGACTCTGAGCAAAACAGGGCTCGTATTGCCCTGATTCAGGTGGGAGAGAAGACAGCATGGCTCAGTGTCGGGTAGTGGCCTGCTGGAGAGAGGAAGAACAGTGCAGGCGAGGGTGTGTTCAGAGGTGGCCTCGCAGTGGGAGCTCAGGCAAGAGGGGAGCAGAACACGTGGGAGTGCTAGCTGGGATCAGGACAGGAGGGTCATGGGGGTAGGTGTTCTCTTTGGATTGCTTCTAATTTTGCAGTGAAAGTGAGAGGCGAGAGTCTCAGTGGAGGTGGGTAGTTACTGAATGCTTGAGGGGCTGGGGATATAGCTCAGTGGAATAAGCACTTGCCTAGCAAGCACAGTGTCCTGAGTTCGATCCCCAGTACCGCAAAAAAAAAAAAAAACATTTATACTGAATGCTTGAGAAAGGACCTATAAATTGGCCCTGGGGAGGGAAATTCATTTGCTGGAGAAGTGCCAGGACCCTGAGGCCACCTTGGGCTTCCTGGGCTACTGATGGCAAATTCCCAGGTAGGGGCGCGGCTGCGGGGTGGGGCAGCAGAGGTGGAGAGTAAGAGCCTAGCCCAGGGGAGGCCACGCAGGTGGGGCACAAGTGACTTTGGGACATTCCAAGCCAGGCAGAGAGGCTGCAAGGCCTCAGCGACAGAGGGGACTGCAGTGCACTGGTGCCCAAGCAGAGCTGAAGTCAGGACACTAGCTAGAGGGAGTGATGGCTGTGGCAGGGGGCCAGTGCTTTCGGTGGGAGCCACGGAGATGAAGACGGAGGTGCTGTGATGGCCCAGGGGAGTGGCAAACTCCCCTGAAGGACCCGGTAGGCTTTGCCAGCCAGAGCGTCTGTGTCAGCTACTCAGCTCTGCATAGGAAGCAGGCTCAGGCCAATGGGAATCAGGGTGGTGGAGTTGCCGCCAGAAAATTGCTACCTGGAGCATGGCCAGGAGGCTGGTGTCAGCTCTAAGCCCGGTTCTGTAGGGGCTGTAGTGTTGTTACCCGCTTTGGAACGTGACAGGCAAGTTCTGGGTGAGGCCAGCAGAGGATAAGACCACTAGAAGGTAAGAGGACCCCAGGGAATTCAGAGACCAGAGTGTAGGTGCAGTGATGAGGTGATCACCAGAAACCGCTTTGGAAGAGGCTGGCAGTGGCCATGAGGGAGGGAGGTACAAGGACTCTGTGGGGAGAGTGGCATGCTTCGGTGTGGCTGAGGGTGGTTCTGGGGAAGCAGGAGGGACAGGCATGAGAGCAGCAGTGAGGGACCGGGAGGCTCCCAGGCTCCATCAAGCCCAGAGGCAAGAGGCTCTTGGGAGGCCACATCAAGGTCTAGGGACAGCCAGGGCCTGCTCTGAGCCTGGGGCAGTCAAGGGACTGTGGCCAATTGGATCAGCCTGATACTGCCATGCTGATTCTGCTTTGCCGTAGCAGGTGAGAGTGCAGGAGGGACTGTGGCGACTGAGAAACGGTGAAGGCACGGCAGGGTCACACTTGGTGGCTTCCTGGGAGGGGCCGTCAGTCAGTGCTGAGTGCAGAGTGGGTAAACACAGAACAGGAGTAGGCTAGGGACACAGGAAGCAAGGCCACTGAGAGACGAAAGCATGAGTCATGGGGCAGGTAAGATGGGAAAGGAGAAGGGTAAGTAAGCTGTTGAAAGCAGGAAAAACGGGGCAGTTTCAGCTGACAGCCCAGGCTGACCTGAGAAAGGGGCCTCAGGCTCCCTCAGAGCGAGGAACGTGGCTGAGGTCTGGAAGTGCTGGTGAGGTGTGGGAGCGGTGCCCCCTGTTTGGGAAAGTATTAAACAGTGAGGCTCTTGAAATAGGTTGTATTAAGGTTGTGCTCCCTATTTGATCTAGAATGTTCCATTTTTAGGAATTTATTTTGCCAATAAATAGGTATATAAACAAAGACATGTGCAAAGGGTACTCATTGGGGTGATTTGAGAGTAGGCTGAATGCCCGTCACCTGTTTAAGTTGCAGGGGATCCGATCCATGGGGGAGAGCAGGTTGGCACCATCTGTGGAAAGAGCCTGAGAGTCACTGGTTCCGGTCCTGTGGCTCACCCAGTCTCTCACTTCTCTGCCCTGTTGCCTTACAGTAGCCAGAGCCACCATGTGAACGAGTAGGTGTAATTGTGTTCTGGCTGTGGGCCAGTGTCAGGCACCCTTGATGGAATGCAGCAGCATCTGCTGTGACACACAGGCCCAGCAAGGAGCAGGATGCACTGAGAAGCCACAGTCTGCAGATTGGTGCCTGGGTGTTTCTCAGTTTCTGCTCATTTGTGCACCATGCAACTCCAGAAAGGCAGGCAGTTGTTTTTACCCATGGCTGCCCTGGGGAAAAAGAGCACTTGGGCTAGCGTGGAGAAGGATCAAGCAGGTGCAAGGAGCATCACCTTTGTGCTCTGCGATTTCCACCGCGGGCATGGGCAGCTTTTCCAGAAGCAACCGAGAGAGTAAGAAAAGCCATGGGCTTTGCTGAGCTGCTGCAGTGTGCTAGTCCTGGGTAACCTCAAAGGCAGAGGAAATGACTAGGGACGGTGATTCCAGGGCATGCGGGAAAGTTGCTCAGCCTTTATTGATTGCTACCTGTGGCTTCTCTGGTCTCTAATCTCATGGACCCAGGCCAGCTTCTCCACTCTGAGGTCCAGTGCCTGTCCCTCCTGCACACCTGAGTGGGCACCTTAAGGTCACAGGCCAGTGCCCAGCTCCAGAGGTACATGTGACTAGTGAACAAAGGGGTGTCCTTGGCTTTGAGCGCCCTGGAAGCTGTGGGGATGGGTTTCGGGCGACACTGAGTCAGGGGGCAGGTGAGTGGGCAGGGTGCCAGAAGCCAGGGCACTCCTGTGGAGCCTGGGTAGACTTCACCTGCTGTGGAAGCTGTCTCTCCTGTGTGGCCTTAGGGAACTTGGTTAAGCTCTCTGGGCATTACTCTTCCCACTGGCTTCGTCTCTGTTTACGGAATGCCTGCCGCGTGACAGCCGCCTTGCCAGTCTGTTCCAGACGCTGGGTGACTCTTCTGTGGGATTTGGCATTAGCCTCACAAGCCCCTCTGCCCAGATGGGGAGATGGAATGCTGAGAAATTAAGGAACCAGCCCAAGATGGTAACGTGGTGAAATCCTAGTAGCTCACGGTCTCCAAACTGTGGCTTATACCCGGAGCGTGCAACGTCAAGGATAGAATGGGGTCCTGGCCCCAGGACACCCTCAGCCAAGGGTTCCTTCCCAACCTTGGTCTTCCAGGATATCATCCCTTTCGGCAACAATCCCGTCTTCCGCTACCTCTTTGGCTGGATGGTGCCCCCCAAGATCTCACTGCTGAAGCTGACCCAGGGTGAGACCCTGCGCAAGCTATACGAGCAGCACCACGTGGTGCAGGACATGCTGGTGCCCATGAAGTGCCTACAGCAGGCCCTGCACACCTTCCACAATGACATCCACGTGAGTGGCAGCTGACGTGGCCCCGGGACTTCATAGCCTCTCCCCGAGCCCACAGCCCATTCATGTCTGCCCTCTTGGCCCCGGTTTTGCCAGCTATAAAATCAGGCTTTGTCCCTGTACCTGCAGAGCCCTCAGCCACTTGGCAGGGGCCCTGATGGTGAGCACTTCTATGAACGGCTTTTGCATGGTAGCATCAGGGCTGGCAGAACCTGATGCTCTGGGCAGCAGACTGGTCCCCTGTGGGAGGGAGGGAGTGTCACCTGCTGGAGAAGAGGCACCAGTGCCCACCTCGCCGGCCTCCCCAGGTCTACCCCATCTGGCTGTGCCCATTCATCCTGCCCAGCCAGCCGGGCCTGGTGCACCCCAAGGGAGACGAGGCTGAGCTGTATGTGGACATCGGCGCCTATGGAGAGCCACGTGTGAAGCACTTCGAGGCCAGGTCCTGCATGCGGCAGTTGGAGAAGTTTGTGCGGAGCGTGCATGGGTGAGTGGCTCGTCTCAAGCACCTGTCACCTCCTGACGCCTCCTCCCAAGCCCTCACCTCTCCTCTCCCTTTTCAGGTTCCAGATGCTGTATGCCGACTGCTACATGGACCGGGAGGAGTTCTGGGAGATGTTTGACGGCTCCTTGTACCATAAGCTGCGCAAGCAGCTGGGCTGCCAGGATGCCTTCCCTGAGGTGTATGACAAGATCTGCAAGGCTGCGAGACACTAGGCCCAGCCTCCGGGAGAGACAGACACAGTCAGGTGGACCTGCGCCTTCCCTTCACCCAGCTTGGCTGCTTTCCCAAACCCATGTTTTCAGAAGGAAACCCCTGCAGAAATCCCACCAGATGGCCCCGCCGGCACCCCACCATGTGTGGAGTGGCCTAGTCAGGTGCAAGTACGTGGGACGTGGACTCAGACCACCCTGAGTCCGGGTCCCAGGGTTGCCACTAATTAGTGTGTGACTCTGGGTGCATCGCTTAAACCCCTGTGCTCCCGTCTCTCCATCCGCTGAAGCGGGTGATTGTACCTGCAGGCTGCCATCCAAGTCAGCGTCTGTCACACGGAAGGTGCTTTGTACACAGTAGCTATTACTACTTCCCACTCAGCGTCACATCTGACTAAAGTGCTGTGGATTCAGCAGTTGAATCCAGAAAGCCTCCCCGCTAGGTCACCCTTGCACAGGTTTGGCTAGAATGATGAAGGGGACACCCTGGAGTTGCACCGCCATTGCCTGAGTTGGCCGGAAGAGCCTCCGCCCATGGGGAAGAGGAAGGCTCCTCTCCACCCAGGGCCCCAGGGGGCAACAGTGGGGCAGGCAAGTCCAAGATGTGCTGTGCCAAAGCCAGGTCTGATCCCAAAGTTCTCTCTGCTGTCCTGGGCGATGTCCTGCCCATATCCTGTTTGCTCAGGCCTGCAGGCCTCCCCTAGCCATCACTGAACCCGTTATGAGCCGTGTGCAGGATGCCACTGGAGAGGGGTCTGAGCTCTGAACTGGATCTCGAGCATCTGGGCTCATTCTTCTTGGTTTCCCGCCTCCTAGACCCCCTCGTGTTCCAGGACCAACTTAGTCACGGTGGATGTATCCTTGCTGCTCTGCAGCTGGGGGTGGGGGTGCTGCAGCGCAGGGGACGTGGAGTCCCGATCGTTGTGTTTCTGTGAGGAGTCTTGCTGTGAGGCTGAAAGAAGAAAGCATCAGCTGGATTTCTCCTGCCCCTCACTCCCCTTTTCTTTATCCCACCCCCAGCTTAGTTAATTTCAGTGCCTTACAAATCCTACGCTCAGAGAAAGTTAGGTTCTGTTTCCTTCAGAGGAAAGGGAACTTCTGTAGTTCCCTCTGCCTTGCTATCCAAGTGTGGTTGTTTATGCAACTCCATCCTAAGACATGTCACCCTCGGCTACAGACTCGGAGTTGTTTCCTGGAAGAAGGCCCTGGGGTCCGTAAGGAAGGGAGTGAGCTGAGCCAGTCACAGCAGTGATTGGTGACACTGGACTCGGGGCTTGACGCGCAGTTCCTGCTCCTGTCTGCAAGCTGTGCATCTGCAGGCAAGTGTTCATCCCTCCAAGCTAGTTTCCTCACCTGTCACCGTGGCTCAGATGAGACTTCCCCAGAGTTCTTCCAGCTAAAATCTTAAGACACCACTGTTGCAAAACCCAGGGATCCAACCCTTGTTTATGCTGAAAGAAGAAAAGCGAATAATGCAGGTGACACTTAGGGATTATCTGTTACTTAAGGTCCTTCAGGCCCAAGGCAGCTCCCAGTTTTCAGCAAAGCTCATCTGGGGCTGTCCAGGAAGTGCATGCATCACCCCTCCACATGCTGAAATCTGTAGGGCCACCCTCTGACTGAAGGACAGGCTCCCCCACAGGGCTGGGCTCGCCTCAGTGTCCTAGCATGGCCTTGCAGGCACTGGGTGCCTTTGAGGCCTTGAGAAAGTCAAGGAGCCCTCCTACCCCATTTGGCCCCAGGAGGACAG
Source organism: Dinomys branickii (assembly GCA_004027595.1). Lineage (NCBI taxonomy): Eukaryota > Metazoa > Chordata > Mammalia > Rodentia > Dinomyidae > Dinomys > Dinomys branickii. The sequence goes on from PVLD010000711.1 coordinate 100,941, forward strand.
AAGAGCACACGAGTCCCAGCATGTGTGACCCCTTGCTCGGTGCTGAACTGATGACTCTACTTGGTGTAGACGAAAGGTTACCCGAGTTAGATGAATCCACCAGCTGAAGTGCTGTCTGTACCATCAGAGCTGCCATCCAGGAGCCCTCAGGCTAGAGCCATGGATGCTGGCAGCTGTCACCCTTAGTCCTCTGACCAAAAGCCAGCCTTCCTCAGACCTTACCTGGGCCCTAGAAGGGAAGGTATTTTGGAATCACACCAGCCTCAGGTAAACAAGACTCCAGCAAGAGGAGTCTTCCAAGCATGGTGAGCTGGGTTCCAGCTTTTCCTTGCAGCCTCTCTGTCCACCTTTGCCGCAGGCTTCCAGGGGAGTAAAAGTTGGTCGCAGTGGGCAGTGAGTAAAGAGCAATGTGCCTCTCCCCTCCAGAGTTCCAGTTTCTTGGCTGCATGAAGGATTTCTGTAAGATCAGAGTTGCACCTGTTTCCCTTGCCTGAAAGGATGGACTATTGGTTGTTAGTGAAAGGGAAGAGGGGTGGGAATGGCTGTGGCAATGTATGGTATGTGAGTATTTTTTCCTTTGGTCGTGGGGACCAAGGAGAAAGGCATGAGTGTCCCCTGTCAGGCTTGCAGCTGCAGGGGTGTGCCTCTAGGACTTGTGTTCCTGTGCTGTGGGGCCACTGCTTCTGTAAAAATAAAAGTCTGGCCTGAAGCTGGCCTTTGTCCTTTCTTCCTTCGGGGACCATTGTGTGGAGTCAGACTGAGCTCAAGTCCTCCAAACCCACACGCCCATGGACAAGAGCTAAAAGAGGGTTGGAGCAGAGGAGGCGGGCTGGTAAGTCCCTTGCTGTCACTGTCCCAGGTGATCCAGGGTAGGTATACTGAGATCCCTCTATCTGCAAGGGAGAGGTCAGGTTACACAGAGGTGGGCAGTAGGTGAGTGTCCAGGTAAGGTACGGCTGACATCAAGTGCCCAGACATGGTTATCAAGTCTGGCTGCAGTCCTGGCTTTGTCACTCAGTTGTGATCAACTAATGATGACAAGCTGGTTAGTCATGTTAAGAGTGTTTTCCTCAGGCTGGGGATATAGCTCAGTGGAATAAGCACCTGCTTGGCAAGTGCAAGGTCCTGAGTTCAATCCCCAGTACCACAAAAAAAGAGTATTTTCCTCATTTGTCAACTGCCAACCACCCAGATGCATTCCTCCCTCTGTGCACAGCTAGACCGCATTTTCCAGCCTCCCTTGTGGTCAGAGCCTTGGGTTAACTTTTCTCTAGGGCATTGTGAACAGAAGGGTTAAAAACCACACATGTTCCCTGGGCTCCTCTCTGACAGTGACTGGATGCAGGTGACAGCCAGGCACAGGTAGTGGGTAGTCCTCACTTGGAAGGAGCCTGGGCTCCCATCCCAGGAGAGCTGACTACCCTCCACCCCAAACCCCGCCCTGGATTGTTACAGCAACAGGAAGTACATTTACATTGTTGAGCCACTACATATCTGGGACTAGTTTAGTGAACTGGGGTTGAACAGGTATATAAAGGTTGAGTTTAATGCAGTAAGGTTTTATGCAAGTGAAAAGATACATGATGGACATTTACCAAAACCTATGCAGTGTGTGTCTCCTAAAGTTACTTGCAGGGACCTCCAGGAAATTCCCTTCCCAACTGTTCAGTTCTACAAACTGAATTGTGTGTTATTTTTAACATCTGTTATGTTGTCCTTTCCATCACTATAACAAAATGCCTGAGCAGAATCCCTTTATGGAGAGGAAGGGTTCTTTAGGCTCACACTTTCAGACCTGTCAGGTCATGGCCATGGCCCTGCTGCTTTGGTGAGGACGTGGTAGAGCAAAGCCCTCACTTCACAATCCTGGGAGCAGAGGGAAGAGCAGGGACAGGCCAGGTGCTGCCATCCCTGCAAGGTCACGCTCCCAAAGACCTGCGTAAGTCTCACCAGACCCTAAAGGTTTCCCGGGCACCAAGCCTTGGACACGGGCCTTTGAGGAAGGTACCAGATCTAAACCAGGGCATCCCTTAAAACCACCTTTGCAGTTTAAGCTCTGAATATCCCCTTATGCTTGAATAGCACACAACATGCAGTATCTCACTGAATCCTTACATTTTATAGCCAGAAAGGGTCTGCTTCAGCCAGGCATGGTGACACACACTTGTAATACCTGCACTTTGGGAGGCTGAGGCAGGAGGGTCACACTCGCAGTTTGGTGACTTGCTGCAACCTTATCTCAATATTTAAATGTTTTTAAAAGGGTTGGAGGATATAGCTCAAGGGCATAAGCACCTGCCTGTCAAGTGCAAGGTCCTGGGTTTGAGTCCTGGTACAAAAAAGGGGGTGGCTAGGGTTGTAGCTCAGTGCAAAGACCTTGGGTTCAATTCTCAGTACTGAAAGGGGGATGGAGGGTGAAGTTTCCCCATTTTACAGATGAAGAAAGGCTCCAAGGGGTCAAATGAGTTGTCCAAAAGCCACACTGAGCCTGTTAATGAGTCAGACAAGGATACGGAATCATTGAGCCTTGCAGGCAAAGTGCCTGAGGAGCCCAGCCCAGCCAGGATGAGGGCTGCAGGCCCAGAAGAGTGAGAGGAACTGGGATCAGGTCCCATGCTCCGGGTGTCAGGCCTACTGTGCAGAACTTGCCCCAGCAGGCAGTGCTCTGCTTCGACCAAGAGCAGTTCCTTCTGTCCAGCCAGACCTTGAGCCCCATGGGCAGTATACAGATGTCGGTATTCATGCTAGACTTGTAAGAACTGTTTTTTCTAAAACCACATGTAAGAAAAATTGCATATACATGGTATACCAATTACACAGAATATTTTTCGAAAGTGCACTTCTGAGTTATGTACCAGCACTGAGATGGCCCACAGGTTTTATCCTGCATGTCCTTTTTGAGACCCTGTTGCAAAATGTGAAAAGGTATGAGGGTGTAGTCAGTAGTACAGTGCCCCTGGCTCAATCCCCGGTACACAGAAGTGGCCAGGTCACTTACTACCTGGGCTGCTGTCAGAGCCCCCTGGTAAGCGGAGCTTCTGTGCCTGGAGCCAGGGACCTAGCACTGGGGCCTGTGTAAGGAAGCCAGAGGAGAAGCAAGCAGGTACCCCAGAGCTGGTGGCAAGCCAGCCAGGAGGAAGAAGACTTTTGTCTCAGTGTCTTAGTTGTCTGATTGCACTCTTGTAGCCATAGGTCAAACAGCAACGCATCAATAGGATATCTGCTGCTTGAAGGCTCCTGTCAGGGTAACAGCACTGTAGGCACCTCTGGGCTCAAGGCAACTCTCACACATCTGCCAGGTTTAAGTTTGTGCAACAGGGCCATCAACACTGGCTCCTAATGGTAAACAAAGTTGGAGTTAGGTCCTCTCTATGAATATCAGTGGAGGAAATCAACCTTCCTGGTAACCTGTAAGGAATTAAGAACTTTTTGGGTTCCAATTTGTATAGCTATTTTTGACTAGTTGACATGCTTAGCACATTTCTTCTGCATTGGGACAGTGTTTAAACTGCAAATACAGGGTTTACTTGATTTGCTTCCTGTTTGTGCTAAGATAATTTTGCTATTCAAGATTACAGGAAGCTAAATTGCTCAGCCAGTCCTGACTGGAATGTAAACATCTGTCAACTCTGAAACCAAAGAGGGCAAAAGTACTAGGCATTTTACAATGCAAGAGGGCATCAGGCTTTACAGAAGGAAACAGTAAGTAGGGTAAAGAAGATGTAAAGGAAGGTATAGGTACAAGAATACACTTTTGGTGATAAGATTGTTTTTTCTGACCAGTATGGATAGAGGCAAAACTAGGAGGTCCAAGTATGTAGAGAAAGTTTGTGGAGGATGAGGGTCATGCAAGGAAAATTTGTGCACTGTGTTGTTCTCTTTTTGCTCTTACTGGTTTTCTTAGGCCCAAGATCTGTTCCTTCTAAATCTTGTTGCTTGAATGTGGCTAAAGAGGCTGTAACACTGACTTTCAATTACACACACACACACACACACACACACAGAACCAGACAAGACCAACAGCCCAGTCTTCTGGCGATGATTGATTAGTCACATCTTCAGATGAACTCTTACAAGGACAAGGGGGCTGTACAGCAAGTGTGAGAGTTACAAACACCACAAGAGCATCGCTCAGGTCAGCCCTACCTTTGATTGAAGAGGAAACACTGGAGCCAGGAGGATGAAAGAAAAAACTTGTCATGCATCAGTGCCTAAGGATGACTATCACAAGGGACTCTGCTAAAACCGTAAGTTTGCCCCGAGTCAGTTTAAACATAACCTAACAGACTTGTCATTGGAAAGTCTGTATCTTGAGATGTTCACAGGTTAAAAAAAAAAAAAAAAAAAAAGACCAAGTTTCTACCAGGGGTGAATGTCCTGTTGGGGCACGCCCTGTGCACCACAGTCAGAGATTTCTTCATGAGTGGAGACTGTGAAGGCTGAGGAAGCGAGAGCGAGCTGACAAAAGAAGCTGGGCGGTTTCCAGAGAATGAGGGCAGATTACACAGAGGTGACTGGGTGCTGCCCCCACCATGCTTCCGCAGCCAGCATCGGTCTCCTGACTGAACAACAGGTGCAGGCTGTGGCCTCCTCTCACGGTCTTTTGGATTTTGCTAACATTTTCTCTAGTATTCCCTTAGCTGCTGAATCCCGGGATGAGTTTACACTCACCTGAAATAGACTGAAATGGGCCTTTCAAGTGCTCCCCTAGGGAAACCTGCACAGTTCCCCCATTTGGCATGGGATTGTGGCCCGGGACATTCACTTACTACCCTGCCCACCTGCCATAAAACGTTTTATTACATGGATGAAATCATGCTAACCTCTTGAGTGTCTTACAGATTTAGAAGACATCTGAAGGACACTTAAAGGAGCAGGGGTGGAATACCAATCCCTATCGGGTTAATAATGTCCCTTAGTTATTGTGGGCTGATCAGGTCCGCAATCTCCTGAACGAATGTACAGCAAATGCTAAATAAAAAGAGGCAAATGGAATGATTTCAGGGCTCTAGGAGGATCAAAGCCCTCTCACAGAATTTGAGATTCTCTCAGGGCTAAGACCAAGACCTTCTGTAGGTGGCCTGTACTTACTTGGTTATCAGAAGGAGAGGAGTACTCAAGAAGGGCAGAATCACTCAAGGACTCCTCTAAATAAGGTATTAAGTTAATTCACTCAAGAGATGCCTGCAGCTATATAGCCTATCTGGTTGAGATGGATCCAGGAGTCCTTGGCTGTGATCATGTGTTATCCTTTGAGGCTTTCTGGCTTCATCCACAACTATAGGTTTTAGTAGAGATTAATGACTCACAGAGGTTCACTTACTATGAGTCTGCCATTTCCAGATAAGGAGCCTAGGTCTCGGACAGATTCACGTGAACATGAAAAGCCAATTGATTAAGTCTTGCTCAGGTCTGCTTCATAGTTGTCTCCATAAAATCCCCACAAGGTGAAGGGCCTAGAACTACAGTATCATTTTGGGGAGCCATGCGGTTAGGTAAGGCGTGCAGGGTACCTGAAAAGGGCACTGAGAAAATTGCTGTGCCCCAGGGCCCAGCTCTGGCTCTAGTCTGCCCCACAGCAAGGGGCCTTCTTTATGGCCTCCTGTGCTGGGTACAAGGGTGAGGGATGCACACGGAATTAGCCCAAGGTCCAAGGTCAGGGCATCCACGCAGGCCCTACGGCCTGACCTGAGGTCATACATTATGGAGAGAGACACGCACACAAGGAACAAGAGGGCGCTGGGGCCACCTGCTCGCCCAGAGGTGTCTGGCAGGAACTTGAATTCCTATGGGGATGCCCCAGAGCTCAACAGGTCTCCATCCTTCCGCAGGATGCCCTCAGGAGGGTCCCTGATCTGTCTTCCCTTTCTAGCAAGCAGCACAGGCAGCATCCTGCTAGTCCTCCCCCTCACCATGAGGCTGTATCCTTAATAATTACACACCATTTGTAATACAGCTTGGACCCAATATGAACTAGGGAATGGAGGGCTGTGACCCAAAAAAGACAGTCTAAATTATATCACTATTCTCCAATTAAATCTCCTTCAAAAGGCAAAGAAAATGGCCAGAAATTCCTCACATCCAAGCTTTTTTGACCCTCTATCAAAAGCTACCCCTCAGCAAAGATCCAAGAGATACCACCCTTAAAAAAGCTTTTGAACCAGGAATTGATATTATTGATGACCCCTCCTTAGATCACTAGTCTCTCCAGGGAACCAAGCAGGACCCCCTCAACCTCCTCCTTATGCTCAAGCCAGGGCACATGCCCTATCCTCCCCCAGGGACTCAGAACCCTGTCGGTGGCGAGCTCTTCAGAGAGATCTAAACTACCTCAAACTCATCCCAAGGCCACTGCAGGCCACATATGGAACAGAACGTCTTATTCTTCCAGGTCACAACCAATCCTGTCTTTCAAGATTACTGGGTAGGAAGGGATTGTCTGAGCCCAAGTCCCTTTTCAGTCACAAACAGCAATAAGCACTTAGGTTGATTTTCTGAGGCTCCTTCTAGGTTTTCCAGATGACCTCCAAATTTGATCCCTAGATTTTGACCTTTCTTGATGAGATTCACAATTTATTCTACCTGCCTGTTGCAGGTCAGATAAAAACAAAAGGCTCCTAGAGTAAGCAAGGTGATGTACAGATAGTTTGTAATAGAGAAATCACCGAGGAAATGTTACTGTGCCACATACTGATCCAAATTGGGATTAAAATGCTATAGGAAGCCTAGATATGAAAGCTAAAATGGTAGCAGAAAACCTATAAACTCCAAAAAGAGCGAGAGAGATTACCCAAGAGGAGGAAGAAAATCCAGCTGTCTTTCATAGCCAGCTAGAGGAAGTCTTCCAAAAATACACTAATCTTCACCCACCCTTCTAGGAGGGAAAGGCTGTCATGGGACATTTTACTAGGCAATTCATCCCAGCTACCCAGCAAAAACTACAAAAACTTCAAATGGGACCTCACACAACTTTTGCCCAATTGCTGACATGATCTTCTCCATGTTCAACAACTGGGATCAGAAAGGGGGCAAAAGGGAGAGGAATTGAGATCAGAGACAAGCAAAAATAAAGGGCACCATAGTAGAAAAGCTCAAAAGCCCAGATTGTCCAAGGAAAAACCTGGAGAAAAGAGACAGGTTCTTGCTTTAAGGCACTGACTGGCCACGGGGCTTGAGAATGTTCACATCCACACCTGGGCCCCACTAGGTGCTTGAAGTGCTGATCTCAGCCCCGGGCATTGGAAGGCTGACCGCCCGCATCCCCAGAGATGCAGCCAGGCACAACTTTAAATGCCAGCCCCGTGGATGAAGACCGAAGAAACCTGAGGCAGTTTCCTTTGCCCCCATAAGCGAATATCTCCATCACCATCCAAGTACCCTGGGGAGCCTTGGACATTAGAGGTAAGCAAATCCGTTTCCTTTTATACCAGGGTGCCGTACTGAGTTTTAACCTCCTCTGATCACTCTTTTCTGATCTATGGCCATAATCAGGGTAGAAGGGAACCCCAATAAGAGTTTCTTTATGCCACTTTGATATGTCAATTTGTTTGTTTTTGGTTTTGTTTTTTTTCTTTTCGGTACTGGGAATCAAACTCAGGACCTCATGCCTGCCAGGCAGGCACTGTACCCCTCAGGTATATCCCCAGCCCTGACATGTCAATTTGATGGCCAAATATTTAGTCATGACCTTTTGATTGTCTTATAATGTCCTATCCCCCTGTTGGGAAAAGACTTATTAAACTTGGGACCATCTTTTGTTCTTGACAAAAGCCATAAAGCATTTGTTCTCTAAAAGCCACACAGAACCTCCCCAACATGTTTAGCCAGCAAGTACCGGCTTCGAATAACAATCCTTCACTTGTTGCTGTTCTTTTGTCTTCTGAAAGGCCTTCAGGCAACCCCTTCCCATCCTTTCACCCGGGCCCTGGAAAATTGGTCCAGGCCCACTAACAACAGCTACCGCTGGTAGTCCACTGAAGTGAGTTAACCTCACTGCCAGGTCCACGAAAAGCAGAGAACTGGGCAAATCTAATGGGCTCTGTAGTGGGAATTTCATCCACACTGTCCTATTAAACTCTCCACAGTGGAATGAGAGAAGAACTTCCACCTAAATACCCCAACTGGCAGCATTCTCCGTCAGGCAATATCTAAAGCGCTTGGGAAGAGCCCTTTCACTACTCCTAAAGGCTACTCCTGATTCTCACTTTTTTTTTTTTTTTTTTTACTTCTCACATTCTGATGGCACTAGATCTGTAACAGGATTTCTCAATCTCTTTCTATACAATGAGTCATTCCAATATGTATGGCATTATAAGGAAGAGGGGGGACCCTACTGGGAACCAAAAGATAACCATGATTACTATGAATACACTAACCTCATCCTGTAAGACTTGTTTTTTTAAGACTTCTTTTGATGTAGTAACACAAGCAATTGTTTGGCCAACTGGACTGAGGAATTTCTGGATCTAAATACTGCTTGAGGTTCAACATAGTCCATCTGAGGATATCTTTCTTTAAGGCCTGGACTGCGATCATCTCCTCAGGTCACTGATAGGTTTTCCTTGTTTCTCATAATTCCTTGTTTTTCATAATTTGGCCTGCTGGATGATATAACCAGTCCACAGTGATATCCATTTGTCTTGATGATTGATTCCAGAAACTTGATCTAACTCAGGGACTCCTGGAGTCCTTGGAAGTCTGGCACACTTACTTCCCCTCCTCCATGGACAGCCAATCAGCGCATGTCTAGATCCAAAGAAAAACCATGTCTGTCACCTTAAGTAGAACTGGCTTGTGCTGCTTCTTCAGTGGTAACAGAATGCACATGGCCTCACCATCTGCCTAGACAGGAAGATGTAGTTGCAAGCCCCTCCCCTAATGCTGACCTATAACTGGACTTCTTTCCCTATGTCAGGGACTGTTATGGCTGTGTAGATGTCCCCTCAAAGCCTCATATAGTCATAGGTGGGGCTTTTTGGAGGTGGCTGGATCTGGAGAGTGCGATGTGGGAAGTGACTCCTGGTGTGATGCTAGGATTAAGGCTGCCCCACCCAGGGTGTGAGTGCTACTTGCACCAAGGGTGAGTAGCATAGATAGCACACAAGGGGCAGAAGGAGGCTTGCCTGTTGCTTGTCACTTGTCACATGCTACTTGATGCTGATACAAGGGAAAGAAGCTCGCAACCTGCTAGCAATCTGGCACAAGTTCATGTTCTCTAAAATCAAAGAATGAAGTCCAGGAACAATAGAGATTAAGAGTAAAATCTATTTATTGAGAAAAGAAAGCTTCTGGCTAAGAGAGACAGAAGGGGTCCCAACTGTGTTGCCAAGGACCTCACTTTTCTTGGGAATTTTATATAGCCAAACCCACCAAGAGGTGGGTTCAAGGTGAGAAAAACTCTAATCAACTAATAAGATTACAAGTACAATCACTTAGGTAACATTGATCCAATGGGAAATCACAAGGTGGGCATGAGGTGGGACAAAACTATGGTCATCCAATAAGATTACAAATATACTTGATCAGGTAATATGATTAAATGAGGATCAAATGGGGAAAGCAAGTCACATAGCAAGTGGGCATGAAACAGAACAGAAGATTTTCCTGGAGTGGGTAGCTCAGGGGTTCTTCCTGGCTTCTCTAAGATGCTGATACCTATTTATATAAAGTGCTGTTTATCTCCAGACGAAGTATGTGGGTGCTTTCATTTCATCCTGTGTCTTGAGGTCTGACCCTCAATCCAAGCACCTCCCCCACAGTTGCAATGTACCCCATCTTCTGCTCTGACTCCCTTAAGGACCTAGCCCTATCTGGCTGCCTATAATATTTCTTTCGTTTTTGTAGCAGAAATTGAACTCAGGACCTTGCACTTGCTTTCCAGGCAGACACTGTGTCACTGAGGTATAGCCCCAGCCCTATAATATTTCTAAGTAACTTAGCTATGTGCAGTAATGCCTTCTGCCTGCCTGCTCTGTGATGCCACCCTGCCTTAGAGCAGCCAAGTATAAACTGAAAAAGACTCACACATAACCTGCATGGAGCTGCTTGATTCCAGCAAGGCAGAGCCTGGAGTCCAGCCCTCATGGCCAGTGCCTGTGCCCTCTCTTCCTAGGGGGCTGCTGGAGGTCTCAGCAGGGTCCAGTTGTTAGGTTCCCCGCATTAGACCTTGCCCAACTTGAAAAGACAGACCAGTCTTTTCAGACAGAAAGCCCCCTCACTTAGCCTGAGAGACCAAAATAACTCTATCAGGTCAGTTCTCAGGCTTACAGGAAACCCTGTGAGTCTACAGAATGCTGCTATGTAAGTCAGCAAAATGCCACTGTCATCCTGCACTTCCCACCAAGTGCTTCCTGCCAGGGCCACCAGACCCAGCAATGACTCCTGACAAACATAAAATTTTCCATCTCCTTTAGTGGGACCCCTCCATCCACACCACTCCCCTGCTTAAACTCCCCTATAAAGCATATTCTTTTCCTTTGTTCAGAGCCAAGGGTCTTTTTGCCATTGGCCTGGCCACACATGGTCTGAAATAAAGATGTCGCCATTTGCTAGAACACTGCCTGTGCTCATAGTCTCAGTTTCATCAGGGTTTAGCCTTACGAAAACCTCAGCAAACCTCAGATCTCCATGTCCTTGCCCTTTGACTCACGACCTTGTCTGGGTCAAAGGGCAAAGGTCACAAGGAAACAGAGTTTAGTTCAACATCCAAAGGACACTTTTATAACCATAACAGCCCTGCATGATGGAAGCAGCTGCTTTGGGGTGTGTAAAGCCAGGCTGGACAGAAAGGTGGAATTCCTGTTGGGGAACAGAGCGATGCTCCCCAAAATCAGATCCCCAAATTGGGGTGTGACAAGGTGATCCAGTGGGATGCAGACAAATATAGCAGTGTTTGAGTTTGGGTTCCCTAGAAGTAAACTCCAAAGGATTTAGGTGTAAGCAGTCTATTGTGGAGGTGAATGTTGGGGGCCAGGGGATATGAAATAATATTTTACTCTATTAGGCTACATGACTGTTGTCCTGTGGTCTGAGGCCAGGGCAGCTTGCTTCAAGGGACAGGAGAGTTTGTAAATAGCTGCATGCTCTCTGGATGTGTTGGGAAAGCTCATATTCACAGCCTCTTAAGAAAAGATAGTATCTGTGTGTACAAAATGCAGAGTCCAGGAAAAGCACTTTATCTTGTTTTCTTTGAAATGCTAAACTTGATCCCTATTATATTACCTGATTCCTACAAGTCCTCACTGGTCCAGGAAAAGCTCATCAGACACACACACACACACACACACACACACACACTTCTTGCCAATAAAAATGTGCAACACTGAGAGCTCAGACAGTCAGACCACTAGAGACAAACTCATTCCAGTTCCGCCTTATACCAAATATTGTCTTTGGTCTTTTCTTTATTCGCTGTCAGCCCCCCTCAGGTATCTGGGGATCTGATTGGCTCCAGGCATGTGAAGAAATGCCCAGAAGGGGAGCAGAGAAGGGTGACAGCCAACAATGGGTAAGCTCTTCCCACTGTGGATGACTGGGGTTTAACTGTCCTGGGGGAACTGGAAGGCAGAGTAAACCACACTTCCCCATAGGATTCCCCATAAGGGCCGATGGGACTGGGTATTTTATATGTCAGCTACCAAGGCGTGAGGGGTGTGGCCTCCCTGGCATGTCCAGGTCTCCGTGGGTAGGTAAAGCCAGCCCTGGTTCCTGACAAGCTTGTGTTTCCACACACAGGGCTTCACAACAGTTCCATTGGTTACCTCCGGAAAAGATTCTTAAAAGAACCATCCAAAGTAAAGTTACTACATAGGTTTTTCCTAGACAGAGGCAAATCTGCTTATCTTTTCTGTTAACATCAGTGAAGAGAACTGACAGATACATTTGTAAAATTGTAACTGTAAGGTTCTGACTGGACCTGACTCTCCCAGCCCCAGCCTCCTTGCCAGCAAAGACACCACTCTCTGCAGGGAACTCAGCTCAGCCCTTGTGGGAGACTGCTGAGAGACCTGCGGTCCGCATCCATCTTATACGCTTAAAGACCTGCGGTTGGCATCCATTTTGTAAACTACCAGCCATCTTGAGAGTTAAGTTCCAGTTTCCATATATGGTCAGTTTCCTGTAGTTTCCATGTATGGTTAGTTTCCTGTGACTTCTATATATGGTCAATTTCCTGTTAATTACGTAATATCGCCTGATGCTCTGACCACCCTCGCGTGATATTTGAACCTCCTTCCGTTGCTTAGTTACCCGCTGACGTCAATCCCCCCTCCCGCATGTATATAAGCCCAAGCTTTCCGCTCAATAAACGAGACTTGATCAGACTCCTGTCTTGTCTCCATTTCTCGTGTCCTTCTTGTCTCTTTTTCATCCCACTCCCCCTCTAGAGCCTTCGTTGACTACCCGTGGGTCGGGACAAACCCTGACGCTGTGATTTCAACCACAGGGTGTCGTAAAGGAGATAAGAAAGGTCAAGCAATTTTGCAGGTCCTGGGACATCTGGGGATATCTGAAGACACCTGAAAATTTACACAGGACACTTCAGGGACTTTCCCCACTGAGGTACAAGACCGCCGGAGAACTTGGACCACAGATGTTTATTAAAATTTTCCCGCCTAATGTCCCCTGCTTTCTCTCCATCCCTGTAAAAGGGGCACATTTCTCTTTGCTCCCCACAAAGGACCTTTTTGCCCTCTGTCTGCCTGAACCCAGACACAATATATTCCACACCACGTCGCCTTTACACAAGCCTGGCAGCCTCTATCCCTCCTGCCATCTGTTACACTACTCATTCACTAAGCAGTCTTTTTTAAAGCAGTCTTTTTAAAAGTTTTATTGCATATATTAACTTTTTATTTTTAATTTTAGAGTCACAAGACAGTTGCAATGATAGCACAGAAGAATTCCCATATCCCCCTCCCCCAACCTCACCCACATCTACATGATCACAGCAAAATGATCCAAGCTGACAAATCCACACTGGTGTCACATTAACCAACCGACCTTACCTGAATCCCACCAGTTTTAATGCCATAGCTCCTTTTCTACCCCAGAATCCTACCCTGCGTCCTACTTTGCGCTTAGCTATTGTTTTTTCTCAAACTACAACTGTTTGCTGAAGTACAACTAGCATGGTAGAAAAGGCACATCCTTGACCACGGTTGGGTTAGTTGTGATCTGCCTCAGGCAGGCACTGGGAAGGAGGAAGCACTAAACACCCTTCCCAAGTGCCACCCTGCAGGCACTCCCACATGCTCACATCAGAGAATTCCCAGCCCTGTCCTCTTTGGTTTTTGAGGCGTCAGTCCTGAGCATGACTGATGACCTAACTGGCCCTCAGGGGCCAACTCAGCCTTCAGCCTCTTTGCCCAGCTCCTGAGGTGGTGGGTCTGGAGGCACCAACCATGCAACCGGGCTCAGGGCTTTCTGGTGACTGATCCTCATCCTAAAGCTACCTAGGGACCTCCAGGCGCCAGACGACCTACTTAGCATACAAAAGACATCTCCCTGGAAATTCCGAGGATCTTAGGAGCTACATGCCATGAGGTAAGATAAAGACCAAAGATTTTTTTTTTAATTTTTCAACCCAGGGCCTTGCATATGTGAGGTAAGTGTTCTACCACATTATAGGCTATGACATCTCTAGGCCCACTCTGTCAACTTTTACGCAAGAGCACAGGGATGAAAAAGAAAACATCACAGGCATTTCTACTGGACTTCGATTGAATCTATAGATCAATTTGGGGAAAACTGACAGCTTGACACAGTCTTTTTTTTTTTGTACATAGTCTTTTGCGGCAAAGAAGGAAACATCCGTTCCCTTTTTTTTTTTTTTTTTCTTTCCGGGACCGGGGATCGAACTCAGGGCCCTAGTGCTCGGCGGCGAGCACTTAGCCCACTGAGCCGCACCTCCAGCCCTGTACATAGTCTTTTGACGCATGAACATGGCCTGTCTCCCTTCTGCATCTTCTTCAATGTGCCAGTAATGTTTTGTCACTTTCAGTATACAGATGTTACACACCTTTTGTCAAATTCATACTTAAGAATTTCACAGGTGTTTGTTTTGTTTTGGTTTTTCATTTTTGGAGACAGGATCTCACTATGTAGTTTGGGATGGCCCTGAACTCACTATGTAGCCTAGGCTGGCCTCAAACTCACAGCGATCCTCCTGCCTCAGCCTCCTAAGGGCCAGGATTACATGCATGCACCACCACTCCTGGCAGTATTTCATAGTTTTGATGCTATAATAAATGACATTTTAAATTTGCAATTTTTGATAGTGTGTTGCTGTTATATAGAAATAGTTGGTTTTGGTATCTTGGATTCACTTCCTGTAACCTTGTTAAATTTGGTGATCCTCCTGCCTCAGCCTCCCAAGTGCTGGGATTACAGGTGTGTACCGCCATGCCTGGCTTAATCTTTTTTTTTTAAATGTACATGATTTGTTGTTGATGCTTTTACTTTTGTCTGAAACCATTGAATTGACACAAGAGAGAAAGTAAGACACACTCAGAAGAAAGTGAAACATTTTTTATTGTTATGCAAGTTTTGTGGCTGAAGCTGTGGGGTCCCAGGATCCTCTTCTCTAGGGATAGCCCACTGCCCATCCCACCCAATCTGATGAGAAACACTGATGAAGAAACTGGATGTGGTCGCCATCTGCCCCCCACCAGGCCCACTTTTAAGCCATATGAGTAGTAGAACTACCAGTTGTTCCCAATGGCTGGACACAGGCAAGAGGCCCCCTGAGCCTCCAGGGATCCTGAGAAGGGATGCAGTATTCTTGGAGTGGCCTAGAGCTACATATGACATAGGCTATTCTCTCCCACTTCCTTTTGGACTTTAATGAGAGGGAGCCAGCACTCTGGTCTTACAGTAGGAAGGTTCTGGGGGTCACCCGCATTCCAATCTATAGGTCCATCTGCTGTCTGGGCTTCCACATTCATGTCATTGGCTCGTTGGAATTCTCGGGACCACTGATCTCTTGTAACAAAAGATATCCATCCCCAGCTGTCCCAACAGACACTGTAACCTCTGGTCTACGGCTTCACCAAGGTGACCCCTCTACATCTCTCCCCCTCCCAGGCATCAAGTATCTTTCCCCCAAGAATCCCATTCCCATCCTCCCACCACCAGATTTGTCTTTGGGCCTTGGGTTACAGATTGTTCTTTCCATAAGGTTCTAAGGAGTAGGATCTGAATTATAATCCACAGTTGGACGGCACTTGCCCTTCGTAACAGGTGTAATCCTTTCCCTAGAAAGAGACAGAGAAAGAAAACACAGGTGTGATCCCTTGGAAGGGAGCAGGCTCCCCATCCCAGGGGGGAGCACCCACACAAGATGAATTGGCACCTACTGGTTGCACTTCCCAGAGTCCTACATTGATGAGAACCCAAAACTGGTGACCTCCAGACCTTTTCCAACAACAGGACCTGATTCTAAGGAGATCTCGCTTCTCTGTGCCTATTTCAGTCCATCAGAGCACTTGGATTGGTTTATAAGAACTTCAGTTAAAAATCATAATGTCTGAAAACTCATGCAGCCCGAACCTGGGAAGGAGATCAGGGGCCAGAGACAGGCAGGCGTGTGCTGGGGGTCACCCTGAAGGCCGGCATCAGGGCCAGAGCCCAGACCTGCAGCTCCCAGCCTCTTCCCCATTTTCCTCTCCTTGCTTGGATTCTGTCCTAGAAGTAGAACTCTGAGGACCGTGGCCCCTGGTTCCCCGAGCCATCGGAAGGCAGCATTCCCACAGGAAGCGCTGGCTGTGCATCAGTCCAGCAGCCCGTATGGTATACATTTTATGCCACCATTTGCTGCCTGTCTTCTCCACCATGAAAGCAGCATTTGGACTGCCTTCCTATTTGCCCCATGCCTAGCACAGCAGGTGAGCCACAAGTATTTGTCAAAGGAAGAACAGTAAGAAGATGAAAAAGAGGGTCCGTAGGATAAAGGGGGTCTTTCCCGCCACCCACTCGGTCTCCATGGCTTTTGCCTCGTCCCTTCTCCCCATGGTCTCCTCTGCCCATGGCTGAGCCTGCGCCTCGTCTTTCCCTTGGACCTTACAGATGACTTCTTTGTCCCTATCCCTAACTCCATGCTCCCACCCAATAATGCCACAGAGCACATTTTTAAAAACACAAGGGCTACTTTCCATTAAAATCTTTCTGAGCAGAAAAACAGATTTGCAGATACACTTCTGATAAAAGGACTTATACCTAGAATATCTAGAGAATGCTCAAAACAAGCAACCCATTTTTTTAAGGTACAGAACATTTGGAAACACTTCAACAAAAAAGAGAGATGGGGAAGCACAATGTTCCAGCAGACAAAACCCTTTTGCTGCTACATATCAGAAAAAGAATTGGTTTGGATGTCTTGACCCAAAGGTTGAGACAAGAACCCCTGGCAATGGCAGACTTTTCAAAAATATTAGACAGAATGGCTGCTGGATACCTACCCTGCTCAAGGGCAATAGTAACTACAGCTATGCTAACAGAAGAAGCTACAAAGCTTTGGGGCAAAAACTAGAAGTCTTGACTCCCCATCATGCCAGAGCTATTCTTGAGGCAAAGGGTTATTTGATTGACAGGCAAATGGCTAAACAAGTACGTACCAGGCCATGCTTCCAGACATCCTGAGGTTACCCATAAAGACTTGCACTATCATGCCTCAGACTTGCACTGATGCCTATAGGCTGAGGGTAGCCACTCTTGTGAACAGGTCACACCCAAGACCTGTGCAAACAGGCAAGATATCAGTGACCTGTCCCTCCAAGACCCTAAGGAGGAGCGGTTCACTGATAGAAGTAGCTTTGCCCAAGAAAGACATTGAAAGGCAGGTTATGCAGTTATCAGTTCACAAGAGGTCACTGGAGCCAAACCCCTTCCCCTGGAGACCTCTGCTCAAAGAGCAGAGCTCATAGCCCTTACTCAGGCATTGATATTAGGAAAATGCAAGGGCCTAAATATTTACAGAGACCCCATATCTTTCTGGTACTACATTCCCATGCAGCAATCTGGAAAGAAAGGGGCTTACTAATTAATAATCATTTATAAAGCACAAGGAAGAAACTCCACAACTCCTAGAGGCAGTCTATCTGCCCAGGAAGGTTGCTGTTATTCACTGCAAAGGACACCATAGAGAAATGTCTGGTCTCCTTGAGAAATCAAAAGGCTGATACAGAGGCATGAAGGGCAGCCTTACAGCTTCTCAAGACCCTATTCTCGTTCCCAGTTCCTGAGGAACTATTAAAATCAGTCGATACCGGCTAGGAAGATAGACCTTAGGACAAGAAGGAATTAAAAAGGGACTGTAGTGGTATTTGTAAGACAAATTTCCTCAAGGGACACAATGGAAGGCCATAAAAACCCTTCATAATTCTTTCCATATGGCAAGAGATGCTACATTGGAAATGGTCATTCAAATTTTCACAAGACTAGGACTAGAAGCAACCACTCAGCAGGGCTGCAAAGCTTGACCAATCTGTGCCTATAGTAACTCTGACACCCAAACCACCCCATTTGTCAGAACTCAGAGGAGAGAAACCTACCCTGGGGAGGACTGGCAATTAGACTTTACCCAAAAACCATGTGAAGGATGTAAATAGATATTGACACCTTTGCAGGTTAGAGTGAGGGCTTCTGTACCCAATTAGAGAAGAATATGCAGGTAATCAAGGGTGCTTCTCCAAAAAATCATCCCCTGGTCTGGACTACTCCAGTCCCTTCAGAGTAATAAGGGGCCTTCTTTCACCTCTCAAGTAACTCAGTGACCAAGGCTTTAGGAATAAAGCACCATCTCATTCTACATGGAGACCTCAGTCCTCTGGAAAGGCTGAAAAAGCCAACCAGGCCCTAAAGTGAACTCCAGCAAAACTCAGCCAAGAGACTTCTGAGTCTTGGCTCTGAGTATTGCCAACAGCCTCCATGAGGATTCAGAACACCTCCCAAACTGGGCTAAATATGAGTCCATTGGAGATGCTATATGGAGGGCCTCTGCTATCTTTTGATATGGTAGTGGACCCAGAGGCCACCAGACTTACAATATCTTATTAATCTGAGCTAACTACAGTAAGCCATCCAACTGTTTGGGAATATAGTCCTGCCAGCTCCTGACCCAGGGGCAACACCTAGGGTCTGCCCTGGAAACCAAGTTCTCTTTAAAACCTGGAAAGGGACTCCTAAAACCAAAGTGGAATGGCCCTTTTCTCAGCGATCCTTGCCACACCCACTGCAGCAAAGGTCCCAGAGGCAGGTAATTGGATTCGCCTTTCTACACTAAAGCCACCCCCCACCTGAACTGCCTGAGGGAAAGGACCACCCAAAAGAAGAAAGCTCCTCCCGTCTACCTGTGCAAGATCTGAGGCTCCTCTCCATAAAGCCGGGCTCCAGTACTGCGCTGGGTGCAGACAAGTAGTCACTAACGCTGCCTGAGCCACCACAGCCTAAGTGCACACCTGTATAGGGCTTCCTTCATTTAACTGCATCAGTAAAGTGGGTAATCTTGCTAGGGCTACAGCTCTCAGGCTCTTGGTAGTTTTTAAATATCCCTCTTCAACATGCTTTTTTTTCCACAGGAAGCATGGAGATGAAACACCCTAGAAAACGTCTATCCAGTAATAGCACAGAAAAATAATGTCTCTAATTGCTAGGTCTGTAATAATCCACCTTTTCAGACAGATCAGGAAATTCTCTCATATCCTCCTCCTCATATTCAGGCTCTGCCTCCTCCAGGTAATAGTGAAGTTTATCCGTTCAAGGCTTCAGGCGATGATTCAGACTAGAGCCCATAACTCTCCTGACAAGTTCACCAAGCTTTCTCCCATTGTCAAGAGTTCTTGACATATAGATATTCTTTTCTCATTATCTATGGATAGGTTTATTTCCCAGCGCAGCTGGTGAGCCCAACATTCCAAGGTAGTTGGAGAGCACAACCTCCAGTGCATAGGCCTTACAGCCTTTCGGCAAGAAGCAACTACAGCTATATGAGGATAGAGACCTCCACTACCTCAGCATCCCCTAAAGAAGCACGGATGGGGGGGGTGCGGGGGGGGGCGTGCTCTGAAGGGGAAATGAGATAGGGAGATTAGGGCAGGAGAAACTGGCTGAGAAAGTAGGCATGAGCTGTCAATCATAGAGACCCAAACCACATGTGCTAACCAGAGTTCCCAAACTCTACACCTCAGATCAATCAGAAAGTACTGTCTTCAATTCTTCATTTACAAGTAGCCCAAAATCAAGTGGGATTTTGCTCTGGCAGCCTACATCTGACCTCAGACTGAGGAACAGGAGATACAGAAGGCCCCGTGCCATTAACTTCATGGCCACTGTAAACTTTCTTGGTGGTCTGTTCTCACTCTACAGAGCATATTTCTTTTCCATCCTCAATAAATATAAATCCTTGCTACTTTTCTCACGTGTCTTGCCCAGTTCTTTGTCCAGGACACCAAGAACCTTGAAAGAATCTGTACAGGACTCTAAAAGCCAATAATGAAACTCCTTGCCCCCCTCCCCTTGAGCCATCATTGGGAAACCGGGAGAGTCAGATGCTTCTGCTCTGTCTCACAAGCACCTCGTGTCCTTCAGCCCTATCCTAGGGTGCAGAGCCATATAGCTGGGATGTCTGCACAGGTGAAGGGTGTCAACTATGAGGAAATGCAAGAGCTGTGAGGACATGGTGCTCCTACCCACCTAGGGTCTGCATCCACCCCAAGGAGGAACATATTATAGAACCACACCTGACCCAGCAGATTTTAAAAACATGCTGCTCCCTTTGTTCTAGGGCAACCTGGTCACTCTCTTGACTAGTGCTGACTCCCCCTTTAGCCAAAGCTGCAACTCAGATGACTCCGCCCGCACCCCACTGCCTGTGCAGTAGGGAGTGCACTTGAAGTAGCCGGCCCCACCTTGTCTCTGCAGTCTCTGGGTCAGAAGGTCCTGCCATCCATACCGCAATGAACATCCCCAGCTGCCATCAGACTGACCCTGTCCACACATACACACGCACGGCATTGTCAGTGCTTTCCCCTTCATGTGAGCAAGCAAGCGAGGAAGGAAAGGAGCTTGGAAGACCTGGAGACAACGCGGGGGGCCAGGAACATAAGGGAAACTGTAATCCACACCCTGGATTAAACAAAACAAAATGACCCAGGACGTGGTGCCATATAAAGAATAATCCATAACGTGAAAGAGCTCTTGGAAATTAGAAAGCACGATGGACAAAAATATAACAGGAAATCGTAGGGGTGGAAAACAAGGGCAAGGACATTTGCCAGAGAGGAACAGAACAGGAGAGGCAGAGGTGGAGGATAAGAAAATGAGTGAACGTGTACTAGAGGGTCACATCAGGACATCTCCTGTTCATCTACAGTGAAGAGAAACCAGAAGAGAAAATCAACAAAGACAAAAACTCAGAATAAAACTTCTATCGTAGAAGGTGCTGAGTAGCCAGATGGAAGGAGCCCAGCATGTACTCAGCACAAGAGAGGGAGAAGCCAAGTCCCATCGCCATGAGATTTCAGAGCACGGGACGGAGAAAAGACCCAGAAGCATTCAGAAAGGAAAGTGTAGATGGCATACAAAGACCAGAAAGTCAGAGTGTCACCAGGTTTCTCCACAACTACCCTGGAGGCTAGAAGGCAAGGAGCAAAGTCTTCAAAATTTCCAAAAGAACCTGGATGCAATGGTGCATATTATTAATGCCAGTAATCTGGGAGGCTGTGGTAGAAGGCTGGCAAGTTCCAGCCCTGGCCTAGGCAATTTAGGCAGGCGCTTATTCCACTGAGCTATATCCCCAGCCCTGGCCTAGGCAATTTAGCAACTTAGATCCTGCCTCAAACTTTTAAAACATTTAAAAAGGCTGGAGATGTAACTCAGTGCAAAGGCCCTGGGCTTAATCCTAGCACTGAAGAAAATTCCAAGGGAAAATTATTCCCACCCTAGAATTTTATTTCCAGCAAACCATGAACCAGCTGTGCAGGAGGGGAAAACGCATAACATGTTCAGGCATGCGGTCAATCAGACTCTTTCCTCCCACTGCCCTTTCGCATGAATCCACCAAAACAAGGGAGAAAATTAAGGAGGAGGAGGACACAGGACTACCTTGATAAAAGTTTTTAAAATTGCATTCAAAAGCTTCTTTTCCCAGAGTAATCTGCCCCCTAGAATCTGGTTCTGACATGCACTGTAATTCCCCAAAACTAAAAGTACATGTTTATTCACACTTCAAAAGTTCTGAAATTGAGGTTATATTGCAACAGTTGGCTTCATTTGCCAATAAAATTTAGCAGCAGCTAATATTTGCATGTTCTTTATAGAGCACGTCCTGGTGCTTCGGCACCTCAGTAACAGAAACTCAGAGGGCAGCCTGTAGATACCTAGTGGGTAACTGGGCCTTGAAAGTGGGCAGGATCTCCAGTCAGCCCTCTGTATCAGGAACCAGTCCAGAGAACCAATCAATCAGACACAGCCTGGCCCAGTCTGTTTGTCACACAAGGAGCATTACAAGGATTACTGGCCCTAAACTTACCTAGGCCATCTCATCCCTTTTCAAGACTGAGGACCCTGAAACAAGAGTAATCCCAGCACTGTGGAGGCTGAGGCAAGAGGATCGCTGTGAGTTCAAGGGCAGCCTGGGCTACATAGTGAATTCAAGGCCAGCCAGAACTACATAAAAAGACCCCGTTGAAGAAAAAGAGAACCTCTCATGCCTATACCATGTAATCTGAGCAACTACTTTGAAGATAACAATACACAATATATTAACCATTGTTAATCTCCTATTATCTTGTTTTGAAACTGTCATTGTTTTTCTCATTAAAAGAAAGAAGATAAAAAAGATAAGAATAGCTAAAGTAATTTTCAATTATTCTTTTTTTTTGGTACTGGGACTCGAACTCAGGACCTTGCACTTGCCAGGCAGGTGCTTGTGCCTCTAAGCTATATCCTCAGCCCTAAAGTAATTTTCAGAGACATCCAGTTGCCAGCTTTCACTCCTTCCTGTCCAGACGCCCTGGATGTCTTGAGTCATCATCCTAAACTTGTAGCCACCTGGGATTCCAGAAACAGAGCCTCACTGCCACCCTATGACGAGGTCGCCCCCACATGGGAACCGAGGCTGCCCTGGAGCAGGAGCCGCCATCTGTCCATGGGAACTGAGCTGTCCCCTCATGCGGGTGACTCTCCCAGGACCCCCAGAATGAGTCCTGAGACACCGATCAACCAGACCACAACCTGACGGGGATTCCCTACCCTGCAGCTACACAAACTCCCAGCCCTCGCCCTGCTCCCCTTTTCTGTACAGCCCCCAGGCTCCTGTCTGGCCAGCCCCGGAGGACAGATCTTGAGCCTCTTTCTCTGTCCTTTCCACACAGCCACACTGATGACAGCTCCTCTCCTGCCCTGCATCACACTCGAGTCCTTGACTGGTGTTTTGGGATAAGCAGTGGACCCAAGTCGTTGGACCCTCCAGAGCCAGATCCAGGACGTTTGTCCTAAAACTCTTGTAACACTTCTTATTTTTTAGATTCAAAATAACCTCCTGAGATGAGCCATGGGCACCAGGGAACAGATTGCTGTGGCAAAGCCACCTGGGCCGAGCCCAGCCCATTTGGGCTGTGGGTGGAGGACTGAATGTAGAACGAGGATTTCGCCTTACCGAGAGCTTTAGATAGACTGCCTCATTTGCGCCCCCTCAGCCATCTGCTCATTTGACAGCTGAAGGGAATGAGGACCAGAGAAGTTAAAGAACACACCCCACCTCGCACAGCCTATGGGTGGCACAGGTAGGATCTGAACTTGGTCTCTCCACCGCCTCGGCCATTTGGCTGGCATGAGGGGCAGCAGCCGTGAGGGACTCCATCCCAGCCCAGGCCAGCTGTCCTGCCCTTTCCTTCTCCTGACACACTGGCCACACTCACTGCAGGATCCTGCCCCAGGCTGGGTCTGCAGGGTAGCGTTTGGGCCCACCCATGTACAACGACCGGTACCTCTGCCTTGTGTCCTTGTTCCCCGTCAGTGTGTTGTTGAGGCAGCGGCCCACGCCCACTGGGTTCTGCATGGAGGGGCGGGCAGACAGCAGGGCATTAGCAAGCCTGGCTCACAGACTGAATCTTCGGCCCCCACCCCTCCCCAGCTCTGAGGAGTTGAACTGTGTCTCCCTACAAGATCTGCTGGAGTCCTGACTCCAGGCCCTTAGAATGACAGTTATGAGGGAAAAGGGTCACTGCAGATATAGTTAGTAAGATAAGGTCATACTGGAATAGAGCAGGACCCAGGGCCTCACAGATAGTAAGCCAGCGCTCTACCAGTGAGCTACACCAAAAGTTGTGGCTTGTATCCTTATAAGAGACCCATTCCAGGTGAGGTGGTGCGTACCTGTAGCCCCAGTACTCGGGAGGCTGAGGCAGAAGTATCACCACAAGTTCAAGGCCAGCCTGAGCTCTATGATGAATTCAAGCCAGCCTGAACTATATAGCAAGACCCTGTCTCAAAGAAAGGGAGGGGGAGGGAGGGGCAGGGAGGGGGAAGTACCCAGGGAAATCATCTAGACACAGAGGCAGAGATGGGCATGATGCCCTCACACAGCGAGGAATAAGGAGGGACCCTCCCTATAGGTTTCAGAGGGAGCTGGCCCTGCAGAAACCTGGATTTCAGCCTTCCAGCTCCGGAGCTGAGGGAGGGTTCTTTTCCGTGGTTTTAAGCCACCAAGTGCATGGCAACCTAGGAAACACACACCACACATCTGCTCACAGAAGAGAGGTGTAAGGTGACACAGGGAGGGCAGAGTCATGGCAGGACAGGAACCGGTCGTGCAGGACCAGCTGTGCGGCAATGAGGGCCTAGAGTCTAGGCCGGCATCTGCCTGACCACCTCCTGGGAGAGGCCTGTCTGCGGGCGCCCCCTCCTGGGGGCATCCCGCCACTGAAACCCGGCCCTTACCTTAGCTCTTCCTTGCAGGGGGCCAGCTCTGCGGTGCAGCATGCCACCACATCTGGTCAATCTAAACATTTTACTTGGGGGTCCCTAGGGTGCATATTGGGGCAGGAGGCAGAGCCTGGGTAAATTACAAGAGAGATGTCCCCAGGGATACCAGGAGAGACCTTAAAAATAGAAAGCTGTTCAAACCAGGCCAAACTCCTATTTGCTACTGGCAGAGCTACCTATCAGGGACACCTGCAGGGCTCCTGGGGGACCAGTGCTTTTGAGGAAAGGACCATTTTGTGACCACTTATGGAGCTGTTCGCTTACGATTCCTGTACCTTTCTGTGTGATTATTAGAGCCCACTGCAGAGTGCACTTAAAAACCAAGGGGGGCTGGGCAGAGTGCCGCAAGCCTGTAATCAGGACGGCAAGTCTGAGCCCAGCCTACACAATTTAGTAAGACCCCGTCTCAAAATGAAATCATAAAAAGGCCTGGGGAAGTAGCCTCATGCTAGAGCTCTTGCCCAGGATGTGCGAGCCCCTGGGTTCAATCCCCAGTATTGTGAGATCTAGATTTAAAAAAGAAAATAGACTGAAGGGGAAGGTGCAGGAAGACCATGAGGTCTGAGCCCACAGGCGGCTGTGTACGCGGAGGAGGCGGGCGCACGGAGCCCAAGAACTGACCTAAGAACACCAGCAGCCTGCGGTCGCATAACACGCAGCGGACGGGGAGGAGGGCCGGGCAAGAGGGAGCAGAAGAGGGACTCGCTCATCCGGGGGCGAGACATGGCCAGTACCCCGCCTGTCCCCGAGGACCCCAGAAAAGGCAAAAGGGAGGAGGGCAGGGGATTTCTTTGGGACAATAAGACAATGGGTGGCTGTGGCACAAAAATCACTTGGCCGACTGCTTTGTAGAGTAGAGTGGTGCTCCGTAGAGTGTGGTCCCTGGAACAGCACAGTCACCATCATCACCAGCTGAGCACGGTGACCCATCCATGCCTGCAATCCCAGCACATGGGAGGCTGAGACAGGAGGATGCTGAGTGTGAGGCTGGCCTGAGCTGCGTAGCAGGTTTGAGGCTAGCAGGGGCTGTGTGGTAAGACCTTGTCTCAAAAAAAAAAAAAAAAGAGAGAAAAAGAAAAATAAATGTACATTCCCAGGCCTCACCTAGGCCTACTGTGTCAGAATTCCTGGCATGGCCCAGTGATCTGTGTGTTAATAAGTCCTCCAGTGAAGCTGACACCTACTCAAGTTGGAAAATCAATGCCTTTGAGAACTACACCAGCAAGAGCCGGCACAGAGGAAAAAGGTGAGCTGGGACCTGGCTCCCTCCAAGCTGTGGTGCCCAGGGGCAAGACAGGAGGCTGCCGCTAGAGGCAGAAGAGTTCCCTGCCACCCCACACCCTGACCCACTCACCCAGATCCCCGGAATCATCTGGTAAGCTCTTACATCTGAGCACTTTGAGGCCAAGAGGAATGGTGGTGGGTTCACATGTTTACATTCTGTCTCCTGGGGAAACCAGGTACCCGGACCGGAAGTAGCCTACAGGGAAGGAAGGAAAGTGGAAAGGCCCCAGCAGCAGTGGCCAGCATAGCAGGGTTGGGTGACCCACACCACCACTCTAAGCCCTGCCAGAGGGATGCCTCTTTGCAGGCCCCTGGGGGGCCCTATGGTTGGGTGGGGTGGGAGCCGTCCTCCACACAGCAGCCTGGGGGTGACATCCCTGCCCATTGTCCTTCCCAGGCCTCGGTTTCCTTTCCAATTTCCAGTTCCTTTTGTGAACTGGAAATTGGACTCCCTCCTCGAGGGGAAAGGCTGGTAAGTGGCCAGCAGGCCTCAGGAAGGTTGGTGCCTGGTTCCCTCCTCTCTTGCCCCAGGGGGCCTGACCAGAGAAGCCCAGGGCCTGCTCAAAGTATGGCCGCTTCCTCCCTCCTGCAGAGGGCACTGCCTTGGTCCACCACTCCCTGGTCCGAGCAGATGGCAGACCTCGGAATGTCAACCCCCCATCCTCTGTCCTGGCCGGGTCTCCTCTTGCCCTTTTCCCAGTTCCTGAGGGCACTGGCAGGACGTCCTTGGATGCAGGCACCACGCCACAGGAGCCCCATCTAATCCCACCCCAATCCTGCTGTGCTGAGGTCAGATGAGGCTCGCCCAGAGGGGCTGGTAAGACCATGACTGGAAACCCCGGGGGCCTGATACCACCCTCCTTGCCCCGCCTAAAGGACAGCTGCCTTCTGATCATGATGGATCGCCAAGCATACTGACTAGTTTCCGGGGACACTGGCTAAGAGTGGACCAGTAAATCCTCTCTGGTGGGGGGTCTGGATTTCGGGGAAGTTTTGAAAAAACCCCATATTTCTTCTTGTTACGTGAGTTAAGTTCTTCCACAAAACTCTGGAAATTCATCAGTTCCCTGGGCTTTTTTTTCTGAGAAACAGAGAGAAAGAGATGTTAAGCCAAGGAAATCAAGAGACCCCTTGCTCAATGCTCTCCAGCAGTCTGGGTGGCAAGGAAAAGGAGGTCTCACTCATGATCCCGCCCAGGCCAGCCAAATGGAGGCGGATGTCCTCCTTCCCATTCACCAGCAGGCCTGGTGGGGGCAGTGTTCTACACGTTCCTTCTACCTTCCCCTTGATCACTGGACATTACTGAGTCAGGCACTGCTCTTGGTTCAGATCAGGAAAAGCCAGGATACCTGGCAGAACGCAGTGGATTCTCAACAGTGTGAAACTATTCTGTAAAATACCACAGTGGGGGATACAATCACACATCTGTCAAAATCCACAGAATAAACACCACCAAGAGTCAACCCCTTATAAACTACAGACTTGGGGTGACAGTACAGTGTCACTGTGAGTCCTCTGGCCGGAACAAATGCACCCCTCTGGTGGGGAGTGTGGACAGTGGGGGTGGCTGTGGGGTAGGGGAGGAAGGGGTAATAGAAACTCTCTGTATTTGCCTCTCAATTTTACTGTGAAACTAAAATCACTCTAAATAGTCTATTACAACAAACAAGATGACTGTTCACTTGGAGAGGGTGCTGACTGTGGAGGGTCCTTGGGGCTCCTGATGCACTGAGCAGGATGGTGACTTTTGTGGCTGATCATTGGGAGGTCTGGGAGGTCCCAGGGGAGCAGCCAGATCACAAGACATACAGGCTTTTACCTAAATGTCCCCCAAACGCTCATGCACTCAGAGGTGGGGAGGAGACTGGTTTATGAGGGCACTATACTTATTAGCAGGTGAGTTTATAGCTAAATGTGATTTGAGAGGGGAAGCCTGGTGGAGGAAGAGGGTCACCAGAAGCGTGGCATGGAAGAGCCTGTCTCCCTCCTCCTTCCTTGATCCCTCTCTCTGCGTCCTGCTGCCCTGCCATGAGGTGTCTCTCTGCCAGGCCACCCGTGCTGGGGGATCATAACTGAAACCTCTGCAAACTCTGAGCCCAAATAAACCTCTCCTGATTTAAGTTGTGAGGATCAAATATTTCGTCCCAGTAACAAGGAAGTGACTAAGACAGTGACTCCTACCACGCGGCCCCAAAGGATTTTTCTGCATTAGCCCCCTCCCCACCCCCCGCCTCTCCTGACGTCTTCTGCCACCACATCTGTCGCCTGCTAACACTCGAGTTATGTTTTGAACTTATTGGTGGCTGTTTCTCATTTGCTAGAACGTGAGTTGCACAGGGCTGGTCCTCTCTTCCCTTGGACTATTAGCGAACCTGATCACACACAAGCCCACGAGGGGACA
This sequence comes from Dinomys branickii, assembly GCA_004027595.1. Taxonomy (NCBI): domain Eukaryota; kingdom Metazoa; phylum Chordata; class Mammalia; order Rodentia; family Dinomyidae; genus Dinomys; species Dinomys branickii. Next base: position 128,605 of record PVLD010000711.1, read on the forward strand.
GAATACACAGGTAATTAGGAAATTTCTGAGTCCCGGTTATGAGCAGGAAGGAAGCAATGCACAGCAAGCTCTGCAATCACACAACAAGAACTCAGGGGAGGCAGGAAAGAGGTCAGGGAGCTAGAACTCTACGTTTCCCCACCCACCCTTCCCAGCCCCTGCCTCTTTTAACAGAGCACTGCCTCAAAGCAGCCTCCCTGGCCTTAGAAGTACCCCCAGACAGCAGGACACCCATGCCTGTGTCCTCAAGGTCCCCGAAGGCCCCACAGCCAGCGTCTCCCCAGCCCTGCCATTGGGGCTCACCCACGCCCGTAGCACAGTTTGTGCTGGCCCAGCAAGCTGGCCAAGCAGTTGGACACAGGCCTTTGGGCTCGGTCTCTGCTGCCCTGCGTGTCTGTTTCCTCATCTGATACGGGAGCCACAGCCACTCTGGCAGGGGGTGGTGGCCACACCTAGCACATGGAGCGGTATTGCTGGGGAAGAGTGGCATCGTCTCCCACCCTGCTGGGGTGCCCCGAAGCCCCTGGGGGCACACCTGCTCAGAGTAATGTCCATAAGGCAGGGGCTTGCTTCTGTCACCAGAGAAAATATCATAGGGCCCTCGGGTGCCCGCGGATCGAGCCAGGTACTCTTCGATGCTGCCTTTGATGGAGTAGGTGTTGGGTCCCAGACCACTCCCCTATAGCACATCAAAGGGCAATGCTGAGGCAGGCCCACTGCCCTCCTGGGGCCTCAGAGTCCCCTCCTCCTGGGAGCCCCCTCCCATGGTGTAGGAAGCCCTGGCCAGGCAGGGGGTACCTGATGAGAGCAGGGAGGAGGCTTGTTGGACATCTTGCACATGAGGCCCTCAGAGTGGGACCGGTTCCAGGCCTTCTCCTCCAGCTGCGTGTATGGGTTGCCCTTCTCCCCATAATTCCCAGGGCCTGGATAGTAGTTCTGTGGGCAGAAGGCGGAGAGGTGAAGGCCATTGGTCCAAGCCTTTGTGCTGGTTCCCCTGAGGAAGCCCTAACACACAACACTGTCACGTGGAGGCCTCCACCGCCACCCACACCTTCACCCGCAAGCTCAGCTTCTTAACCAGGTCACCAGGCCCACTGCTCCCTTCCTTCACCCCACACTGCTGCCAGGGCGTGGACCATTCCATGCAACCTCCCACCGGCTGCCTGTGCTGGCTCCACCACCCGGAAAGCCCCCGCCCTTGTTTCTGAGGAAAGTGGCACAAACCCTGAAGAACCAGCCCAAACACTCCTGTCCTGGGAGCGAAGCCTTTGCTGCCCAGCACCATGGGAGGCCGCACCTCATAGCCGTAGCAGCTCTGTCCTCTACCCCTGCAGCCCCATGCATAGCCTTCTGTGTGTGGACAGTGCTGGGGCGCAGAGGCACGCAGAGCCCTGGGATTGATCCTGGCTCTGGGGCTCCCTAACTAGGAGTGGGTGGGGTGCCAGGAGGAGAGGAAGAGCTGGGCTCAGACCCCCAGGGCAGCAGTCTTTGCAGCTGCGGGGATAGCCACTGTGAAGTGTTGCAGGTGCACCAATCAGCCACATGGGGTCACTGCTGCTCCACAGATGGCTCAGCTCTGCCCACCTTCGCCTGGAACTGAGTCCTGGGGAAGCCAAGCCAGCCAGGGACCTTGCTGGGGAAGCCAGGCTGCAGGGCTACCAGGTTCGCTTGCCCCAGGGGAACGGACTAAGCCTTGCCTCCTTCGGGGCTTCCTGGTGGGTTTTAGAGAAACCCCAAGGTAGGGAGGTGGGCCTCTAAATCATGTACTGGTCTGTCTTGGTTCTAATGGCAACCAGATGAGACCAAGTCAATGCCATCTGATGTGTGTGTGTGTGTGTGTGTGTGTGTGTGTGTGTGTTAGAGAGAGAGACAGAGAGAGAACGAGAAAGAGAAAGAGAAAGAGAAACAGGGTCTTATTATGTAGTTCAGGCCGGCCTTGACCTCACTAGTCACCTCGCTGGCCTCAGGCTTGCACCCATCCAGTCTCAGCCTCCCACAAGCTAGGATTACAGGCATGAGCTACCACATCCAGCTCACCACTCATAATGAACACATGGCTTTCAGACACACCACACTCCTACCTTCAGAAAAGAGCAACACAGGCTTCCAGCGCCACAACTCAAGTTCCTTCTGAGCCTGTGGAGTCTGCCAGGCGGCAGGGCGGGCAGGAAGAGAACACCTCGGCCCCTGGAGAGGCCCCTTCCACGGAGAATTATGGACAGCACCAGGGGCTGGGGATATAGCTCAGTGGAATAAGCGCCTGCCTAGCAAGCGCAGGGTCCTGAGTTCGATCCCCAGTACCTCAAAAAGAAAAAAAAAATTGCTGTACAGGAATATGGACAGCACCAAAGCTGTCAGTGCTGGGCACGTTGTCAACACAATCTCACATCTGCCTTAAGACTTTCAAATTCAAACTGGACGTGGTAGCACATGCTTGTAATCCCAGCGCTCAGGAGGCTGAGGCAGAAGGATCACCATGACTTTGAGGCCAGCCTGGGCCACGTAAGTAAGTTCACGGCCAACCTGGACTACAGAGTGAGACTCTGCCTCAAAGAGAGAGAGGGAAAAAAAATAGACTTTCAAGTTCAGAGGTTTAGCATCGAACTTGGGCTCACGGGAAAGCTCACAATTTTAAGAGAATACAGCCATGGTGGAGCTCCTGGGTCCCAGAGAGGAATGACCGACTGGGGGAAGAGAATGAAGGAATGGTCAGTCACTTGGAAGTTTTTTTTAAAGTTAGACCTTGACCACTGAGACAGACCCCCGAAGATGGCTATGGGAGGAGGTGCAGAGGTCGCCCCAGCAGAAAAAGCAAAGACAGGTGCCCCAGTGCTTGGGGGCTGGGGACACAGGAGGGAGAGAGTGGTCAGTTTGTCCCCCTAACTTCTCAGCCAGGCTGAGCCCTGACATTAGACCCTGTCCTCCACACTAAGGAACAAAATCCAGGAGCTAAGAGTGCCGAGTTTTCAGGAATGTGCAGTGGCTTCGGACTGAACCCCTCAGTTTCCAATACTGCTGTGGCCACTTGGTAGCCTGTGACTGACCTTGAGGTCACTCACCCTCTGACCTCCAGCTGTGTCATCTGTAAAGTCGTGAGGGTGCATTGGTGCGTGTGGCAGGCTCTGCTGAGTGCCAGCTGCTAACACTTTAGCCAGGAAGGAAAGGACGCTCTGAGCATTCCTCTCCCAGGTGCAATTTCAGCTGCTGCACCTGCAGATACACCTGCTCTCACCCTCACAGATTTCCTGGTGGTAAGATGGGGAGGGGCTCTGGGGATGAGCGCCACCTTCTGCCTGCCAGCCTCCTTGGGCAAGCATTCCGGTCTTGGCCTTCCTGGTCCCAAGCCTGGACACCAAAACCCAGACACTGAGCGTCAGGGCCTCCATGCTGCCACTCAGGACCTGTGGGGTTTGCTCGAGCCGCAGCTCCCCCCAAAGCCTTCCCAGACTGCATGCTGCAGACTGCCCATGGCACTCTCTGTCACACCCCGGTGTCACTGTCCTCAAAGCTCTGATTATGCATGCATTTCCTTCTTCGTGCCTTTGTCTCTACCACTAGGAGATCCACTCTGCAAGAGCAGGGACCTCATCCACACCTGGACAGTCCATGGCCTCTCGTAGGTATTTAATTATTACCTTCTAGGTGGAGGGATAGGTAGAGGAATCTGTCAAGAACTTAATACACGCTGGGCTTTCTGCCGGAGACCCAGACAGGATCAGACCCATCCCTGCTGTAACATGCAGCAGCCAAGGGGGAGGGGCTTCGGGGCACAGAGTGGCACACGGCAGGCCTGGAGCAGGCGGGCGCACTCAGGGGCTGCTACGCCACCTACCCCCACAAGGCCTGAGAAGCGGGTCTCCCCAGAGCTGAGCAGTCCCCTCGTGCTGCTCGGCTTCTGCTGCAGCTCTTCCAGGAAGTTTCTGAGGTTGTAGGAGCCAGGTCCCAGCTTCTGTGCCTGCCCGGGGAGGAGGAGTGAAAGATGCAAACCGCAAACCCAAGAATGTCCGTGAAGGAGGGAGCCGGGGTGATGGTGCTCCTGGGGGGGCAAGTCCACCTGCACCCGGGAGGACGCTGAGGGCCTCACCTGCAGCCGTCTCTCTTTCAAGAGGGCCTCGTACCGAAAGTGGGGCAGCTGGGTGAGCCTGGCAGCCTCCTGGGCCCGGGCCCAGCCTCTGCCCACCTCCTTCTCCAGCTTCCTCTTGCTGAAGCAGGTCTCCTTGCTGCTGTAGGTCCCAGGGCCTAGGTGGGACTGAGTGGGAGCACGGTCAGAGCCGGGCCGGCCACTCCAGCCAGGCCACCCAGGGGCAAGTGTGCTCCAAGCTACCCTTGCCCTGGGCCGGGGGCCAGGCAAGTCCCCAGCCCTGAGACCGAGAGGCAGTCATGACCTCCTCCTCACTGGCCCGCTGACAGCTCGAGGAGGGCCAGTCGCTCATTCAGAGCAGAGACAGCAGGAAGCTTGCACACTCACCACCTCCGCAGAATGAGTCCTGGAGTACGGGGCCTCCGTGAAGGTGCCGTACTTCTTCCGGCTGGGATAAACGGCAGAGACATCAAACCTAGAAGGACAGAGGCCCAGTGGGAGCCCAGTGTCCAACTCCTGGCCAGGGCTTGGGTAGCCAGGGGTGGAAGAGTGGGTGTCGCGTGGGAGGCGACTTTGGCCAAGGAAAGTTAGACAGGAGGACTGCAGTGGCTTTGACCCACAAGCCTCCGCCCCCCACCAGCTCCTGCTCCAGCTTGGTTTTCCCCAAAGCCCTCATTATCCAACGGACCCCGTTATGTATACACAGAGGCCATAAAGTAATAGCTACCTATTCAAGCATTATACGATGCCGATGCCCCTCCCGTAAGAATGTAAGTTCCCTGAGGTCAGGGTTTTGCTATTCTGCTCTGTTGTTTGGATCTGGCACATAGTAGGTGATCAGGAAATGGCTTTCCAGAACTTACTAACGGAAGTGGAAACTGAGCATGACAGCACTCAGGGAGGCTGAGGCAGGAGGACTGAGACCAGCCTGTGCAATTTGTCCACTTGACAAGACCCTGTCTCAAAATCTACTAAATACATAAAGGTCTAGGAATGTAACTGAGGGTGAAGGCCTTGGGCTCAATCCTCAGCATCACCAAGAAAAGAAAAAGAATTCAGGAGGGGAAACGGCCAGGAAGGGCTGCAGCCAGAGGGAGCTGGAGCGAGGGTCCCGCCGCCTGCAACCTCAGAGAGAAGCTGGGGACGGCAGCAGGGTGAGAGCCCGGGTGCCGAGGGCCCACCTGTGGCTCTGCACCCCGAAGGGCGCCCCTCGGAACCACTTGGTAGCGGCCGACATGGGGCGCGCACCCTCTGAGCGGCGAGGTCCCACGGGAGCCAGGGCGGCGCTCCTGCCACCATGGCCTCGCGGGTCTGCACCCCAGCTGGCTACCCGCACCCTGCCCCGGCTTCCACGGCAACCAGGCCCTGTGACCCCGGACGCCGCCCACCCGGTGCTCATTGTTTGGTTTTCTGCGCCCTGCCAGGGATCTTTCGTGACCCCAGCGGGCGCGACGGCGCCCCCTGGTGTCCACGTGGAGCCTTCGGCCAAGCTCTAATACCATTTTGCTGGGGACCTGTTTCAGAGCCTGAGCTCTGAAAGGGAAGCGCCTCAAGGCTTACCTCCGCCTCAGGAAACTGAGGCCCAGGAGAGGGTGGACTGGACAAGGGGCCATCGGGCTGCGGCCCCACCCGGAGGCTTCCTGGAGAGCTCTGAACCGCACCCCGAAGCACATATGGCTTGCCAGGTGAGGGAAGGAGTTTCAGGTGTGTCACCCCAACAATACGGGTGACCGTGCCTCTTCCCTTGGACGCCCTCGGGCAGAACGGTCTTCCCCATTCCTGCCACTCAGTGTCTGTGAATGTTTGCTGAGTGGCATCAAATAGACAAACGCAGGCCCCATTTCCCGGGACCCATAAACCCTCCAAGAGACGTGGGTTTGAATCCAGCCCCGCTGCTTCCCCGCTGGTGGCCTGGGGTGGACAGGGCTGTGACTGGCGGTGCCGGGAGGAGGAGCTGTGTCGAGGTGTCTGGGCATGTGGGGGGCACCGTGCCAAGTCCTGGGTGCTGCAAGGCCCCGGCCCAGCCTGGTCGGCCCAAGTGTCGCTGCAACCACACAAGCCCGCGGCTGCCCTCTCCTCCTCTTCCACAACCAGCCCCTGGGCCCCAGGGCTCACAGAGGAGCAAGCAGAGGGCCAGAGCCAAGGCCCACTGGGCAGGAGTCCTGGGCCATGCAGGCCCGGGCGGGCCCGGGTGAGTCAGACCCCAGCGAGGCAGGCCTTCTGCGCACCGCCTTCCTCACCTGGTGACTGGCCACACTCACAGGCTCTGCGGCAGTCCCCCCCACCCCAGGAGAGGAAACCAAGGCTCAGACAAAGGCACAGGCGTGTGGTTCTGGTCACCGAAGGGGCACACGGTGGACATGGACTCGACGGCCTCTGTGCGCCCCTTCCCGCTACTAAACCCCCGCCCTCCCCGCCCAGCTCCTCCTCCACCCTCCCCAGCCACAGCCAAAGCCAGGCCCACCCACGGGATGCTTATCACTAGAACAGAAAGTGACACACACTCCATAAGGATGAGGAGAAAACAGAACCCTTGTGCTGGTGAGAAAGAAAAATTGTGGACTGCTGGGGAAACCATTAAGGCAGTTTCTCCAGAATTAAACACAGGATTGCCATGTGATCTAGAAATCCCCCTTCTAGGAAGCCAACCCATGCACTGCATCTGTACTACATACAGAACAGAATCTGCTGTTCATAGCAGCATTGTTCACAAAAGTCACCAGGTAGAAGCAACTCAGGTAGACACAAACAGTGAACGAATAAAATGTGATAATTCACAGGCAGTGGAATATTACTCAGCCTTTAAAAAGGAAAATCTGACCCGTGCTACAACATGAATAACCCTCCAGGCATTAGGCTAATATAAATCAGACATGAACGAATGCTGTAAGGTTTCGCTTACAATGTAGCACTACAGTGGTCAACTCCATAGAGACAGAAAGTAGAATGGTTATTAGCAGGTGCTGGGGGAAGAAGAAGTGGGAAGTTCTTGCTTACTAGATATGGAGTTCAATTTGGGAAGATGAAACAGACGGCGGATAGCAGGAGCACAACAATGGGAACGTGCTTAAAGCCACTGAACTGTACGCCTACAAATGCTTACAGAGGTAGCTTTTATGCGAAGTATATGTTGCAAGAATTTTTTAAAAATAAAGCTAAGCCCGCCGGATTGGATGATGTATTCCTGTAATCCCAACACTCGGGGAGGCTGAGGCAGGAGGATTGCTGAGTTCAAGGCCATCCTGGGCTACTTTGCGAGTTCAAGATCTACATAGCAAGACCCCGTCTCAATAATAATAACAATAACACCAAACTTTCTGGGACTCTATCACCAATACTTCCGAGTAGGTGGGAGAACAAGTTTAATTTCATGATGGCCAGCAATGTATTTTTTTAGTGAAAACTACTACATATATTAAACTTTATGTCTAAAATTAACAGGTAAAAATGCACCACAGTGCTGTTTGGGTTTGTCTGTTTATTGCCAAAGTCAAGTATTTCCACCGAGTCCACTGCCTGGCTGCTCGTCCTCTCTGGAAAATGCTGGCCTCCTTTTGAAGAACAGAGCAGGGAGAGAGCCCAGCCCCAGGAAGGAGGTGGGGGCCGCTCCTGAGCCGCACCGAAAGAGGCTCGGGAGCGGCCCCTAGCGGCAGGCTCCAGATCCAGGGTTCGAAGTCCCGGCCAGAAGACCGGTCACAAAAAACAAAATTGGACCACAGGCGGCTCGAAGGGCAGATGGTCCCCAGGGCGAGGGTGGAGCCCACTCTAATCTGGAGTGGCCACGTGCAGGGTTCACCTGGGGCTCCTGCCCGGGGGGAGGGACTGTCACCCTGAAGTCGCCGGCAGCAAAGCAGGAGGAAGGACGAAGGTGCGGGTGGGCAGCAGCAGGCAGGCGGAGGTCCCTCCACTGCAGGGCGCGTCCAGACCGAGCAGTGCCCGTGGAGGAGGGCGCGGCTGGCCTTGGGCAAACTGGGGCTCCAGGCTTCCCTGTGCGCGCCCCGTTTCTGTAACGTGGCCGGTCCTTTTCCTCCTCCAAGACAGCAGAGGCAAAACCCGCCCTTGGCCTGGCACCCGGGCTGGCGCGCCCACAGTCAGCAATGCACCTGTTTTTCTGCCACACCTGGTTGTGCAAGGCCGCGTCTCAGGGCCTCTGAGCAGCGAAAGCGGAAACACCTCCGGGCGGGCGCTCAGACCCACCCACCGGGAGGCTCCAGACCGGGAAGCGCCACGCCCTGGGCCTCCGCGCCGGGCTGCTGCGCGCCCCGTCCCCGCGCTGCGCTCAGCCGCCTCGGGCCCGGCACGGCCGGTCAGCGGCCGAGCAGCATGGCGGAGCCCGAGGCCGCGGCCGAAGACTTGGATGCGCTCATCGACGACATGGACTACCTGCCGGGCCACTTCCACCTGGAGATGCAGCTGAACTTCGAGCCGAGTTCGCCGGCCCCGCTGCGCGCCCGGGACCTGCGGCTGCAGCGCGAGGGCGCGCGGCGAGAGCTGGAGCTGGCTGCTGCCCCGCAGCGGCCGGGGGTGCAGCACCTCCTGGGCGTCTTCGCCTTCTACCTGGAGGAGCTGGACGAGGCCCGCGAACGCTTCCTCGAGGTGGCCCGCGAGGACCCGGGCAACCTCAACGCCTGGGCCAACCTGGCGCACGTGTACGGGCGGCTGGGGCAGGAGCGAGAGGAGGAGGCGTGCGCCGCGCGGCTGGCCAGCCTCATGGGCCTGGACGCGGACCTCGGGGCCGCGCGCTGCCTGGCCGAGCAGGGCTACGCGCACGGCTTCGACGTGGGCTGCGCCAGCCTGGAGGAGCGCGCGCGCGTGCTGGTGGCAGGGCTGTCACTCTACGACAAGGCGCTGGGCTACGGGCAGCAGGTGAGACACCCCCACCCCGGCGGAGGCTGTGGCGAGACCTTCAGCCTGCGAGGTCCCCCCGCGGAGGACCTGGCCCGCGCGCCCCTTCGGCCCCAGACTAGCTGGAGCTTTGCTCTCTCGGTGGGAGCCTAGTGGGGCTGCCAGCCTAGGTCTGTCTTGGCAAGACCGCAGACCCCTCGCGGCCAATTTGTCACGCATCCTTGCTCCTCCCATCGAGTACATACCTGCCCTGGGCCTGCTCCTCCACCTACTGAAAGTACCGGGAGGCAGCACCGCAGACTCACGCAGCCTTCGCGCCTCCTCCCTCCGGGTCGGATCCACCTCCTGCACCTCCGAGGTCTGCTTGCTGCTCGCGGCCTCCACAATGTCCCGCCTGCGGCGTCCTGGCCCTGCTGCCGGTGTGCTGTCATTGTGTCTGCACTGGCCGCTGGGCATCCTGGGCTGTGGGGTGGGCACTCCAGCCCTCCACAGCCAGGCCTCTGCCCGTCCTCTGCGTGCTCCCCTCGCGAGCCAGGCTGTTGCCACAGCCCACGGCCGCACCGTCCCTGCAGCCCACCTTGCCCCCTCAGCCTCCCCCTGGGCCGCCTGCGCTCCATCTGGGTCAGAGGGCCCCTTTGGCCTGGGGTTCTCAGACACCTGAGCTTCCTTCCTGGAGGCTCAGAGCCTCCGCTGGCTCCCGCTCTGCCCCTCCGAGTATGTCTCCGGCTCAAGCTCCGAGGCTTTGACGGGGACAGTGCCTGTGCACTGCTACAGGAAACCCAACAGCTGGCTCGGCACAGGGCCTAGGGCCACCCGGACGGGTACTTGGTAACTAATTATCGGGAGAGGCAGAGCAAATGTGCCCACGCTCAGCAGCTTGGGCAATCAGCTTTCACAGTGGCGCAGCTGAGTGGTCAGCAGCCATGCTGGGCTGCGGGCTCCTCTGAAGGCCTGCGTGATTGGGACAGCACCCACTTCCCCGCTAGCTCTCCTGGCTGCGTGTAAGATCCATCCCTCGCCGGCTCACGGGGTACTGTGACCTTTCCGTGAAGACAGTGCAGGCAGAACTGAGCTGGTAGCAGCAATGTTTTATGGTGTTTTCCATGGGAGAAGTTTAAACAACAACCTGGAAGCCTGACGCGGTCTGACAAAGCCTACACACACCCTCAGCACCTTTTCCAGCAGAGCTTGTTTTTCTGGGAGGGGTGCAGTAGCAGTCACAACCTGGGGGACACAGACCAGAGGCTACAGACTTGATGAGGGAGGGCAGTGCAGGGCAGAGGCCAAGCAAGGAGACCTCGGCCAGACGCCCAGCAGAACCCCTGTCCGCCATGATCTCACCTAAAGTCAGGACTTAGGGTCTCGAAGTGTCCTTTGCCTCTCTGTGACGTGGGGACCATAATGGCACATGTGTCCTAGGTTTCCCCCTTGGTGAAGTGGGGACCCCCTGTTTGGCTGATGTTATCATTAATGTGGTTTTTGGTTTTTGTTTCTTGTGTTGGTTTTTTGGTTTTTTTGGAAACAGTCTTGCTCTGTAGTCCAGGCCAGCCTTGAACTTGCTCATGTAGTCCAGGCTGGCCTGAACTCAAGATGATCCTCCTGTCTCAGCCTCCTGAGTGCTAGGATTGTAGGTATATGCCACCACGCCCAGGACTATAATTAATGTTTGTAAAGCTCCTAGAAGAACAGGCACAGGGACAGGCAGGGTCAAGGGGACCCTCCATCCTCTCGACTATGAAGCATCTCTCCCCACACTGGGTGCGGTAATCACCTTCCCATGGGACCTGCAGGTATCTGAGTCTCCAGTTTTAAATCCTGAACCCTGAATGCCAGACAGCCCTGCAGGGAAGGGGTGGGCAGTACTGTGTGCATTGTGTAGCTGTGACCGCTGGTACCGGAGGAGGTAGAGTGGGGCCTGGAGCCCTGAGTCTTATCTCAGCCATGGCACCGCCCAGAGAGGAGGCCTCGCTCTGCCCTATAGTTTCCCCATCTGAGAAATGGGCACGGGAAGAGGGCCCGGATGGCCTCTGAGACTCTTTCCTGTTCTCTGTAGGCGCTCAGTGTGGGAGGGCTTATTGGAGGAGGTGAGCAGGGAGCCAGAGGGTAGGGGATGCAGCAAACAGGCCAGCCGCTCCCTCTGCAGTCAGCACAGCCCAGCAGCTGACACCGAAAGCCCCAGACTGGAGCTGCTGCTGAGGCTGCGTGACTGTCGCGCTCGGAGTTGTGCCCTTGGGCCCTGCCAGCCGCTGCTCCCCAGCTCTGCACAGACCAACTGTGGCTAGGAGGAAGCTTGGGAAGTGGCCCCTCCGTTGCCATCCGAGGAGCAGGTCAGATCGCTCTTGTGCAGTACCCGGCACCGAGCACGGGCTCAGGGAAGGGTCACAGGCAGGGCAGTGTTGATAAGGGTTTCAGCAGGAAGTCAGGAAGCTTGGGTTTGCGCTCTGCTGATACTTTGCTGTGCGGCTTTGGGCAGGTTACTTATCCCCTGTGGTCTCCAGCACTTGCGTCTCAGTAGTGATCTCTGCCTCAGGGTTCCTGTGATTTTCCAGCTGCAAGTGCAGTGAAAGGGCCTGTGCACTGGGAGGCTCCGAGGGTGTCTGAGAAGCCCTTGCTGACGCTCTCATTGTTATTGAGCACCTACTGTATGCCAGCCCTTCCTTTAAGTTCTTGCCGCTGAGTTGCGGATGGAGGGAGCCACAAACCTGTTCCTTCAGTAGCTCGTCTCTCCCTGGGCGAGAGGTCAGAGGGACTAATCCAAGATGTGTCTGTGGCTGACAGAGGCCACACGCCTGCATCACAGGCATCATGATTCCTGGACCACGGATGGCCCCAGAGGAAGGGCACTTTGGGGGCATGGGGACTAGATGCTGGCATCAGCAGCAGTGACTTGGAGAGACCAGGTCATGTGAGCAGGTAGCAGTGAGTGTGGCCTGAGCAGCAGCTGAGGAAGGCTTCTGAGGAAGGCAGCAGGGCCTGGCAGGAATAGGGTGCTCCCTTACCCAGCAGGTGCTCCTGCCTGGGGGCATGGTGTGTGCAAAGGCCCTGGGGCAGGAGGCTGCAGCACTGGAGGGCTTCCACGGACAGCTGAACTGTGGGGAGGGAGAACAGTAGCCGAAAGCTACATAAGGAGGGGCACATGGTGGCCCTGAGAGCTGTGAGACACTCTCTGGAATCCAGTACCTACCTCCCATTCTGGGCACACTTCTCGGTTCCTACTTCCCAGCAATTCTAATCCACCTGTAGTCCCCAAGTGCCAGCTCACCCCTCCCTGGGAGTCCTGTGCCCTCCGCCACACAGCTCTGGCATGCCAGCTTCTCCCAAAACCTCTTTGCAGAGCCGTACACGGGGGTATGGGTGACCTCTTTGGCCAGCACCTTCCAGACCAGGCCTTACCCAGCTCACAGCTGCAGGTCTGAGACACCCCAGCCCCTCGGCAGGGCAGAGCTGGTCAGCGAAGGGGCCACCGCATGCTGCTTGACTTTGTCTTCTGGAGGGACAGAGAGGCAGGGAAGGGACCTTCCCAGACCCAAGGCTGGTCATGTGGGACAGGAGGTCAGGAGGTCAGGGGCAGTGGTGGAGGCGGACACAGGGTGGGAACGAGGGGAGGCTCCCAGTCCCTCAGTTGGTGCCACTATGGGTGCTGTGGGGCAGGCGGCAGCACCTTCCCAGCCTGTGCCCAGCGGATGAGACCCCCACAGGCCAGAGCCTTTGACAGGGAAGAGCTAGGAGCTGCTCCCCTGCTGAGCCAGTTAGGGAGGGCAGCTTTGTCCTGACAGGGATCGCCTGTCACCCAAAACAAGCCGCACTTGTGTGCAGGGGCAAGGTCTGTGACTTCCTGTCTGCTCTTCATTCCCACCTCCAGATCTTAAATGGCAAAAACATGAAGGTCAGATCCTGGCCTCTGCCACCTCCTGTGTGTGTGTGAGCGCGCGCGCGCGCACACACACACACACACACACGCACACATGCACAAGCAGGGTCACACTCGGGTTCTTGTGCAGCGCTTGGTTAGCACGGTGAGGTAAGGTTTTGCAGCTGACAGACTTTTCCTGCCAGGTGGCTACAGAAGGTCACTTCTCTGAGCCTCAGTTTCTGCCTGTGCAGAGGAACCCTAATATGACCACCAAGGTTGCTATTGAGATAAGGGGACCCAACACCTCCAGTCAGGGCACATGGGCTGTTCTGTCCTCCAGGCCCGGCTGGCCCTGCCCCGCACCTGCTGTGGCTCTGCTTCAGGGTGGTCAGCAGCCTCCTGTGAGCTTTACCCTCAGCTGGGACTCTCTTTGTTACGCAGGAGAAGTCTGTTTCACTATCATGTGGATAACTCAACTTTAAATCTTAAAGTCTCTAATTTTAAAAATAAGCTAGAACTTATATTTCTCTTAAAAAAAAAAACCTGTCCCAAGCCAACTCAGTTATTTGACGTTCCTCCCCTTTTACCAAAATATTGGGTGCTTGGCACATGTTCTGCACGCACACTCCCCACCACGCCACGTGCTGACAAGGACCTCACTCGGCAGGCAGTCGTGCACCAGGCTCTGAGTGAGAACAGCACCTTTGGTAGCACCTGGATTTGTATTCAGATCCCATAGGCCACCAATACTGGGTGTTGGGATTCCCCGAGAGGACACAGGCCTCTCCGGACAAAGCCAGCTGCTACTGGCATTGGTGGCCGACTTGGGCCCAGGCCTACTAGGTGGTCCCTGTTCACTGGGAGCTGGAATGGAGAAGTGGCTCTGGCAGTCGGGTGAGGCAGGAGCAAACACCTGCCTGTGTGCACTCCCCCCACCCGCAGGCTTCTAACCAGGCAGGCTCATTTGTAGACTCAAAAGTGGAGCAGTGGCTTTGGGGAATCCCTGGGGAGTGAGAGGCAGGGCAGAGAGCATGGGCTCGCCTGACCCTCCTGGTGTCAGCAGCGTGCTGCCTCGTGTCACAGCAGGCATCTCAGTCATGCAGGAAGGCCGTGTCCCTGTGACTTCTGTCTCCACAGCATCAGCTTCTCAGGTCCCCTCGGTGAGGCAGGAAGGGCAGAGGCGTTGGAGGGAGGCAGATCAGAACTTGAGTCCCAGTGGTCCCACCCAGGGCCGTGGGGTTGGGCTGGTGACATTCTTCTTAGTCTCCTCCTTTGTGCGAGGGAGCGGAGGCCACACACCTCCCAAGATGCCGCGAGAAGCCAGGGCCTTGACGCGGCACAGGGCCCAGTAACCCCAGAGAAGTGTCCCTTCTCTCCTCTCTGTCACTTGCCCCGCCCCAGCACAGGGCGGGGAGAGAATTAGTCAGCCCTCAGGAGCCCACTCCGGAACGCAGGGCGCAGCCCACAAGGGCAGAGTTCAGCCTGCAAGGAAAATATTTTTCCTAAGAACCAATAAGGTGTCCCCGCAGCCCAGGCAGCAGCACACAGACTTGCAAACCACTGGGATGGTACAAGGTCTTTTGTTGAAGTCACTTAAATATCCAACCCCCCCCCCCCCCGTGTCCTTTATCTTGGGGCGACCTTTCAATGCTCCTGACCCGTCCTTGCACCTGCCCTGAAAGGGCTTATCCTAGGCTGGAGACTTCTGCTGGGACACTGGCCTTTGTTACTTACCCACCAGGCTGTAGGAGCACGGATCGCGAGGACCAAAATTTCAGATCCTCTGACTCATTAAAAACTGAGGCACCTCCTCTCGCGTTCTTGCCCCGCCCTTCCTGGTGAGTCCAGCTGTGACTGTGAACTTCAGCCCCGCTCCCAGAGTGTGAGTCAGCCGCCAAGAATCCGCGTTTCTGCCAAACTCCCAAGTGACGCACAGGCTCTGGTAGGGCCCACACTTTGAGAACCCCTACTCTGAAAGACCCCGGAGCCAGACTGCTGGGTTCAAGATCTACTTCCTTCCAGCTCTGTCACTCTGGAAACCACCTGACCACTCTGTGCCAGAGCTGCCTCATCTGTAAAATCCGGATAACAATAGTCCCTACCTCATAGGTAGCTCTTGAGGGCCCAGCAGGTCAACCTCTATAAGTGGTGGGCCTGGTGTATAGTAAGTGCTCAATAAAATTTGCTATTATTGCCAGGCATGGTGACACACACCTGTAATCCCAGCACTGGATTAGTTCAAGGGCACAGTGAGTTCCAGAGCAGCCTGAACTGCACGGCAAGACCCTCTCTCAAAAATAAACAAAAAGTCCTTCTTGCTATTATTAACATAGCAACCAGAGCACCATCCCCAGGTTTCAGTCCAGTGGCTTTGAAGACTTGATAGTTCCTCAGTTTCTCCATCTGTATGGGCCATGAAAGACCATGCAAATGGCAACATTGAACACACCCTAGCTCTTTGCACCTAGATGTTATGGGAAGAACAGGACTTAACCCAAAGAGACCTGGCCTGAAATGTCAGGTCCAGTAGGCAAGTTTCTGCTTATTTCTTCTTCCGTTTCCCCACCTGTGAAATGAGGATGAGGAGGGTAAGGCCTCAGAGAGCTGGGAGCTGCTCTCAGCCCCTCCCTGGAGCTGCCCCTGATGCTCACCTGAGCTAGGCCCAGAGTGATGGGTGTCGCTGGGTGCTCTGTGCAGCCTGCAAGGTCCCTCCCACAGATCTGCCAGCTGGGAGACCTCCAGCATGTGCCAGGATGGCCAGCCCTTCCCACAGACAGACACCCCACTCAGGGACCATATCGAGGGGAAAGTGTGGGGCGACCTGCCCAGAGCTGCAGCAGCAGCCCTGGGGTTGTAGGGTGCTGCACAGGTCCCCGCAGCCAGCCCAGGTTTCATGGCAACTTCATTTTCTAGGAGGGAGGGCGGGACAGCCAGAGGCCTGTTTAATTTAATTTAACGCACTGTGGCTTGCCAGGTTGCCCCTGGTAACAGCTTCAGCTGTTGCCTCTGTGACAGCCAGCAGGATTTTAAAGAGACGGCTCCTTCTCAGGCTGGGTTGCCCCCAGAGCAAAAGCCTCCACCACCTTTTCATCTGGTAGGGATAGAAGATTAAAACCCAGCACTCGAGGCCTCCACACCCATCTGCTCACCCATTAACTCTACCCCACACATACTGGCCCCACCTACAGGCATCGCTCTCTGAGGGACTGCTGAGGGACGTTTGGAACTTGTCACACAAATGACACTACCCTCTCTACCCCAAACACTGAGGATTGAAGCCAGGGCCTTTGCACTGAGCAGCATCCTCAAGATCTCACTAAATTGCTAACTTACGAGGGTGGCTCAAACTTGCCATCCTCCTGCCTCAGCCTCCCAGAGTGCTGAGATTACAGGCATTACCACATCTGGCTTTTTTATAAATCAATTTTAGTTTTCAATTGAGAGAAAGGAGTTAACGCCTACTAGGAATTGCCCCTGCAATTCAGACATACTGCCACCAAGTGGCGGTATCGCCTGCTCAGTGAAAAGCAGTCAAACCGTTGCTCAAGGATATCCGGAGAGCCAGGCGTGATAGCACATGCCTCTAATCCCAGCACTTGGGGTACTGAGAAAGGAGGATCGTTTTGAGTTTGAGAACAGCCTGGGCCACCAAATGAGCTCAAGGCCAGCCTGAACTGCATAGCAGGACCCTGTCTCAAAAGGACCAAAAAAAAAAAAAAAAAAAAAGGCTACCCGGACCACTGGGTCAAAGGTAAGCCTTTATGCCAACTAGTACGGGGTTTTGGGTGAGTCACCTGTCTGGCCTCAGTGTCCTCAGTCACTCAATGCAGGGACTGATGAGATAACTGTGTCTTGCAAATAAGGAACCTTGGGCCAGGGACTAGGAGTGTAAGTCCTAGCTGTCATGCACATGCACTAACTGTATGGTTTGGGCACACAATTTAATTTCTGTTGTCCTGAATACCAAACGAGGAGGTGGCTCAGAACCCGGAGGCCTGAGGACGGCACATCACCCCAGCACAGGGACCTGTGGGGAAAGAAGGGCTCTTGGGACCCCATGGGGCCTGCAGTCCTGGAGAGCCGGGGCCTGGGATGAGGTGAGATTCCGGGGCCTGAGGCCTCACAGTTCCTGGGCACTGAAGCAGGGTACAGTGGACAAAGCAGCCACCTGGACAGCTCGGACCCTGCTTAGCTCCCCCCAGGCCAGGAAAAGTTCCTCTGGGTCAGGCCCTATGCTCAGAGCACCGAGAGCCAGTGGCATCCCCCCGTCAGCCCGTCAGGAGGGGGGGTCCTCCTCCTCCCTGACACAACTGTGTAGCCGGCCACAAAGCGGGCCTCAGCCAGAAGTCATGTGTCACGCTGAAGGCAGGCGGCCCATGTCAAGGTCTTTGGCCTGTGTGGCCCATACAGGGCACCACAGATCCGAGTACCCTGTTTCTGCCCTCAGAAGGAGACCAATAAGGTTAGCCAGCACCCCATCCCTGCCTTTGCT
Organism: Dinomys branickii; assembly: GCA_004027595.1. Taxonomy (NCBI): domain Eukaryota; kingdom Metazoa; phylum Chordata; class Mammalia; order Rodentia; family Dinomyidae; genus Dinomys; species Dinomys branickii. The sequence goes on from PVLD010000711.1 coordinate 145,876, forward strand.
CGGGGAAATGCTCCCCCCTCCTCAGAGAATGCTCCAAACCCTTACGGTTGGTTGCCCTGCCCTTGCGGACAGCAGTGTTCACAGCTGAAGTCCCCCCGGCAGGCAGCCGTCTGCATTCCCACCTGTGTAACAGGAGCCCCTTCAAGGTTGGGGGATGGAGACGCACACACTGGATCTAGGGGCTCCCCGGCTTGCACCGCCCCCACAGATCCCCACTGCCCGCTAATGAGCTCAAATCCTGAGACTGGCACTGGATGTGCCCCTGCCAGCCCTTCCATATCCCCTGCTGTGGGCTTCAGGCCCCAGGCTACATGTAGATTCTGACACCATGTTCACACACTCGTCCTCCGGGACGCCCTCTCTCCTGCCCCCCTGGGGGTCCCCACTCATGCTTGAGTACCTGCTCCGGCACCTCATCCACTGGGAAGCCACAGAGGGCTACCAGACTGGGAACTTCTGGATGGCTCCTCCGTATGTCTTAAGTCTGTCCTTCCTGCCAGACCAAGGGCCCTCCAGAGAGGATCCACCTTTCCTCTCCTGTCCTCCTTGCACAGGCAGGGCCACCCAGAGAAGATTCCCGGGAAACAGGCTGGGAAATGCAACCAGCAGGGCCTCTTGGGCAGTCGCAGCACTTGGTGGATCTGTCATACAGGCCTCTTGCTCCAGGCCACCCTGGTCTCCCTGGCCAGTGTTGGCCCTTCCCCTTTCACGTGCATTGTGCTGTGCGCCCATAGGCTGCTGTCCCCTGAGTCCCAGGCCTCTGTTCATACCAAGCTTTCTATCTGGGGTGCGCTGCTCCCTCCAAGCCTCTTAAGTGCAGCTGCTCGTTCAAGGGCCACCTGAAACCCACACCTCTGGCTGGGCCTGTCCTGTCCGTCCTGCTCACTCTGGGTGCGCTTCACTTGGTGACCTCGATCAGACCTCGCCTTCTGTTACAGTTTTTGACAGCCTGGCATAATAAAGGGTGCGTGAGCTTTGGAGCCAAACAGCATTTAATTCCCAACCTTACACTCAAGCTGAGTGACCTTGGGCAAGTTGCTTTAGCTCTCTGGGCCTCGGTGTGTTCCGTTGGCCATGCGATCGAGGTGATGGGCATCCAGCCCTCCATCAAGGGGGATTGATGCCTGGGTCTGTTTCCCAGTCTGCTGGCGAGCTCCTCTCACAGCTTGTGCCCAGGCACCATTTAGGCCATGCACAAGGGGCGCAGGAAGCTGGCTGAGCTGCTCACTCCGGGGTGGGTAGAGCATATGGGGATCCCCAGGGGCATGGGGCAGGCAGAAGATCCACCAGGAGGGGAAGGTGGAGGGAGGGCTGGAGTCTGAGGCAGAGCTGACGATATGCACTGGGGGTTTTATTGGCTTTCATTAAAATTCCTTCCCAAGGCAGGAGCAGCTACTCCCATAGATAACAGCATACATATTTTATCTGGTGCCCAAGTCTGTCTAAATGCACAGCAAGGTTGGCAAGAATAATAATGGGAAAATGGTGCAGGGGGCCTGGGCTCTGGCAGAGCTGGACTCAGTGCGTGCAGAGAGGCTGCTGGGAAAGTGGGGGGCAAAGGGCAGAGGGAAGTGGTGGCGTTGGGGCACAGGCCAGGCTGGGGCAGGGCCGCTGTGCAGGGAGGCAGGGAAAGGTCCACCCAAGCTTCAAGACGCCCAGCTCATCTCATCAGATCCTCTGGTCAGAGAAGCTAAGCAACCTGCCCAAAGCCGCCAGCCCCACACCGGCAGAGCCAGGCCTGGGACCAGGGCATTCAAGACCAAAGCCTTTCCCGATGGCCCTGCCACCTCTTGGGGTTCAGGGAAAGTGTGGGCTCTCATGAACAACGGCCAAAGCACCCCAGTAACAGCAGCACCGCTCTCTACTTCTCTAGATCCCCATGGAGGAGAAGAGGGGCTGGTACTTCACCATGGCAACGCTCTTCATCAGGTCAGGCTGAGGTGGCGGCCCCGATGGTAGGGAGAGGCATGGCCGGCAGGCTGAGCCTGGCACCAGGCAGGGGTGGGACAGGGGGGTAGGAGGCTCCCCAGGGGAGGGGAGGGCTGGCAGCAAGCCGGGGAGGTGGGGAAGGGCTGAGGCCACAGCCCCCTCTCGACCCAGGCTGGACAGCATCTTCCTGGAGCTGGGCAGTGAGGAACAGAAGAGGCTGCCCGCCTTCAACCGCACGCTGGCTCTGCTCCGGCAAGTCCTCAAGGGCTCTGACACCTGCCAGCGAGGTAGGGGCCCCAGGGCAGGGCTGGTGGACCGGCTTCTGCCTGCTGCCCCTGTCACTAGCCCCACTGCCCGTCACCGCCTCCCTTTTCTGTTCCCCATCTCTTTCTCGCTCGCCCTGTCTTCCCTCAGCTGTTCAGCCCAGGCTTGCTCTGTTGGAGAGAAGCCATTTCCTCCAGGGCCAGACAGGAACTAGAGATGCGAGGAAGCTGTGCTCCTGAAGTGAGGGCCCCTGGGAACCTAGTAAATAATGAACCCCAGATGCGTGCCTTCTCTCCATGCATGACCTGCCCCACTTGGCCACTTCCTGTCCCTGGGTTGTCTGGGCTTCATGCTGCTGTCCCTTCTTGTCTCCGTGGGGCTGACACTTTCAGTGGCACGGGCTCCACCCATCTCTGGACCTCTTGACCCCCGTCCCAGCTCTGGCCTGGTGCTACCTCGGGATGCTGCTGGAGAGGAAGGACACCTTCTCCACCACCCCAATGGGCATCCACGACTGTGGGTACTCGGGCACCGATCCCCTGGACTGCTTTGGCAAGGTAAGTGTCCCTAGCCACCCCTGCTCTGAAGGCCGGTGTCATCCTCCACTGTGTGGCCTGCCCAGGAGGGACCCTGACTCCAAGCCTTTCTCTCCACCTTCTCCTCCAGAAGCTCTTCTTGGGGCTCTTCCTCTTTGCCTAACACTAAGACCCTCTGCATGCTGAGCAGCCCCCGAGGCTGCATGCGCACTGTCTCTGCCCTCCCCACCCCAAGTCAGGGTTCTCAGAAGGTGGGTGGGGCTTCATTGCCAGCTCTGCCCACAGCCAAATGACCCTAAGGCAGGTCACTTAGAACAGGCAGCAGTGGATCCCAGTATGGAGGAAGTACACAGCCCTGCTAGAAACCCCATAAGCACAGAGAAGGGGCTTCCCTCACCCTGCCAGCAAAGTTGGAGGCATGAACCAGAGGGAGGTTGCAGGGCCTAGAAAGGTCTGCTGGCCGTGTCTGTGACCATGATTGTGACCAGGAACTGAGTGCCAGGGGGCTCGCCCCAAGGCACTGGATTCCATCAAGTGCGTGAGCAGACACGTGGTATGCTCCTACCCTCTCCCTGCCTAGGCCATCGAGATTGCCAAGGACCAGCCTCTCATCCTCAATCGCCTGGCCAAAATCTTCCACTTCCTAGGAAAGCAGGACATGGCCATTGGAACCTGTAACATGGCCCTGGATGTCCTAGGAGATCCAGAGCTCAACTGGCAGGCATACTGCACCAGGGCCAAGGTGGGTCACCCTGCGGCACATGCCCCCATCCTGAGACCAAGGACCAGGGCCAAGATCCTAACCCCAGAGCCCAAAGGCCCTGGAGCCTTCATGGTGGGAGGGAGACAAGGACTCCTAAGTCACACAGCTGCTGAGGCAAGAATGCACAGACCCTTAAGTCAGCACCGGCCAAGAGCTGCCAGGAGAGTCCAGATTAGCCCTGGCAGAGCACTGACCAAGGCTGAGATCTGCCCTTTCCACCTACTGCAGCAGGACCTGTTATAAGCCACTGACCCCTCCAAACCTGAGTTCCCCAATCTTACAATGTGGCTCATCACCCCTCCCTTAGATGGAGGCCAGAGGCCGAATGAGGCCACACTGCAGTGTGTGACACAGTGGATTAATGTGGCCTGGCCCAGGCAGCCCAGGCAGCCCCTGTCCAAACCCCACACCCCTACTCACATTTGGGGACCAGTGCTCTTGCCTGGGGTCAAACCCTCTGTTTCTTTATCTGTGGACTGGCAGTAACCATCCCTGCCTCAGTCGGAGTTGTTCTGAGAGTTATTGGATTGTGTATGTGAGGCTCAGTGTCACACACATACTGAGAACCCAGATGGGACTTGGGGCTGTCACTGGGTATATTTTCAGCTGATGCACTGCCTACTGTAGTCAGCACTTTGAGTTAACACTCAGGAGACCCTGCTCCCCTCCTCCCCACCCCATAGGCCCTGAGCCACCAAAGCCCCCTCTGCTTGGGGCAGAGACCTGAGGCTCTGAGCTTGCTGTGCTCCAAACTTAAGTCCTACCTTTCCCTATCTTCACTGCCTTTCACACAACCTAGTGGCAAATCTCCTCCTGTTCTTGGTCTCAGTGGTTTCATTATTTTGCCAGTGAGCACCAGGCAGGAAACCCCTTTACTATAGCTGATGTGGTGATGGTTATAATCATACTAGTAAACCATAAAACATTTCTGTGACTCTGCATTTTACTCTTGCTCATGGTCTGTGTAACCCTCACAAGAATCCCGCCAAAGCGGCCAGACAGTGCTGGTCTGTAACAGGGGCCTCCCAGGCACAGGGAGGTAGCAAACTTCGCAAGGTCCTGCAGTCGAGTTAGCGGGAACCTCCCCTGTGGCTCCGCAGGTCACACCCCCTCCTTGCTCAGAGGAAGGCGCACACAGGGGCCAGACCCCGGCGATGATGGTTCTACCTCTGCTCACATGCACTTGCTTTCTCCTAGCACCCCTGGCTTGGGCCTGTGCCCACAGTATCCCTTCCCCAGGTCTCTGATTTGCCTCCTCCCTAACTTCCTGCTGTCCTGACCCCAAAAGGCGGCTTCTGACCTGGGCCTCATGTCATACACCTGTAATCCCAGCTGGTCAGGAGGCAGGAGGATCACAAGCTTGAGGCAAGCGGGATTTTGTTTCAGAAAAAGAAGAAAGGCAGCCTCTGAAGACCGTCTTATTGAAATATCAGCCACACCCTCCAGCTCCCGTGCTTTGTTTTTCCCTGGTGTCCCTGGTTTCCTCACTCTTCCTACCACCGATCGGGCTCTGACACCCTGTTTACTTATTTGCCACATTATGTCTCTCCCTCTACTACAGTTCAAGCCCCATGAGGGCAGCGGTGTCTGTCGCGCTGCTCGCTGCCCATCCATTTGCTGCTGAGGAAGACCGGCTTGGGTTGGTACAGGACAGAGGTGGAGGCCTTGTCCAGAACACCTTCTCTGAGCTGGCCTTCTGTTGCAGATCCACACCACAGCCTACCTGCATGACCTGGAGCGGGCCAAGGCAGGGCTCGGAGGCATGCCTGACAGGAGCCACCTGGCCCACGCCAAGGCCGACCTGGAACAAGTGCTCAGGGTGTGCCCAGGCCTCAGGACCTACCTAGACATCGGCCAGGTAAACAGCCGCTTGGCCTGCTTGGCAGAGGACTCTCCAAGAGCCCTTGACAGCCTCTGGGGCTCTGACAGAAACGGGGGCTCAGCTACCCCAGCTCCCCCAGCCTCTGAGGGGAAGGAAAGGCCGCAAGGAACAGAGTGGGTGGAGGAGGCCAGGCGCTCGAGCACTGGGGAAGTAGGGAGCTGTGTTCTATCCAGAAGTGCCTCCTGTGCTCGGCAGTGGTCACCAAAGGATGACAATATCTAATTTACACATGTGGACACCGGCGGACAGGAATGGACCTCCTGGAGGTTCTGTGGGTAGGAGTGGAGGCGCCGGGCCTGAATACCTGAAATGCCAATACTGTCTCTTTCCAGGGTCCAGAAACACACTGTAATTAGCGGGGGGGGGGGGGGGGCCTGCCTGGGGACTAATGACTACGGGAGGGTAATTTGAAGGAGCATCATCCCTACCCCCACCCCCGCCCCCAGGTCTACTACTACATGGGTGTGGACGCCGTGCAGGAGCTGCTGACAGTGGATGAGGCGGCACTCAACCAGGCGCTGGTCTTCCTGGCCAAGGCCGGAGAGTCAGAACTGGGTGCTGCGCTGCCAGAGCTGCAGCTGCTGCGCGGCAAGTGCCTGCGCATCAAGGGCGAGGACGCCAACGCGGCAGCCTGCTTCAAGCGCGCCGTGGAGCTGGACGACGCGGGGTCCAGCCGCTCCGAGGGCTTCGGCTGCCTGCTCGAGGCGCTGCTGGCGCAGTGGAGCCAGGCGCAGTTGAGCGACAGCGAGCTGGGCCACGAAGTGGACGCCTGGCTGCGCCACGCCCAGGGCAAGTACCCCGCGGCCAGCCTGCGCCAGGAGCTGCAGCGCGTGTGGCGCGGCCACACGTATGAGGTGCTGGGAATGGCCCGTGCCTTGGTGGCCCAGGGGCGGCTGGGGCTGGTGCGGCTGCTGTTCGAGACCATGGAACAGGATGGAGACAGGGCAAGAGTCCGGCGAGGCCAGCGGGCCTTCTCCCTCTGAGCCTCGGCGCAGGCGCCAGGCCTCTGAGCAACGGCGAGGCCCCGCCCCGTCCCCAGGTGATTGGGCCTGCCTTGCCTTTGACTTGTAAGTGGAGCCAATCAGATTCTTTTTCAGGAATTGTGAATGGGGACGTTGAAACCCCGCCGCTCCAAATGCCCGCTGTGGCAGAAAGACCTAATTTCAGACGGCAGAAGACTGGAAACGGGCATGAAGCCACTAGGAAACTGAGCCAGCTGAGGGACAGAATTAAGACGGCTTCAAATCTGCTGAGAACAGTAGAGGGTTGCCTCAGTTGTGGCGGATTTCTAGTGCCTGCGCCCAAGTGCCTGTCTTTGGATTCTCAGGAGCAGTGCTCCATCGAGCCTGGGCTAGGACAGAGGGCAGGGTCACCCAGAGAGCGGGCTGGGGATGGGCCATT
>PVLD010000711.1:152750-188617 GCA_004027595.1 Dinomys branickii
AGGGTCTCACTGTGTAGTTTAGGCTGGCTTTGAACTCACTATGTAGCCCAGGCTGGCCTCGAACTCTGTGATCCTCCTGCCTCAGCCTCCTAGGTGCTGGGATTACAGGCATGTGCCACTATGCCCAACATCACAGTCCTAAAATTTTACATGTGGAATTTTGTAAAAGACTCTAATTGCCAATAATCGTAGGATGGCTGGGCTCAATTTTTTGGCCTCCACAGAACAGCTAATTTAACCCAAAATTCCAGCTTGAGTTCTTGCCAGATTCCAGAAGTACTTCTCGTACATACTTGCAGCAGCAAGGCCTCACATGGTTTGTGATTCCACTGGCACCTTTTTCTTCCTTTGAAGCGCTGTGCACGCTGCCTTGCTTCGCTGTTTTCAGCACAGTGACAGAGCAGCACCTTGCTGGTGTCTCTGCCAGAAACAGCTGAAGAGCAGACTGAGGTGCAGCCCTTCACTGTGCCACAGGAGACAGAGCCCGAAGGAAGGCAGCCTGCCCAGAGTGCTGCCTTTCCTCCTCACCCTGTACCTCGGACTCATTTCCAAATACTGTGCGGGGCCAACACTAAAGCACAGAGTGTTTACGAATGTCACACTGTCATCGACACCCCTGGGATGATGGATGATGTCTGACCCCACGGGTGGTAGCGTTCCAGGCACCTGTGAGGGGCTCTTGGGTTACAGGTCAAGGCTCCTCTTGGCTATCCACTTTAGATGGCGACATCCCCTCTCCTCCTCCTCCTGCTTCTCCTCCTCCTCCTACCTCCACTGCAGCAGAGGCCAGGAGGGGACTCACAGGGGCAGTGCACATGCCCCTGTCCTCTGCCCCTCTGCCCCTCTGCCTCAACCACTCCTTTTTTTTTAGTATGGGAATCAAACTCAGGACCTTGTGTTTACCAGGCAGGCACTTGCACCGCTGAACTACATCCCCAGCCACCCACCCCTCTTCTCTCCCAAGACTGTGACAGTGACCTTCCCTAGGACGAGACCCCATTTCCTTCTGCTGCCCTAAACAAGCCCACTGAGTTTAGGGCAGCTTGCCGGCTAGACTCAAGCTGGTGGAATTTGTCCTCACCCCATTTCCCTTCCTAGCCTTTCCTGTCCCCGGGGTCATGCATTACTCTGTCCGCAGCCCCCTTCCTGTCGTAACCTTTTCAGTGAGCTTTCTCTCTGTGATCTCATTCACATAGATCACATACACAGTTAACAAACTACCACTCTAACTGCTGTGAGGAATGTCTGCACATTAGCCAAAGCTGAAGGGAAACAGGAAACCCATCTCCTGCACTTCATGCATGTACTCCTATGGCACTCTCTCCCTGGCCCTGACGGGTAGGCATCAAAATCCTCATTTCACAGGTGAGGTCACTGAGACACGGGCAAGGTCACGGATGAGAGTGTGAACCTCAGTTATGACCTGTCTCGGCCTCCTGTCCAGAACAGGACTCCTCTTCTGAAAGGAGGACTGAAAGAGTTGCAGATCTCTGGCAGATGAACAGCCCGCTGCCTCATAAAACAATCAGCTCCTTTTCCCCCGGCATAAGGTTTTGTAATCTTTTTAATTGAGTTGAAATCTTTTCTGTGATTTCTGTCCCCAAGTGAAGTTCACCTTCTGGGGCCACACAGAACAGATCCTAATAAACAGTGACTCTGAACGCAGTGCCTCTCTCCGGCCTCCATGCTCTCTCTGTTACAGCACCTGCTCCAGTGCTGGAGTTGTTCAAAGCCTGGACCTGTGCAGAGCCGAGCTGGCAGCCGCAAGCAGAAGGCGGCAGCTCTTCTCCTCACCCTCAGAGGACCCCAAGCGAGCGCCCTGCCTGGGTGATGGCGGCTGGCTGCCAAATGAAATGAAATACCTCCTTGTCTCAGGCTGTTAACTTTTTTCTTGTTTCAGGAATGGGAGGGTAATGACATTTAGCACTTTACCGCTCAGCAGTAAAATAAACAGATGGGCACAGATCCCCGGGGTTGTGGGCACGGCTCCAGGAAGCAGCCACCTGCACGGGCTGAACTCACCAGCAACTGGCCAATGGGAAGGACACCGTGGCTCCCCCTGCTCCTGCAGGCTGCACCCCAGCTCAACAGCTGGCCCTGATCCCCACTCCTGCTGTTCCACCCAGCTCAGCATCTGCCCCTCCTGGGCCTGGCTGGAACACAACCTGTGTTCTAGAGAGGTGAGGGGTGCTCTCAGCAAGCGAGGGGCTTGCAGTCTCCCGCAGAGCTGTGCACAGCCCCTGCTAGCCTCCCGGTGACCACAGGAGGACAATTTAACTGAGCAGGGAGGGACCCAACCAACAGGTCACAGTATCCTCATCACCATCAAAATGGTTTCCTGAAAACATGCCACAGCCGGTAGCCGTGCTTGTGTTTCACACATCTTATGCAGTCCACCCACGAGAGCCCGTGTCATGTCAGCCTCCCTCATTTCTCACAGAGAGGAAACTGAGGCTTGAGAGGTCACGCAGCTTTCCTGAGGCCCTGTCACACGGCCCGCAGAAGCAGGCAGGCTGAAGAGGACTAATAAACGGCTTTTTAATGCTTTGGGCTTTGGATTACGTTCTCGATCTCAGATGTTACTCTATAAACTGCACATATAGTCTGGGTGGCTTTTCATGCTTATATTTCCAAGCCAGTCTGTCTTGTGGAGTAGGGCTCGTTCCACTTTGGCATGCGAACTTTTCACCAGACTGCAGGCCCCTTGTGAGTTTTGTCACCCAGAAAATAAAAGAAACAAAGCTCAGGTCTCTCAGCTGGGCACCCCTCCCTGCTGGGACGAGCACAGCACATTTTGGGGGGGCCGCTAACTGCTCTTCCCCTAACGGTGATGGAGGTGGGAGCCGTCAATCTTAATACCCCTGACCCTGTCAACAGAAGCAAACATATGACCCAAGCTCAGCCAATCAGAGACATTCCCAAAATTTTCCAACTGGGCAAAAGGGAGGGAAAATGCTCTGTGCTGCCTTGCTGGCACAACTATTAGTGACTTTCTCAGAATGGGCTTGGCTTGAACATCAAAACCCTAAAGGATAGCAGGGCCTGGTGGCACACACCTGTAATCTCAGCAGTTGGGAGGCTGAGGCAGGGGGATTACCTCAAGTTCAAGGCCAGTCTGGGTTACAAAGTGAGTTCAAGACTCAGCCTGGACTACACAGCAAGACCTTGTCTCAAAAAACAAAACAAAACAACCCTGAAAAGTAAAACCTTAAACAAGACGGTAGTTTACCCTATTAGGCCAGCTCAAGAATCACCTTATAATGGGCAGCTAAATGAGATAGAAATCCATAAACAGCCAGAGAGGGACCGGGCCCACAAGAAACTCAGCACATAAAGACATCAGGACTGCGGGTGGGGGTGAATGTGAAGAGAGCCAGGCCTCAGGGTGGAGACGCAACAGCAAGGCCTTTGGGGCTCCCTAAGGGATAAAGAGCAATTTGAGATCACACGGTAAGTTGCACCACCTGGTCCAGTAAGTCTAGCTAGGCACTAGACACCCAAGTGGGAGACTAGAACATCTGGACCCACCCCATTCCCCCAAAATGCCTTTGTTCTTTCTATGTTAGGAGTTACAGATAAGCTAAGGCTAGCGGTGCCTGCCATATACCCTCGCTGCCTGCCTCTCTTCCCCGTCAGATCGATATCAGCTAATGGCTTTACTTATGATCCTGCAGGGTGGTTGTAGTTTGACCTGTATTGTACCCATGTTGTGACTTTGCAGTATAAATTGCCCCCAACAAATGGCCTCAGTGGTCTCCTACTCAGGACCACCCCCTGGACATCCAGGAGCTATTCAACTTATTTCCAGGAAATTCTCCTAACCCCCTCTCTTACTCACAGCTTCATTCCTCGATGTTGTGAGACCCCAAAGCGGGCACACCTGACATTTACCAGGCCAGGAGTTATATTTTTTCCTATATCAACCTCGGTGCCCTACCCATATCTTACCCTCACCCACCTGGCACATTCCCAAGTCATCCTCCTCCACACACCCACCACCTTCCCTGGAAGACCACTCAGCCAGCAGCACACACGGCACTCTCGATGCCGCAGGCAGCCTTCAACCAGCAATGAATGGAAACTGAAGGACAAATGCCTCAGCCTCCCAATCCCAGGAGTAGGGTCACGCTGAGGCTCGGTCCACACTGTCTCCGAGGTCCCCAGGAAGAGTGAGGCCCAGGGACCCACAGCAGTCACTTGCACACCATCATACCCTGTACTCACCTCCCCTCCCAGGTCACTTGCCCTCTTCCCTACCAGTGCATTCTGGGATTGACTGCCAAACAATGGCTCACCCTGGAATCCATGACTCAGTACGAGCAAAGGAAGCAACTTTACCCCAAGCAATAGTTCATTGTAGGTGTCAATGTGGCAGGACCTTGCTATGGTTTGAATGAATGTGTCCCTGCAAAATTCACGTTGGATCTTAAACCTCAAGGGGGACCACAAGAGGGGGTGTTGAGAAGTGATTACATCATGAGGACTCTGCCCTCAGAAACATATTAGACAGAGGCTCCTGAGGCTTCTGAGAGTTGCCTGGCCTTTCCTGATCGTCCACCTCTTCTGCCACACAAGGGCACAGGACCCATGCCTTTTTGGCCCCTTCTGGTGTGGAAGAGGCGGCAAGAAGGTATCATCTTGGAAGCAGAGCACAGCCTCAGCAGACCTCACGTTCCAAATCCTTGATGTTGAATCACCCAGCCTTCAGAAGTGTAAGATGCCATTTCTATTCTTTATAAAGTACTTGTTCTTAGGTATTTTGCTGTTTGAGAGAGTGTCATTATGTAGTTCAGGCTGGCCTTGAATTCACTATATACCCCAGGCTGGCCTTGAATTCATGGCAATCCTCCTGCCTCAGCCTCCTGGGATTACATGCATACGCCACCACGCCTGGCTTTTTTATTTATTTGGTGGCACTAAACTCAGGACCTCCTGCATGCTAGGCAAGCATTCTACCACTGAGCTACCGCTAGCTGACTCAGGGCTCATGGGAATGAACTCTGTGACTCAAGGCTTCCAATAAATTACTGATCAATTGATTGCCTGAAATAGCACACAGGAAGTCGCTAGCAGTGACAGGGCCAGGTGCTAGGTCTTCCCTACCCGGGGGTCTCCACCACCTGGACTTTCTCGGTGGGGAGCTAATCTGACAATGGCTGTCCGGACCAGGCTCCTGCAAACTCCGTAAAATGCAGTGTTCTTGGCTCATTTCCCAAGGGGGTCGTGAGCATTAATTAGTTGCCACTGGTAAGTGCTCCGAAGATGTGGGAGTGCGGTACACAAGCAAGTCATCAGGCCTCTCCACAGCACTATGCTCTACAGCCTGGGAACTGCTAATTGAGAAATAATTAACCCCCCAGGGTGCACGGCTCGCTGGATGTTCTGGGGTTGGAAGGGATATAACCATGTCAAGGAGACCTGGGAGAAATACAAAGCTACCTCGAATTTTTGGATTCCAAAATAGTCTGAAAATGATTTGGCCCCACCCCCAAGGAGGAGGCATGGGAAAATTGGCGGGGCCTGTGTTCCCTGGAGAAAGCCCCACCCACAGTGCTAGCGCCGGAAGCACAGCGGGGCTCTCGGACCAGAACTCAGATCCAGGCAGCTCTGCGCAGCCGCCTAGTTGTGGGCAGACGTTAGCCCCGGGCTCCGGCTGAGCAGCATTGTCCTCACCTTCAGATCATAACGGTGGGCTGGGGAGCTGGGGATGTAGCTCAGTGGAATAAGTGCCTGCCTGGTAAGCACAAAATCCTGAGTTCAATCCCCAGTACCAAAAAGACAAAAAACCAAAACAGATCCTGACGCTAACAGGTGTCTGCCGGCTCTTGCTCCCGCCTCCGCAGGTTGCCTTGCGCCTTTCCTGTGGGCCGGCCCCTCCAACTCAGTAGGCACGGAAGAGTCACTCCGGAGGAGACCGTATAACGCTGATGCGCAGACCCATCCCAGATCTACAGTCATCCCTGGGTGGGGGCGGGGCTGTGCATCTCTGGTTTCCAGCGCTGCGGAGTCCGAGCCACTGCTCCTGCGCTCCTGCCTGTGGGCCCGGCACTGTTAGGAGCTGCGGGAAGTAAGATGCAAATCAAAATGCGGCGCTTCCAAGACCTGCAAGCCGCGGATCTCCCTGCCTTCAGGTCTTTGCTGACCTCCTCACTTTCTCAGCTGGCCGAGATGGCTCCCGCCCTTAATCCCTCATCTACTCGGAGGGCTGACGCAGGACGATCACAAATTCAAAGCCACTCAGGGCAATGTAGTGAGCTTCGGTCTCAACAATAAATAAGTTAAATAAAAGGCCTGGACATCTAGCTCAGAGGTAGAGCGACCCTGGGTTCAATACCAGGTAATGAGAAAGTGAAAGTGAGCGAGACTCTCCATGGTCATCCTAGTTCAAATCGCAACCACACCGCCTGCCCCACTCCGTTCTCCTTCCTTCTTTCTAACTTTCTTTGGGGGGGGCGGTGTACCAGGCATCGAACTCAGGACCATTGCACTTACCAGGCAGGTGCTCGTGCTGCTGAGCTATCTCCCCAGCCCCCTCACTTTTCAAGATCAGAGCTTATCTAAAATTTTTTTCATTATAGATTTTTTTTGCTTCAATTTCGATCTTTTAAAAATTAATTGTATCAAAGTTCTATTTGTCTTGATCACTAAATTCTTTTCTGCCCTCTTCCCTGACCCTCATAAATTTCATCATACTGGTTTATGGACTCTCCTCTCTCAAGAACGTAAACTTCATTGAATACAGGGAATTTTGTTTCGTTCGCTTCACTATGCTCAGTGTCTGCAAAGTGACTGGTACAAGGTCAAAAAATATTTTGTGAAAGTTTGAATTTTTTTTTTTTTAAAACCGTCTTGGGCCAGCGTTGTGGTACATGCCTGTAATCACAGTACTCGGGAGGCTGAGGCAGGAGGATCGTTGCGAGTTCGAGACCAGTCTGGGCTACAAAGTGAGTCAAGACCAGCCTGAACTGCATAGCAAGACCCAGTCTCAGAAAAAGATTTAAAAAAAAAAGTCTTGGACACTGTAATAAAGGTGCCATGCTCGAGCTGTTTCACAATTTTATTTACATTAAAACCCTGGTGAATCAGAGGGTGAACTAGAAAGGACAGGTGGGGTTGTCATGGTTACATTGTCACCCACCTTCCTCCCACACGAAGAATGAGGGCGGGGCCTGACAGGCAAAAACACCAGGCTCAAACCTTTGGCTATTGACTTTAACCATAGAGTTAAGCCTCCCTAAGTCCTAGAGGGCACTTCCGGGACGGTGATCTACCCCTTGCTGCCCAGGGCTAATCTATAAACTGGGAAAGAGCTGGTTTCTCTCTCAACTTCCGTAAAATCTAACCCGGGCTTCCAGAGAGAGGTGGGGCCAGAGAGTGTCCCACTCTGTTTCGGTACACACAGTTTGAGATTGGCTGGTTGAATGGGAGGCGGGGCTTAGGGTGAGCAGGCGCCCTGGCCGCGCGCGGTGGACACGTTCGCTGCTACTGTAGTTGGTGAGCGTGGGTGGCGGTGGGTTCTGAGTGGTACACGGGAAGGAGGAATGGAGTGAGAACCTGGTTTTGGGCGCGGAGACCCAGGACGTGGTGTTCGTGTTCCCGTGCGTCCGTACTTCGAGTTGGGGCTGGGTTGTAATCACAGACTCGGATAGCTTTCCGCTCCTGCTCTAGGCCTCCTCTGCGGTAAAGAGAGGGCAGCTCTTCCTCCTTCCTCCACCTAGGCAGCCGTGAGAGGTGCGAGGTTCCCAGGGTGGGCAAGCAGGGCGGGATGGGGGTGGGCTGGCTGGAACCGTCAGCCAGGCTGGAGGCGGAGCGGTTCTGGAGCCTAGTGTGAGGGTCCCTTGCTGCTCTGCAGCACGAGTCAGGACGGAGTCTTTGTGGGGTTTGGAGGCGGGTTACTTGCCCTCCAGGTTACCCTGCGCGCGTCTCAGTCACTATAGTGACTTCACATCTCAGATCCTCTGTTGTGCCCGGTAATAACAGCCGCAAACACTGTGCGGGACTCTCTAAACGCATGTGTGCAGCTCTCGTGATTGGACCTGAGGATGGTCGGGAGACTAAAACCTTAGAACTAAGACCTGAGCCGGAGGGGCGGATTGCCCCACACAGAGCACGTACTAGAAAACTTTTGATGCATGACCCAGGATTGTTGCCAGTCTGAAGCCCTGGACCACGTTAGTTATTACGTTTGTGGTATACTCTGCGTAACCTTTAAAGAATAGTACAGTGGACCTTTGACTTCGAGACCACCCTGGGCTACAAAGTGAGCTCAAGTCCAGCTTGTACTGCCTAGCAAGACCCTGTCTCAAAAATTTAAAAAAAGAATTATCAGAAACATCAATAATTTTCCTAGTGTATTCACCAAAAAGTCATAAATGGTGCCTGTTTTACCAGAAACAACCATTTCATGCTGTCCTGACCATTGAAGTTGATGTCTTTGACTCACAGGAAGGGAGGATGAAATGGAAGGAGGTTATTGTTTGGAAGGAGAGGCGCCTTCCATAAGAACATCAGGAATCTGGCTCTCTGGTGTCCTTTCTCTCCTTGGGAGAGTGTACAGCCCAGTAGGACCTGCTTCTGGCTTACTAGGTCTCAGCCTTTTCAGACCTAAAAAGTGGTCTGAAGTTGTCTGTTTCTGCCTTTAGCTGTGTTTTGTAGTGTGACATGACATTGTCATTAAGCAAGTGAATGCAGTGACTGGCTTTTTTCCGGGTGGGTCTTCTCTACACGTTTGTAGCTCTGTCCATTTTTTTCAGGACTTCATTTCAGAAGAGGATTTTGCTGCACTGATTTTTGGTACTCCCAGTCCTCTTCAGAAAACGCTTCAGCTGCCATTCTCTGTTGCTCAGCCAGAAGTTGCTGAAGTTCCTCTGTAGACAGTTCCTCTGAGTGCTCCTCCGCCAGTTCCTCAACATCACCACTGTCTACCTGCTAGTGACAGCGTCATCAACCACGGCTCAGGCTCCTCTACACAGCCTTCAAAGTCTCTCTCCTGTATAACTTTAGTCCACACTTTCTTCTAGGCACATTTCAGTGTCCTTAGAGAGACATTGGCCCGGGATTTCTCAGTTAACCCCACACAGGAAAAGATGTTGTAATGGTCCTTTCAGAACTCTTTAAGAGTTAAATCTGTAGCTGAGACCATCTGGAAGCACTTCAGAAAGAGTTCTTTGGTGTTTAGCTTCTTAAAGTTAGCTATAACCTGCTGGGCCACAGGCTGCAGTGGAAGAGTTGTATTAGGTGGGAGGAACCCAACTGAGAGCCCTGGGAGATCTTTAGCCAATTCCTCCAAATCTCATGGGTGAGCAGGGCACTGACAACAATGGGAGCCTTGAGTGGTCAACCTTTGTCCTCTAGGTATTTCTTACCCATAGGACAGAAAGCCTCCCCGAGCCATTCACGAAAGGGTACCCTTGTTACCCACGCTTATGCATTAGCTCTCCACGTGACCCCCGGCCTGTTCTTCATGACTTTGTGTTTTCTGAACACTGTAGGGGTCTCAGAATGATAAACCAAGAGAGGCTTTATCTTAAGGTCATCACTTATTGGCACATAGCGATAAGGTTAGCCTATCTTTCATAGGCTTGCAGTGTGGCCTTGCATTTTCTTTCTGAATAATGTATGTTCTGGCTATTTTCTTCCACAAAAGGCCAGTTTCATCAGAGTTGAAAACTTGATAAGAACAAAAGCCATTTGTCTTTCATTATTTTGAAGTGCTGTATGTAATTTTCAGCATCCCTTTTATCAGCACTGGCTGCTTCACCATGCCTAGTTATGCTGTAAACTCCGGTTCTCACTTTAAAATTGTGAAACCATCTCTTACTGGCCCAAAATGCTTCGCTGTTATCATTCATTGATGGATTATCCTTCATAAGATCTGCATTTATATTCCTGGCTTTTGACAAATTACAGACTCAGGTGGTCTATAACTGCCTTTTGTTTATCCGCACTTTCTACTGTGTCTCACACTATTGATCCTAACTCACTAATTTGAGTAACCCCTTTAGCAACACTAGCTGCTTTATACAAGTCTTTGCTCTGTAAGATTGTTGAGACGGTGGCTTTCAACATGCTGTACATATCAGTCACACAAACACCACTCATATTTCTCCACAATTTCCTTCTTTCCAGTTGTGATTGCTTTCTTTACCTTCCCTTCCTTCCTTAGCTTCTTTTCTAGCTTTGTGGCGGCCATTTTGATACCAATAATTGTTGTGATTATATAAAGCACTGACCAAAATCATGTCCATAGACACATGTATGTGGGCTCAGACTGATGCTTACATACGCTTTTCTGGCACCGTGAGTCTTTGTTTACGACCATACAAGCACCTGGCATTCAGGTTATAAGTCTTTGGTCATAAGTGAAACCTAAAATTCCGGTTGTAACCCAAGTTGTCTGCATGTGGGACTGGTCATAACTTGAGGGTCCAGTGTACTAATCGCTGTGTATGGTGGCACATGCCTGTAATCAGGGAACTGGGGAGACTGAGGCAGGAGTATCACTTGAGTTTGAGGCCAGCCTGAACTACATAGTGAAACCCTGTCTCAAAAGACCAAAAATAGTAATCATTCTGTTTAAGCAGAGGGTGAACTGAGATGCATGTGTATTTGGGGTGGGGAGGGCCTTAAAACTTTAACCTAAGTTTTCCAGATATTTATATCATTGTGTCTCTTTCCTCTGTAATAATAAATTTGACCGAGAAATAGGAATGGCCTAAATAATAAGTATTGTGCTAGAAGACCCTAAAATCTAACTCATGAACAGTTTAGTAGAGCATGAAACAGAATATACTCCCAATGCCTGACACACAATAGTGTCTCAACTTGGGAGGTTGAGGAGGATCACAAGTTTGAGGCCAGTATGGATTATATAGCAAGTTCAAGGCCAGCCTGGACTACACAGAGATGGTCTGAAAAAGCAATTTTTTTGGCAGTGATCCCAGTATAGTACAGTCTAAGGGGCGGGGTGTGCAGAGAGAGCACAGGAAAGGAAGTAATGCCCTGTTTGGAAGGTGTTGGAGAAGGAATAAGCGGACCTTGAAGGATGAGTTGGAGTCACTGGGTGTTGGTGGAGGTTGGCCTATTCTGGGAATGACGAGCAGTTTAGAGCATTTTAGGGAAATAGTAGAATAAAAAATTGAAAGACATGTTGGTCTCAAGATATGAAAAGCTTTGATGCCATTCTGAACAAACTATAATGGGAAGCCTTTCTTCCCGCACGCCCTTTTCCGTGAACTGTACTGTGTCCCGTGCCTCCCAGCCTTTCCGTATCTGTGCGGTGCACAGGGGTGAAGGAGGAGACTGCTTGCGGTAGAAAGAGAGCAGTTAGTGTCTGAAGCGCCTGGTGTTCCAGGCTTCCGTGCTGAGCACCACTGGTAACTTCAGCGTTCTGCTGGGGAGTTTGGCTCCTTGGACTACACTGAAAGGTAGAGGTGCTCGCTAACTTTGGTGATATAAACCAGGCTTAAAAAAGTTTATACCCTTGACTTAATTCATTCCATTCTTGAAATATCTCGCAAGTATATAGCCAAAGAGAAGAAAGCCATTGTAGCTTATGTGTAATAGAGAAAGCCAGTCACCCAGGGTAGTAGGTGAATTGGTTTTTTTTGTGTAGTCTCTTGTGGAAGGTTGAACTGGCATCAGAAATTTGTGACTGTCTTATAAAACCACAGAGAAACATTTTTATTCATTGGACAGCATCTAGTGAGCACCTGCCACCTGCTGATGATGTCATGGTAAGTGGGCTGGGTGGAGTCCTTGCCCTTGAAGGGTTGTGTCGGGAGGGAATCAGGCACCAGATGAGCGAATCAGGCAGCCAGATGAGCCACTGCCTGGAGCCGCTGCCTGGTGTTTGACAGAGGCCAGTGGGCTGCTCAGGGGCCAGTCTTCTGCAATCTTGGGAATGAGACAAGGCGGCAGTCCTGAGGCCTGGAGGATGTGTAATGAAGGGACAGGCACTGTGTTTAAGAGTAAGCACAGTGCAGCTGAAGCGGGCAGCTGAGCCCGAGGAGTCCAGCTGACCCAAAGGGTGGGGATGTGTGTGTCTCCATCAGGTCGGAAGCCTACGCCTCATTTCAGGGCGGCAGGAAGCTATTTCCAGCAAGAGAGGCTATTACCCGTGGTGTGCTGGATGCCTCTCTGTGGCTGTGGTGCAGAGAATGTTGCAGTGGGCAGGAATGCAGCTAAGGCCTGTGCATGGGGAGGCTGTTGCAGCAGCCCAGGTGGGAGGTGACGGCGGCCTGCACCAAGCTGCAGGCCATGGAGCTGGTGAGGGCAGGAGTGACAGGGCCCAGAGGGCTGATGGATTTTTTGAAAAAATGGAAGGGAAGTGGTGCTTTGATCTGCTAGGATATTAGAAATTGAAGCATTCCCATGGCTGGAAGTTTGCTGGAGGCCAGAACAAGAGGCTGCTGTGGTATCAAGACCCAGTTAACATCACTCCCATGCCTCATTTCTCTCCAGGTACTGTGATCCAGTGCTGGGTGCCATGGAAGCATTGCTGGCAAGAGGCAGAGTTGGGTCCAGGCTGGCCACCGGTAACCCCCAGCTGTCCAGGTCCTTTCCCCGTAGGTGTCAGCACTGTGCCCCAGCGAGAGGCCAGCGCCTGGTATTGTCCCGCATGTTCCAGCCACAGAACATGCGGGAAGACCAGGTGCTGTCCCTGGAGGGCAGGCCTGGCAGTCTGACCTGTAAGAGCCAGCGGCTGATGTTGCTGGGGGGCCTGATCTTCCCAGCAAGCCCCGGCTGTTACCACCTCCTGCCCTACACTGTCCGCGCCATGGAGAAGCTGGTACGGGTAATAGACCAGGAGATGCAGGCCATTGGGGGCCAGAAAATCGACATGCCCAACCTCAGCCCAGCGGAGCTCTGGCAAGCCACCAGCCGCTGGCAGTCGATGGGCAAGGAGCTGCTAAGGCTTAGAGACAGGCATGGCAAAGAATACTGCTTAGGACCAACTCACGAGGAAGTTGTTACAGCCCTGGTCGCCTCCCAGAGGAATCTGTCCTATAAGCAGCTTCCATTCCTGCTGTACCAGGTGACAAGGAAGTTTCGGGATGAACCCAGGCCCCGCTTTGGTCTTCTCCGTGGCCGAGAGTTTTACATGAAGGATATGTATACCTTTGACTCCTCCCCAGAGGCTGCCCGGCAGACCTACAGCCTGGTGTGCAATGCCTACTGCAGCCTTTTTAACAGGTTGGGGCTGCGATTCATCAAGGTTCAGGCAGATGTGGGCAGCATTGGAGGCACCATGTCTCATGAGTTCCAGCTGCCAGTGGATGTTGGAGAGGACCGGCTTGTCGTCTGTCCCAGCTGCAGTTTCTCGGCCAACAAGGAAACTCTAGACACATCACAAACAAATTGCCCTGCTTGCCAGGGCCTTCTGACTGAAACCAAAGGCATTGAGGTGGGGCATACGTTCTACCTGGGTACCAAGTACTCCTCCATTTTCAATGCCCAGTTTGTCAACTCCCGTGGTGAACTGTCCCTGGCTGAAATGGGATGCTATGGCCTCGGTGTGACACGGATCTTGGCCGCTGCCATTGAAGTTCTCTCTACGGAAGACTGTATCCGCTGGCCCAGGCTTATTGCCCCTTACCAAGTCTGCCTCATCCCTCCTAAGAAGGGCAGCAAGGAGGCAGCGGCCACAGAGCTCTTGGAGCACCTGCACGACTACATCGTAGAAGGTGTCCCTCAGCTCCGAGGGGAGATCCTGCTGGACGATCGGACCCATCTGACCATTGGAAACAGACTGAAAGAAGCCAACAAATTTGGTTACCCTTTTGTGATAGTCGCTGGCAAGAGGGCCATGGAGGACCCTGCACATTTTGAGGTTTGGTGCCAGAACACTGGGGAGGCAGTCTTCCTCACCAAAGAAGGAGTCACGGAGCTACTGGCACAAGTGCAGGTTGTCTGAGCGCCTTGTGCTGTCACAACACCGTTTCCTGGCCATCAGTCCAGAAACAGGGCAGCTCATGAGGGTTATACCGTCGTCGGAGAACCAGTTTGATCTGCTCATTTGCTGAGATTATTTGTATGTAAAGTCTTTAACCTGATCAGTTTCTTTAGGCTGGCTATGCACCATACACCAGTCCTTTGTGGAAGCTTCCTCCAGGTGTCTTGAGAGGCAAGAAAAGCCAAGTT
Organism: Dinomys branickii; assembly: GCA_004027595.1. NCBI lineage: Eukaryota > Metazoa > Chordata > Mammalia > Rodentia > Dinomyidae > Dinomys > Dinomys branickii. The sequence goes on from PVLD010000711.1 coordinate 166,893, forward strand.
CTCATCCTGGCCCTTAGGCAAGTCCCTTCCCTTCTCAGCCAATTTTCTCCTGTGTCGGATAGGAACGGCTGAAGGACCAGGGTCCCCTCACCACACTCCATCCCACCCACCAGTCTACCACGGTCCTCTTACCGCACTCATCCCAGAGAGTGGGGCTGCCAGCCCTCCCCCACTGAAAAGCTGAGAATTGGGAGATCCGCTGCCTGCCACAGGCTCAGTTTCCCTGTGTGTAACGTGAAAGAATATAACCAGATCTGTACAGTCCTTACAGCCCCCCACAAAGTTAACATTGGCCTGGTGGCCCAAAAAGTGCCTCCAGAGTCCCGGCCCTACTGAGGTTGCCGAAGCACTGAGATCATGTTCTGTTGATTGAATAAAGTCAAACTGTTGGAATGAGCCTTTCATGTTAACTTGAAACATGAAATATTGGCTATTTTAACAGCACCCAATAACTTACTACTTTTTATTCTTTTTCTGCTATTTCCATACTCAGAAAAGGAGCAGGCAGTTGGAGATGTGTTTCAAACTATTTCTTTTCATTGGGTAGCAGACTTCAACCACACAATAACCTTGTCCTGGTGCAGCATTAGATCCCAGAGCCACACCAGGGGGTGACTGTTGAGAGTTGTCTGCCTGAGTTCTGTGGGAAGCTGGCAGCAGGCCTGAGCTACCACCGCAGTTCTGCCTGCTAGATTAGGAAGATAACCAGGTCCCCCACATGTCCAAACCCAAGAGTATGTCAAGGCCAACCTAAAGCCACTCCTGAAATGCTGCCTGGAGGCTTCTGGAAGTGATTTTTTCCCTCTGCCTCTCACAGCCCCGATCCCATGGCTTATTCTGCAGGTATGGGTCCGGGTGGTCTTGTCCGTCATCGTGACATTTCTAGGGCACCTGAAGGCCTGTCTTGACAACTGCTCCACTTGTGACACAGCTGTCTTGACAGCTGTTCCAACCCCTACTGATCCTGCTAAAGTAACACCACCCCCAAGCACACCCATCTGGTTTCTTAGTGCTTGATCAACCAAGCCCTCAGGGCCCCCTGGCTCCCTTTGGACCTCTGGATCCCATTGGGTCCTTCAGATTCTTGGGCCAGGAGAGGGTTCTGAGAGCAAGCTCAGAAAGGCCGGATAACCACAAAGAGGGGTTTGACCTTACTGCGTGGCAGTCACCTGGGTTCTCCACAGACGATGGTCCCATGGTATGACATGGCCTGGCCATGGGGAGGGTTCCTGGGGTGAGAGCCGCCCCTTGGGGCTCACCTTGTCAAGCATTTTTTGGGTACTGTCACTGGGGTATTAACATTCACACCAGCCCTCTGCTCCTAGTGGTTCAGCTGTTGGGCTCTGCCATGTGCCACTGTGCCACTTCCAGGCTCTGACACCATGCAAGGCAGATGCTGTTACTTTACAGGCGAGGAAACCTGCGGCTCTTTTTTTTTTTTTTTTTTAATATTTTCTTTTTTTTTTTTTTTGCGGTACTGGGGATCGAACTCAGGACCCTGCGCTTGCTAGGCAAGCGCTTATTCCACTGAGCTATATCCCCAGCCCCACCTGCGGCTCTTTTAAGCCACTGCCTGAGGGTTGTCCTGCTGATAAAGAACAGCTAGGATCCAGGCATGGCCCCAACCTGCCCTTCCCACTACAGGGCTTGACCTCTGCCTAGGTGAAGTGATTTCAGTCAGCAGAACTGAATTTATGTCTATGTAAATCATTAGCCTCAAATGCGTAAGAAATTAGAATTCATGCAAATGGATCCTTTATGTAACTTTAAAACTTTAAATGAGTGCTCCATGAACTTGCTTATGGAAGGTTAGCCTAATGGCACTTTTAAAAACCAGATGCCAGGAACAGAAAGCCAGTTCATTTTAAACGCCATAAATGTGCACGGCCTGGGCTAATCTGAGGATGATGTGGAGTCCTGGAACTTGAGAACAGAGAACTTAAAGCCAGCTTCTCAGCCCTGGATCACAGATGGGAAGAAGCCTGGGGTAGGCTGGCACTGCCACTCACCATCTGACTCGCAAAGCCCAGGCGGGCACACGGCCCTCTGCTCAGTCCTCCTGCAGGAAGAGAACGTGGGCTGGCTCAGCCTTCGAGCTGCCAGGGTCTCAGAAGCTGCTGAAATCGGAACCTGTCCTCCTTAATTTCATAGCATGAGAAAACAGGACAGTGATCCACCCAAGATCAAGCTGAGTGAAACCTAGGCATTCTGATCACAAAGCCAGGGTTTCTTCTAGTAGCTCAGAGCAGTATGACTTGGTGGGAAGCTCAGAGGCTTAAAGAGACGTAATCCTAGATTCACCACCTGGGAATGATCTGAGACAGACTGCTTGCCCTTTGCTCCTCTCAGATTCTTCCCTGGTAAATGCTTGTGCTAATGGTGCCTGCCTTGTAGGGCAGTCTGACAGAGCTCACTTGTGTGAAATGCTTGACCCTTGGCCTGCACTTTCCCCAAGAGCTTGGGCATTGCTGTTAACTTTGTTATCTCACAACCTGGATCTTGTTTTCTTGATAAGATGCTTTATAGCCTTTCCAGGAAAACCAGGAACAAGAACTAGGTTCATCTCATAGGAAAGAGAATTACTCAGTGTACCTTTCTCATTTCTGAACTTGCTGGTTTTTACCTCTTGGCATAAACTGATGATGTGGGATGCTGGCAACGTCACAGGTAGAGGCTGTATTTTCAGTGCTCATTCCCTGAGGGGATCTAGGCACCTGGCTAGGAAATAGCAGTTAATACTTCACATGATTAACCTCATCATGTAAACCAACTTCAGAATGTAAATCAAGGGCTCCATTAATAGTGTTTTAATGGAAGAAACACATGCAGGGCTATCAGTAAGGAACTTTGTGGAAATCTATTGAAATAGCTTTTTAACTGCTTGAGTGCCAAGACGTCAGAGTTCCCAAGATCCATTTCTATATTGAGATGCCTTGGGTTGTTAGGCATCCAAAGTATCAGGCTTTATTTCAGTTAGGAAAAGGGTGAGAAAACAGTTTTCTGATGTTATTGCAAACTTGAGTAACATTTGAAAACAAATCAAGATACTTCCCTTAATGTAAAACAATGATGTACAACGTAGCCTAAGACCCCATTCTGGAGGTTGGAATCAGACTGCCTGGGCCATGTAACGCCCGACTGAGACACTTCCTCCCTCTGCACTTCAGCTTCCTTATCTGTAAAAGGGGACAGTGGTGCCTGGCATGTAGCAGGTACTTGACGAGTGGCAGCTGTCCTTTATTAACTGGTATTTTGCAGTAGGCAGGTAGGTGGTGCAGTGTGCGCCTGTGGAAGGGCCTGGCATATGTCATCTGCCATGTTCAGGCAGCATCCTGACACATCCACCTCCTGTCAAGCCAGCCACTCTCCAGGCTGTTAATGAGTTCCCATGGTTGCACTTAATTGCCCTTCACTAATTAAAACTTTAGGGCCAGGAGTGGGAGCAGGAGGCATGCACTGGGTAACAGGAACTGAGGACCACCAGTCTGCAATGGCAGGGCATCTCCCAGAAAGCTCAGGCTGATAGGAACCCTAGTGATGATGTCAGGCGCTATAGGGACTTAGCTATTGGACCTAGCAGTGATCTCTGCCTACAGTGGATTCTTCTAGACAGGTTGGGGACATTGTGTGACACAGTGAGTCCCAAGACTATGTTTGGAGTGAGCCAAGCAGGGTAGCTGGGCATATTGCAAACTCCCAGGAGGCAACATCGTCAGTAATCTGGTATCTCCTGAAGCACTGAGTCCTGAATTCATGTCCTGCTCTACTTTTTACTAGCTAGCTGACCTTGGTTACTTTACCTCTCCTTGTCACTTTTCCTACCAGTAAAAGAGGGCCACGCAACTGCCTGCCTCCCAGAGCGGTGGAAGGGATAAGTGAGCCCATCCACATAAACCACCTAGACTGCGGCCAACCTAGCAAGCTGCTCAGAGGCAGCCGCTGTGGCTCCTGAGCCAGGTCAGCCTGTGCTGCCCCTGCACTGTGCCTTCTCAAGGCCACTGCCTTCAGGGCTTCCCACCATACCCCACCCCCTGCTCTCCCATTTTATGGCCTGAGAGGGCGGCCTCTTTATCAGTCCTGTGGTGGCAAACCTATGGCATACATGTTACTGTGTTTTCCTTTTAAGACAAAAGATGTGGAAGTTTTTTCTAAACTAAAACCTCAGATACTTTGCGATAAATAAGTGGGTTTGGGGTTGCAGTTTGGGCGCTCGTCTCTGAAAGGTTCACCATCAGTGGTAGTCTGTTCAGAAGTAATCACTCCTTTCTCTAGGCCATCACTGAGGAGCTGCACACCACGGGCTCTTCTTATGTACCAAGCCAGTAGTGAAAAAATGTTCACTACATTATACTATCATTAAACCTGTTTTAGGCTTTGGAAGTTTGCTGTAAGAATTTACCATGTTTTCCAGTTAGGGTCACTTCCAGCCATGTGACAAACAGATCTCTGTCACTGCATCAGCAAGACCAGAGACCAATTTGCACTTGTGCTGAGCAGAAACAGTAGCTGCTAGGCCCTGATGGTACAAGAGCACGTAGCTCAGGGTCCTTGACTCAATTTACAAGAAGTCCGGGGAACCATCAAGTAAACAGATCAAGTGCAATGTAGTAAGAGCTGGAACAGTGCAGGTCCCTGGAGACATACAGGTAAGGAGCCAAAGGCTTCCTGGAGAAGGCAACGGGACCTGGTGGATGGTGCAAGGCTGGGCATTAATAGTGGGAGGAAAATTGGGGTGGATAGAGGGAAGCAAGTAGGAGAAAGTGTGCCCAGGCAGAGGCCCAAAGTAGGCATGCATGGCAGCTTGGAGAATGAGTCATAGTTGAAGCGTTTGCCATGGGGCAAGCTCTGTCCATGTGCTTCACAAAGTTGAATCATTTAACCCTCACAGTTCCTGCAGGAAATAGGCACTACTGTCTTGCTCAGGTTGCAGATAAGGACAAGGCACAAGGAAACGAAGGAAAGAGCGCATGGCGTGCAGCTAGTGTAGTCTGGGGCTGGAACTGGAATGTGGGCAGTGCGGCTCCTGGGCCGAGACCCTTAGCTGCTGTACCTTATGCCCCATGGCTAAACTGTGTCCAGGATGGCTGGGCTCCAGAGGCTAAAGAGGAAGCTGAAGAGGTGGCCTGGGCGTCCAAGAATGCCACGAAGGCCAGGACAGCCACTGAGGGCTCGGGAGGGACGAGGACAGACTTGCTTGTGGCTGTTTTTCACTGGGGTCAGATTTATTACATGCAGGCAGCAGTGCAACCCTGCAGGCAGAGGCTACCAGGGTAGGGGCAGGATAAACGCCTGCAGAGGAAATCAGGTAAGCAGGGAGGGTGAGGGCAGGGTCTGGAGTGGGGTGCAGGGCTGAGCCTAGCTCCGACACAAGTGCTGTGACCATGTGCCTCCATCTGAATTTAGAAAATGGATCACAGCCCCCAGAGTGGCTGTCAGGGTTAGGAAGCGCAGTGCCACACTCACTGCCAGGTTTAGCTGAAGGAGTGTTGGTCTGCTTCACTATAGTAACAACTCCCAAATCTCAGTTCTCACCGCAACATCCATCTCCCATTCTTGTTCCAGTGTGTAGCTGCTCCAGCTGTGCTTGGCTCTGTGTGTCTCCAGACTGGCGCCCAAGCTGAGGGCACTGCCCTGCGTGGAAGATGGGATCTCACGAAAGAAGAGATGCATTGCTCTTCAAGTCTCTGGCAGTGCCCCCATCCCTCCACATAGGCCCCAGGAGGGATGTACTCTCCTGGAAATGGGGTGGGTACGGAAGGAAGGCATATAGATACAGGTAACGATATTCAAGATCCTCTCAGAAATGGAGCACAGATACATCCTATGACAGTGAGCCAACATGTAAAAAGATTTCCCAGTTTAATGTTTTGTTTCTTTGAGGCAGTGTTGCTATGTATTCCAAGCCAGCCTTGACTCAGTGATTCTCCGGCCTCACCCTCCCAAGTGCTGGGAGGCACCCACGCCCAGCAAGATCTTCCAGTTTAAAAGGCGTAAAATCCTAGCCAGGTGTAGGAGTGTGCACCTGTAGTCAGTCCCAGCACTTAAGAGGGTGAGGCAGAAGAATCACGAGCCCAGGAGCTTGAGATCAGCCTGGGCAATATTGTGAGGCCCCGTCTCAAATAGGCACACAATCCTCACATGAAAACTGGCGTGGAACTTGGAAGCCACTGTCTCTCACAGTTCTCACTCTGCAGAGATGAAGAAATTGGCAGCCTCGGAGCAGTCCACAGAAACAGGCCGGGGCTTCCGCAGCTCCTACTGTCCCATGGTACACAGCTCTCTTCCATGGCGGTGCAACCTCCAGGAACCAGGTCAGCTGAGCCTGCAGGCTTTAGAACTCCTCAGAGTTGGTTTTACAGCATCTTCACACTTGATCTTAGCCAAAAGGCCGAGAAGCCATGGTTTTACAGCATCTTATCGAAGGTTTCTTATGGCACCTGTCACAATGTCCACAGTGGTCACCACAGGCTAGCAACTCACTTGGTCAGTTGCTGTGGTTCCTTCAGAGACTGATTTCTGGGACATCACAGCCCGGCACAGAGCTGTGCCTCCACTGAGGAAAGTGACAGCCAGAGAGGCCACAGATTAGGAAAGTCAGCAGCTCCTTCCCCTGCGGGAGGCTACGAGAGAATGTCCCCAGAGTAACAGAACAGAAGTGCTGGGCTCTAGGAGTGTCCCCAGCTGTTCAAAGTGGTGAGGAACATGAGGCAGGGACCTGGCTCGTACAGCCTGGCTCTGTCACTTTACCCGGTGCACCTTTCTCCCTTGGAGAAAATTCTTGCAAAAAGGAGAGGCCCCTACAAAGACTAGAAATGCTGGAGTCAGGGCTTTGACAAAGTACCTGCAGTGGACACACAAAGCAAAGAGATGGGGTTAACGGAATTATAATCTTAATCGTCCATGGACTATCCCCAAAACATTCAAGGTGAAACTCTGGACGTGGGTGAACATTAAAATGCAACTCTAGCACACTGTCTGGCAAATCAGCATGATATTCTCCCCCTTCCAAACTAGCCAGGACCCTTAGGCCAGTCCTCCGGCATCGTGCACATCTGTAGCTAACAGGACATGGAACTACAAAACATGATTCCACTTGAGAGTCAGTGAGTGGCCAGGGTGAGCCAGGTCTAGTGCTAAAATCACAAAGATTGAAAAGCAAACACATGAAAGCAGAAATCATGATCTTGCTCTCAAGCTCAGTGCAGGGGAAGGAGATAAGGAACCAGCAGAGACAACAAGGTTCAACTGTAGAAAGGTCTGTGCAGTGTGGCTTTAGCCCAAGGGCCACAGTTCCCTCTTCAGAGGGAATCAGGAAAGACTTCCTAGAAGATAACCATGTCTGACCTCAGCTTTCATTTGGGGAAGAGGGGTGGCAAAAGCCAGGAGGTGCAACTAACCGGAGCACTTGCTGCTGCTAGGGCAAAAGCAAAGGGAGGGAGGCAGGTTGGAGGGGGTCTTAGTCTCCCAGGTCTAGGGTGCTGGCATCACCTAATGTCCTAGTTCTGGACAGAAAGGCCTGTAGCTTGGCTCAAGGTGGAGTTGCCCAAAACCAGTCCTGGATCATCCTTGCTGTGGTAGTAACTTAGAAAGCAAGCCAGGCATAGTGGTGCACGCCTAGCTGAGCACTTGGGAGGCTGAGGCAGGAATATCGTCGCAAGTTCGAGACCACCCTAAGCTAAAAAGTGAACTCAAGGCCAGCCTGAACTGCATAGCGAGACCCTGCCTCAAAAAGACCAAAAAAAAAAAAAGAAGAAAAAGAGAATGCAATCACTTCTAGTAGCATTTACATTTTCTGAGGGTATGAAATTAGTTTCTCTCCAAAGATCAGTGTGTTTTCTGTTTAGAGTTCTTTATTTTTTGGAGATGGAGTAGGATGCACCTCAGGCTTTCAAAGAAGTCTGGGTAATTTTCTGATAGCATAGAAAATGAAGAGGAGAAAATGTGTCCATAAACCAGGAAAAGGGAGATTTGGACCCAGGGAAAAATGCCACCCCGAAAAGTACTGATCAGTTCTGGAGAACCTTCCCCACCTGCCTCCCAAGCCAAAGCAGAAGCACCCAGGACCAGCGAGACACCAAGCCTATCAGCACTTCACCAACTCCATCCAGTCTAATCCTCTCCAATCATCCATCCCTTCCTACTTCCACTCGCCAGCAAACAGGACACTTCAGATGTGACTAATAAATGCTCTCTGTGACTTCATATACCACCCCAGGATAACGTTTAAGCTCCTCAGCAGGGCATTCAAGCGTATGCTTTATGCCCTGTCCTAACTTAGCTCTCCAGCCTCCGATCCTACCATACCTACCCACCGTTTCCACAGGTGCACAGAAAAGCAGCCTTAATGTGTTCGTCTATAGAGGGCATGCTTTTACAGAAGCTGCTACGAGAAAACTGCCACATCTCACTTGTTGTGACTGCTGATGCCCTCCTGCAGCAGGGCCACTTAGCACAATTTACAGGACCCTCAAACTGCTACATATTCACTGACACTCAAGTGCTAAGAAACGTGTAGGCAGGCATCACTGTCCCATGCTAGAGAGGAAGGAAGAGCCCCAGAGGCAGTGTGTGTTCAGGGCTACACAGCAGTGAACAGAGGCAGTGTCCTTCCGGAACACTTAATAGTATCTACAGACACAGGTACAGCTAAGAGAAGCGGGGCCACCCCAGGTACAAAAGCCAGGCAGTGCCTTCCTCCTGAGGCCAGCACAGTCACCCCATGAGTCTGGGAGGGCCATGGCTGCAGCACAACAGACTGCCATCAAACCACAAACCTGCCTGGCCACTGGCTCAGTCCATCAGGCTGTGCCAGCCCTCAGGGCTGCCACTTCAAACACACCCCATGCATGTTATACTCTGGTTTCTCTTCAGATCGCATAAATCTTTCGCCTTTTACAAACACACCCCATGCCACCCCAGTGCAGATGTGGAGTGCCAGGCAAGCACCAGGCAGAGGAACGAGAAGCTGGCTATACTCCTGCAAGGTGCCTGCTCCGCCCTACAAACTGCTCACCTGGGATGCTGCAGCACCTGCAGCAGGGTGCTCTTGGGAGGCACCTGGTACAGTTCTGTCCTGTCCTCGTCCTCAAAGTAGACCTGTAAGGTTAATCAGAAACAAAGGTCAGAGGCAAATGAAATGCTTCATGGCTTAGCAAACATGCTGAAGAGTTAAGAGAGGGCGCCTATTACTAGCCGAATGCCTGCTATACAAAGCTGAGGGCTGTGTGCTTTGCATTCTGCTCTCCCTACGACGCTGCAGGAAGAGGTGTGGTCAGCTCCATTCTCCAGAGGCAGAACCAAGAGGCAGAGAAGGACCTCTTTTGCCAGCATCACAGCTAAACAGAGAACCCAAGAATGTCCTGTTGTGCGGGATGAGAGAAGGAGCAGGATAAGGAGGGTGTTCACGTGGGTGGGTGAGCAGCGCAGGCTGCAGATTCCGCACAGGATGAGTAACGCAACACATACATAAATCCTCTGATAAAAACAAAAATGTGGACTGTCTGAAGAGCAGCGGAATACTTCTGTCATTTCGAAGTACTTCCCTATAAAATACTCATTATAAAGGCAAGTGAGTAACTGTCCAGTAGAGCAGCCTTGGTCAGGTTGTCAGAGTGGACATCTCAGCAAATGCCCAAATGGGAACCAGGCCACACCCACAGGACACAGTGAGAATATTGCGTCACTTCTGCGTTCTGCAATCTGCAGGTCAAAATCAGGCAGAGGCAAGTGTGTGGAACTGTGATGCGTTGGGAGAAGCTCCTGGACGTGATCACTGAACACACTACGCGCCTCTGCAAAGGAGCCAAGGGCTTGGAAGAACGTTCCTTGGACAAAACAAAAACAAAGCCAGGTGTGGTAGTGCACATCTGTAACCCCAGCACTCAAGAGGCTAAAGCAGGAGGGTTGCAAGTTCAAGGACAGCCTGGACTGCAGAGAAAGACCCTGTGTTCCCTTTAAAAAAAAAAAAAATGCTAGGACAACCTGGAAAATGTGAATGAAGCTTGAGAGCTATAGAAGTATAATGTCCCATTGGTAATTTCCTGATTTGTATGGCTCTTTTGGGATTATGAAGAAAAATATCCTTGTTTGTAGGAAGCATACACTAAAGTATTCAGGGCTCTGAGGCATCAGTTGGCATCTTACACTCAAATGATTAAATATTGTTTTCTTTCTTAGTATTGAGGTTGAACCCAGGAGTCCTGTACCACTAGCTCTACCCCATCCACTTTTTAAATTTTAAGACAGGGTATCCCTAAGCTGGCATCAAACTTATGATCCTGCTGCCTCAGCTTCTCAAATAATTAGGATTACAGGCATGCAATACCATGCCCAGCTGAAGACAAATTCTCATATTGTACACTGTGGTTATGTCTGAAAAAAATCCCAACACTGCAATAAATATTATTCAGCCTTAAAAACGGAAGGCTTGGTGCCTGCTTGAAATCCTAGCACTCTGGGAGACTGAGACAGGAAGATGGACTATGTGAGCCCAGACTGGGCAATTTAAGAGACTTAGCAAGCACTTGTCTCAGAATAAAAAAGGAAAGAGCTGAGCATGTAGCTCAGTGCAAAGGCTCTGGGATCAACCCCCAGTGCCACAAAAGAATAGTAACGGCCGACACATGCTGCAGTGTGACACACACCACAGCAACAGGCGGACCTGGAGACACTGCGCCAAGTGACGCAAGTCAGACACAAAAGAACAATACTGTACGATTCCACTCCTAGGTGGTACCTAGAGCAATCACATCCATAGTTATTTCTATGGATGTGCTGCCAGGGGCTGACGGGAGAGGGGCGTGCAGTTACTTCACACTGGCATGATGGAAAGTTATAGAGGGGTACAGCGATGATGGCTACAAAACCATGTTAATGCCACAGAACTATGTACTTAAAATTATGAATATTAGGTATACTTTACCACAGTTTTAAAAATATGATGTCTATGCCTCAGTTCCCTCCCTTTAAAAAGTTTCACAACTGAACAAAATAGAATTTCTCTTACCTCCAGATTATCCGGGCAGTATTTTCGCTCTGAGTCCCAAGAGGGCGTTTCGCCAAACATCACCATTAGATGATCAATAAACCTAAGGACACAGCATGTACTGTGGACATCAGTGTCATGATCTCCTTTCCTAACCAGTCCCTGGACCCAATTCCCAGAGATAGAAAGGTTTAGTCCATTCTGGCAGCACTGCCCAAGACGTGTCTGTGCATCATTTGTCCTATGAGATAGTTTTTTCAAACATAGTTAAAAGCATTCCTTACATTTAGCCACACTCAGCATTTACTCTATGAAATCATAAGTTAAATGTACTATTTATATTTTTTCTAATATACACTTAATCACTACGTGTGTACTACCTAAGACGATTCACACTTCACCAGCAATGCAGGCCACTCTTTGGTAGACATGCTACTATTACTAGCCCAGGCAGTATAAAGGTCAGACATGGATCTATCGTCACAAATCTAGTTAGTAAAGGTTCAGTCATCTACAGCATGGAGAGGTAGGGTTGTGTGAAATCCTCAACTCTCTTTCCTCCTCAAGCAAAATCTACCCACCTACCATGTCAAGGCAGCACGGAGAGACACAAGGAAGAGAGGGAGCTGCTGGACAAGGAAGTACCTGGAGTCCTCGTGGAAAGCAGAGATGAAGTCCGACTGGGCGTATTCTGGGTACAGGAACAGCACCGGCCAGCTCAGCCTGCCCTGGTCATCCAGACTCAGCCTGGCACCACAAGGGTTCTCAGAGCTGAGCCCATCCAGGAAAACCTCACTTAGACCTTCTGAGGCTGCATCTTCATCCTTAACAGCAGCTTCAGATGTGAGCCGGATATTCCTGACCTGGGTCAAAGACAGAAATGTAGGCACTGAAAACTTTACCATGTAGGGGCTACAAACCCATTTCACTGAAATAAACCCTAACAGTGTGAGCTCCTGGATGCCCAGCTCCACAGGAGGCCCGCTGTGGAGGAGGCAACTCGCCTTTGCTAGGTGTCTTCTGTGCCAGAGGAGCTAGCTAGGGCTCCCTGTCCTCATGCCTGCTTATGATCTAGAGGGAGACAGCACAGGAAGTACCACACGGAGCTGTGGACCTGTCCGCAAGGATCCATACAGCCCGAGAGCAGAACGACTGGAAAACGCTAGGCCTTCCTTGAACAATGACTTTGAAAGGCAGCACAGGCAACGGCACAGAAAAGATCAAGAGTGTAGCCTGCACACAAGTGACAAACGTTTCAGTCTGGCCAAGACACAGAACCCATCTCACAGAAATGGGGGTCAGTCAGGGGTATGAACAGGAGGGGCACTTCACCATGTGTGAAGTTCCCAGGTTAGCACCAGTGAAATCACAAGTAATCAAAATTACTATGGACAATATCCCCTAACACAGGGGCTGGCAAACTTTTTCATAAAGGATCAGATAATGTAAGCCAAACAATCTCTGTTGAAATTAATCAGCTTCATCACTGCAGTGTGAAAACAGCCACAATTAAGACTGCTTTAAAGGCTGCAGTTGCTGACCTTTACCTTAAACTGTCAGTAAAATACAGCTTTGGAGCCAAGCGTGGTTGTGCATGCCTGTAATCCAACACTTGGGAGGCTGAAGCAGGAGGATCACCCATGAGTTCGAGGCCAGTCTGAACCACACAGTGAGACTCTGTCTTAAAAAAAATAGAGTTTTGAGTACTGCTGAGAGTTTCTTACGAAAACTGAAACCTAAAATGCAGAGTTGAACTAAAGGAGAGAACAATGAAAAGTCTGCATGTAAATGTCGAGGCATTCCAATATTCTCTCTTTTTGTACTGGGGACTGAATTCAGGGGAGAGCTCTACCACTGAGCTACATCCCCAGCTCTTTTTATTTATTTTTTTGAGACTAAGTTGCCCAGGCTGGGCTTGAACTGATGGTCCTCCTGCCTCAGCCTCCCTAAATGCTAGGGTTGCAGACCTGGACCACACTTGGCTCCAATATTCTGCATTGAAGAAAATAAAACCTCTCACTATAACTGAAGATTCAGTGGAAATGTGGAATATTCTATTCAATTTGTTAATTCCTAAAAACAGACTGCTTGCTGGGATGGCAAGCAGGTTGGACTTTAGCAGTGCTAAGTCCTCAAAATCAGCAGGGAACTTAAGTAGCATAACCTAACTGAACAGAGAATGAAACCAAAGCCCGCCCCACAGTCACTCAACAGGGATTATCTAGTTTGTGAAGATGAAGCTCAGAGTAAAGCAAGATTTGGGTCAGACTGTACTTATTTCAAAATGCAACAAACAGGGAAGGGAAGGAGGACTTCTGTCACTGTTGCTGTGCTAGTTGGAGAAGCCCCACTGGAAAGGCTCCGATCCCACAGGATGAGCGTGACTTGGTGTGAGGGGCAGGGCCCTGGCTCTGACAGACACTGAGTGAAGCTCCTTTACTCTCTGGGACGACTTCATCAGCTAGAAAAACAGCAGCAAGCCCGTGAGATGGCGCCGTGAAGACTGAATGAGAACACGGAGCCCAGCGAGCAGTGTGCATCCCTGAGACAGCACAGACCACAGAACGGTTCACTCCGGAGCCCGGGCTCTGCTGTCACACCGCCCCGCCGCCGCCACAGGAAGAAAGTGAATATTCAGGGAAGACACCCCAAGAAAGGTCCCCAGCAGCCTCACAAAGCCAGCGCGTGTCACAAGATTGGGGAACTCACCTTGAGGGCCTGGAGTAGAGCCTCGTTCTGATTTTGCTCTTTCTTTTCCTTCACCTGTGCTTTCCTCCCATCTCTCTGTTCGGTTCGCTGGGAATGAAATTCCGACAGATGAGCTCCGGGGGCCTGTCTCTTCTCCTACCCTCGCTTTCTCTCACCCTCCTTGAACAAATCTCTCCGCTCTCCATGCAGTCTGCACGCCTGTGTCAAACATGCACAGAGCACATACTGAGGCGTCGGGCCCAGGGTCAGCAGAGGCTTACAATCCACTTCCTGAGCCCGAGGAGCTCACTCAGGGCCCCAGGTAAGAGAAGAGCCAAGTGAACAGGTGCATTATGTTACTCTAGCAGTGTGAACAGAGCTATGAGCATGGAGGGGCAGATTCTGCCCATGCAGGAGGTGCGCCCAGACCAGCTATGGCGAACCTTTCAGAGCCTTCAATGATACAAACAGCCCGCTGCGGTATCACTGGCTTGGAGAGACAAGGGAGATGCCACCGGGAAAGGAGAATGGGTGCTCTCCATACCAGGACTGTGACCTGTCTCTGATGCTTCTCTGAAGCATCCAATATAGTAATCAGCTGAGCCAGAAAGCAGGCCACTGGTTGCTAGCGGTTGAAGGAAGAGTAGGGTAGAAAGTGACTGTTCAATAAGTATGGGGTCACCTTTTAGCGTTGAAAATGTAGAACTAGAGAGAGGTGATACTGAGTGTCACTGGATTGTACATTTTAAAATGGTATGGGTTTTTTTTTTTTGGTCTTTTTGAGGCAAGGTCTCACTAAGATGGTATTGATATTTACCTTTGCTGCTATCTCATATGACCAAAATGACTTCTAACTTCCTGTTTAGGGCGAGCTGAAGGCAGCCAGGGAGTGCAATGAAACTTTCTATTCCATAGGCTCAGCAGTGAGAAGAGCTGAAAACTGGGCATTAGGAGGCAAAGTGTGCTTCTGGCTCTGCACTGAATGGACACTCGAGGCAGGGTGCACAGATGCTAACACTGAGGTGTCTGGCCTGAACCTGAAGCCCGGCTTCACCACAGTTATATACGTACACCAGCTTCCAGTCTCCCTGTACTTTAGCTGCCTTACTAGTAAAAGGAGGATTGGAATAGTTCCTACTTTAAAGGGCTAATTTGTGGTTTAGATTGGTTTAACATAAATGAAAATGTTAAACTAGTGCCTGGAACACATACACAGTAAGTACTTTCTAAATGTTGGGTATGATTTTTGGTGTTAATGTTATTTAGACACGAATACTGTTTTTTATCATCATTTTAGCTGAGATATGCCAGATATATGGCATTTCATCAGCACTTTGTAGCTGTCTAATGATGGGAGTTGTACATAGCATTGTAGAAATGGAAGGTTTGGTTTAAATGTCTAGCTGTCTTTTTCCCCTTTTCTCTCTCACCTTTTTTTTTTTTTTTTTAATTTTTTTTTGTGACAGTCTCACACTGTAATTCAGACGGGCCTTAAACTCACTAGCCCAGTCTGCCCTCAAACTTGCGGCAATCCTCCTGCCTCAGCCTCTCGAATGCTGGGATTGCAGGTGTGCACCAGCATGCCTGGCTCCCCTTCATTCTTTTAAGAGCTTTAAACAGTGCACAGATAGACTACAGCACTCTTACGTTGTTTCCTATTTATTCAAATCCTAACAGCCACTTTTCATGGAGTCCTAACTATATGTTGGGAAATGTACTAAGAAGACAATTACACACACACACTCCCCCATTTACTCCTTATCAAAGTCTCTGAGGTATGTATTATGTTCCCGTTTTTAAAAATGGAGCTGAGTTCTGACACACCAGAACTTTTCAAGACCACCCATCTCATCAGTGGCAGAAGCAGTGTGCAGGCCCAGCTCTGCTCAGTCCTCTCCGAGGCTCCTGTCTGCAATGTTCTTCTCCCCCGACACCACTTGGCTCGGGAAACCTCTGCCCAGTCTCTCGGTTAGGCATGGGCACCCCTCCCCTCTCTGCTGTCTCCATCCACAGCACGGCTCTGCAGGGCAAGGCTGGACACAGCTACCGTGAGCTACTGCCACCCACCCTCCACGCCTTGCTTGCTTCTGCTGATTTGTTTGTGCCCTCCACAGAGTTCCAAGAGCAGGGGCTGGCTTGGGGTTTTCCCCCGCCCCAGGGATCAGCCTAGGGCCTATCACTGAGTCACATCCTAGTGCCAAGGTTTTCTTTAAAGAGGAAAAGCTTTACAATAACCTGAAAGAGACAATCTGGTGAATGCTAATTAGTGCTAATCAGCAAATGCCAATTGTCTGCCCACTGTCACCAACCTTCAGCCTGTCTGCTTTAGCCCGCACTTCCAGAAGCTTCTTCTCCTTGGCATCTATATGCAGCCCCTCATCACACCAGCTCACAGCCTCGGCAAAGTGTTTCAGTTCTAGATGGCACAGGGCACCTGGAGAAACCACAGCCCTTAGGATCTAGGAACAGTACACATGGGCCAGCCCACCCATCTACCAGCCAACCTCCTGAAAGGAGGACGGGGCTGGGCCCCTGGACGGCAGTCCCCAGACAAGCAAGAACATTTTCTGTATTGTAGTCAGAAATATCCCCAGTGCTCATTCAGTTCAAAACTCCTCTAAGTCTCCTTGGCATAAACACTGCAAAAGTAGGGAAGGGTATGGGTTAGTGGCAAAGAACAGAGGCTTAGGAATCAGACAGATATGGGCTGGAAATAAGACTAAACCTTGGACAAAGAACTGAGAATCTTAGAGCTTCTGGGTCCTCGTTTACAAATGGGAAAAAGAAAGTCTATCTCAGGTGATTTTCAAAACACAGAAAATAAGCAGAATTTGCCTCAGCTATTCATTGAGGCAGCAGCAAGATCAAAGATGTTATGTCCCTAGTTGGGTAGTGACGCACACCTGTCATCTCAGCAATTGGGAGGCTGACGCAGGAGGCCCACTTTAAGTTCCAGGCCAGCCTGGGCTAAAAATGAGTTTGAGGCAGCCTGAACTACATATCGAAACCTCGGTTCAGAAAGGAAAAAAAAAAGCTTTAAAGGATGCAGTGATAGATGTCTGTAGTTCTAGCTACTCAGGAGGCTAAAGCAGAATTGTACGCTTACGGCTAATTGGGATCTTAGCAAGACCTGGTCTCAAAAATCAAAAATAAAAAAGGCTGGGAATGTAGATCTGTGATAAGAGTAACCCTGGGTTGACCCCCAGTACCAAAAGGCAAAAGGTTTTAACTCAACCATGTTGATTTTTCTCTAGTTAGCCTCTTTAGGATTTCCACAGAATGTCAGTATCAGAACTGTAAAGTTATTAAAGTTCAAATGTCAAAAGAATCTAGAGATAAATAAACTGACACTCAGAGTAGGTTTATGCCAAGGTCACATTAAAATGTAAAACTGGCCAGGTGTGGTAGCTCATGCCTATAACCCCAGCACTTGGGAGGCTGAGGCAGGAGGATTACCATGAGTTTGAGGCCAGAGGGGCTATATAGTGAGTTCAAGACCAGCCTGAACTATCAAGACCCTGTCTCAAAAATAAATAAATAAATAAATAAATAAACAAACAAACAAAAAATAAAGAAAGAAAAGATAACGCTGACAACTGAATCAAGGATCACACACTTCTTACCTGAGGCTAATCCCATAAGACTACACTCTACATGCCCATCTTCAGTACCTCCTTTCTCTGAGGCTAGGGGAGGACGCGGACCTGCTTACCAGCCTCTAGCCATGAACATCTAGAGAGGCACAACTGTGGTCAAGTATTTTAAGCTGGTCCATGGGAATACAGGGGAGATTAATCTGAGATGAATAAATTAAAGTTTGCAGAGCACCTAAGAGCTTCTCAAAGAAAAAGTGAAGAAATGTAATAAAAGCACTATGCTTACACAGAAAGGTCAGACTACAAGAGAAAAAAAATCTGGGAACATCTCAGCATTAGCATTATCAGCAAAGGTCCCATAACTTATCTTTTAATAAACATTAACATGGCATTTGAAAATCTTGCCTTTCAATCAGCTAATTTGGAAAAAAATCAGAATGTGGCTTTTGGAACCATTTTGTCTTAATTAATTCTATTCCTTATTAATTTAAAATGAGTTTCAAATTCTATACAGATTCTTACAGCATAAAGGGTTAGATCATCCTCTGAGGAATTCTTTTAAAATGGTATGTTGCTCTTGACAAGGAACAGGAACTTAGTATCAAGATTACAAAAACAAGGTGAGTTCAAAGCTTTAAATGTCAGTTTTTGGTACAGCGAGTGCCAGCTTTTCCACAGTGATAATTACACAACCACAGCGCTTTGAGCCTTACCTCTCGTTATGGCTTTGAGGTGGTGGGGCTTTAGCTTTCGGGCAGCCATCACATCATTGAGAGCAGAACGAAAATTGCCTAACAAAAGCCATGTAGTGAAAGAAAGAACAAGTTCTGAAATCAAAATTTATCCAAAACATGTGTGCACTGACAAAGACATTCTTGTACAATCTTGGAGAAATGTAAACCACAGCAACTGTTTTTGGAAAAAAAATATAGCTGTGTTCCCTGAACCTTGGAAATGCTTATAATACCAGCTGATCCACAGAACTCAAACAGCTAGTAAGCAAGTTGAAAAGATGCTCAAGCCCACTTGTGATTAGGAAATGAAAAGCACCATGAAGTTGGCAAAAATTAAGGACAGATAACACCCACTGCTGGTGCAGATACAGGGAAGAAAGCACTTCTGAGTAAATTAAAGAGGAAATCAGTACATACTTTGTGCATATACTTTAACCCAACAATTTTCTTCCAGGAAATTATCTTCAAAAATATTTGTACAGCTCGGCATGGTGGCACATGCGTGTAATCCCAGCACTCCAGAGGCTGAGGCAAAAGGATCATTGTGAGTTCAAGACCAGCCTGGGCTACAAAGTGAGCTCAAAGGCCAACCTGAACTGCATAGTGAGACCCTGTCTCAAAGAGACCAAAAAATTTTGTATAAATGTAAAAGTCTGTTAACTACAGCACTACTTTAATTGTAGAAAACTGGAAATTACCCAAATATCTTGAATTTGGTAATTATTAAATAAGTTATGGTGAATCCATACTATTGAATAGGGGCCGGGGATATAGCTGAGTGGCACAAGCGCCTGCCTGGCAAGCACAAGGTCCTGAGTTTGATTCCCAGTACCAAAAAAAAAACAAAAACCCAACCAAAGATATTGAATAGTATTCAAGCAGCCATTAAAAAGAATCAGATCACATACCATTTTGGGAGTTTTCTTGGATTTTTTTGCTTTTAAATCTTTATTAATACAGTTTACAATATATAATTTACATTCATCATGGCAGATACCACCTTTGTATAATAAATCAAACTAAGTATGTAAATATACACACATGTGGATTTTTGCAAGTGCATTTTAGAAAAGTAATGCAGTTACACGTGCAGTTATACAAACGAGGAAAGTGAGGAAGACTTACACCTTCCAGCTGATATTTGAAACACTACTTAATGGCTTAGTATTTACCTGTAATTTCACTTCTAAAACTCTCTCTCAATGGTCAGCAAAAATTTTCTGTAAATAGCCAAATATTATGTACTTTGTGACAGGTACTCTGTCACACGTGCTCCTTTGTGCTTTCACAATCTCTTACATACACGAGAGCTCTGAGAACTACCGGTTAAGGAAATATACTGAACACGTGCATCTAACCAAGCTCCTGCTGCCTCTCCAGAGACAAAGGTAACCTGAAGAACACAGATCACATCCTGAAAGCTGGAAAAGAGACAAGGACTGACTAATTCACCAGGCTTGAAAAAACTTAATTCTAAGCCAGACATGGTAGCACACACCTGTGATCTCAGCACTCAGGAGGCTAGAACAGGAGGATCGCTGTGAGTCCAAGGTCACCCTTGGCTACATAGTGAGTTCACAGTCAGCCTGAACTACACGGTGAGACTCTGTCCAGGCTTAGCAATCCGAACAGTTCTAAACTTCTCATGAGCAATACTGCAAGCTACAAATACAGACATGCTAGAAATATATAATTTACAAATTCTAAAGAAAAATGATCCCCACCTAGAATTCTATACCTAGCCAAATTACCAATTAAAATGTGAGAGTAAAAAAAATAAAAACAGACAAACAAACAAACCTTAATTTTAAATGAGCAGAGGAAAGCCCCAGGGCTTACCAGACTATATTCAGAAACGATAAAACACTCAAGATTCAGGAACTGATGGCACCAGGTTCCTTGGAAGTGGGACTGAAAGTAGGCTGAAAACCCAAGAAGCAGTCAGGTTCCTGTATTTCTTACACCTCTGCTACTGCTCAGACCTATTCCTTCCCCATTCTGTGAAAGACTAGGGGTTTATCTTACGCAGGAATAAAACAGAAGGCCTCTGCACAACAGTTCAGCAGAGGGAATACCAAGTATGAGTCATTAGCTCTGTTCCCCTACTTGGCTCTCAAAGCACCAACAACCAGAATTTCCCAAAATACTTTTTAAGAAATGTGAGTTCATAGACTGAAAAGGTTCACTGAATACCCAACACACAGGACCAGACCAAGGGACAATGTTTCAGCACACTGAAGGCAACAGAAAAATTCTAGAAGCTTCCTAAGAGAAAAAACAAAAAACAGAATGCCATTTGTAGGATTAGGAATCAGAACAGTTCTACACTTCTCATGAGCAATACTGCAAGCTAGAAATATAGACATGCTAGAAATATAAAGGAAAATGACCCCCACCTAGAATTCTATACTTAGCTAAATTATCAATTAAATGTGACAGTAAAATAAAAGTACTTTCAGACATCCAACATTTAGGAAATTTACTTCTAATGCTTCTTTTCTCAGGGAGAAACTGAAAAATGTGTCCCCAAAACACTGGAGTACACCTAGAAAGAAAGAACTGTGGGACCAAGGAAACTGGCAAACACAAGACAGTCAGCCAAGTGTTCCAGCATGGCAAATGCCCCCAGCCCCAAGAGCAACCAGTCCACACTGGAGTAGGTCAGAAAACTCCAGAGAGACACCACCAATCACAACAAAAAGAAGGCATAAGTACTATAAAGAACTGGGGAAACAAAGTTTTATTACAAAAAAGGAAAATGATTAGAATATCCAACATGGTTCAGCTGAGATCACCTTTACCTGGCCATACCCGAAAACACTCCATACCAACACAACCCAAACCCACACAGGTACAGACAGGACAGGACACTTGAGGCTCTGCCGGCAGCAGGAAGAGAGAGCACAGCATTTACTTCCTTGGCGGGGAAACAATGGTCAATGCCCAAAATTGAAAAATTTAAGCAGCAGCACAACAATAATTTAGTAATATGAGGTATATATGAAAAGTAGTAGCTAAAATAGTTGTGAACATTTGCCTCTGAGAATCAGAAAGTGGTAAGGGACTGATGTTTTTCAAACAGGCCTTATAGAACTATCTGACTATTCAAATTATGTGCAGACAGAACTGTGATGCAAGTCAAGAATAAATTTAAGCCTAGTGCTGTGGTGCAACCCTATAATTATAGCTAGTCAAAGAGACTGAGGCAGGAAGATTGCAATTTTAAGGCCAGCCCTATCTCAAAATTAAAAAAGGCTGAGAGTGGTGGCATACACCTGTAACCCCAGCATTCAAGAGGCCGAGGCAGGAGGATCACCATGAGTTTGAGGTCAGCTGAGCTACCTAGTAAATTCAAGGCCAGCCTCACTACATAACAAGACCCTGTCTCATATAGCCAAAATAAATGTCAATTAAATTAAATTTTTTAAAAAAAGGGGTAGGGATGTACCACATGGCAGAGTAACCCTGCATTCAAACCCCAGTACTTAAGCCAGGTGTGGTGGCGTATGCTTGTAATCCCAGCTCTCTGGAGGCTGAGGCAGGAGGATCTTTGCAAGTTTGAGATCAGCCTGGGCTATGAAGTGAGCTCAAGGCCAGTGTGAACTACGTAGCGAGACCCTGTCTCAAAAAGGCCAAAAACAAACAAACAAAACAAACCCCAGTACCACTACCACCAACACCCACAGCCATACCCACACAAAAAAACCTAAATTTAAATAAAGC
>PVLD010000711.1:188717-243895 GCA_004027595.1 Dinomys branickii
TTTTTTTTTTTTTTTTTTTTTTTTTTTTTTTTTTTTTTTTTTTTTTTTTTTTTTTTTTTTTTTGTCTTTTTGTGGCAAGATCTTGCTATGCAGTTCAGGCTGGCCTTGAGCTCACTTTCTAGCTCAGGCTGGTCTCCAGCTCATGACAATCCTCCTGCCTCAGTCTCCTGAGTGATGGGATTATAGGCATGCACCACCACACCCAGTCCTTTCTATATTTTTCAAAGCTGTTACAATAAATGAATTAGTTTTATAATAAAAGTTACCCAAACGTGCATATGTGTCAATCAGCCAGTGAGGATCACAGATTCTAAAGGCAGACATTTGCCCCTGGTGTCCCACAGTCCTGCACCCACTCCCTGGAGAAGCCACGGCCAGCTTACAGAAACTGGAGGTAGCCTGCGAGCTCCCTGGAATGGGACGATGTTGGGAAACCGTTCTTTCACTCAGCCACTCCGCTCTACTCATTTTTCCTGGAAATTTATGCTTTAGCCATCTGTAATACAGCCTTTCCCAGGCTCTCCTCTGGGTAAACTTCCCTCTTCCAGGCCACTTCATCGACCAGGGACCTGAGTCCGGCTCTTCCCCAGTCACCTGCTCTTGCTGCACACCCTCCCTGGCAATCTCTGTCCACTGCAGCCTTTACTTGCCTCACCTTCAGGTGATGACCACGGACACAGGTTTCCACCCCGAGCCTTTCCCCCAGGTTTCATCCCGATCTTCCCAGACTTCCCCACCTGGGTGTCTCACGTGTCCCTCAAAGGGATGCCCCAAGTGCACTGCTTATCCCTTCCTGGCATCCTGACTTTTCACATCTGCTCCCTCTGCCTTAGACGGCCGATTCGAGTGGCACAGAAGTAGTACAGAAGCCAAGAGCTCAACCCCAATTTCTCCCTGTGTCCACAAGTCAAACCATTTAGACCAAATTCATTTCACCTGAATCCGCATTCTGTTCTTCCTCCTCACTGCCATGGCCTGCCTCAAAGTGGACCCCCTCAACCCATCTTCTCTGCCCCCTGCAGAGCTGCAGAAATGCCAAGCGCAGCCCTGCCCTGCCTCAGCCTTCAGGTGCCATGCCACCCTGCCTTGCAGCCAGCTGATTTCAGACTAAAACCTGACAGCCGGACCAAGCTCAAGGTCCTCAGCGCGACAGTCCGTCTCCAGGCCCTGGCCCGTTTCTCCAGCCCTTCACCTCAGCGCACCTTGCACTTGTGCATTTCTCTTGCCTTCTCACTCCTGCAATGTCCTTGCCACCCGCCTTCTACTTTTTAACACCTGCTCTTCCTTATGCATTTAGGCAGCACTTTCTTCCAAAGTCTAAGCTGGTGCTTCCAGTGCCTCCCTAGGAATGTGTTCTGAACTGTGTTTTCTGTATGTAACTATTTCCTACGAACTGCATCTAACCTAACTTCACATCCTAATCCCAGCACTGGGTACCCTAAGACAATTCACTGTATCACCCTTATTTCTTTTTACTAGTTTTTTGTTGTTTGGGTATTTTGTTTGCTTGCTTGCTTTCTGCAGTGCTGAGAATCAAACCCAAAGCCTAATGGATGCAAAGCAAATGCTCTATCACTGAACTACAGCCCAGTCCACTCACTACCATCTCTTGGTCCGTAAGGATACAGCTGGTAACCACACCTACCCTATACTGGTCACCAGGAGGTCACATGAGATAATGAACATGAACATGCTTTGTAAGGTGCACCAGTGGCTTATCATTTAAGAACTGGTTCTTATTATTACGTACCTACTCCTTTAGCATTATGCACTTTTTTCTTCCAAGATGCTTTTGATCTTATTGGCCCTATACACTGCATCTTTGAAGTTCCTCATAGACAAGACCTAGACAGCTCTTATTCACAGTGTAATAATTATAATACAATAAATCCTTAATATATACTTATTAAATAAGTAAGTATAATGGTTGATACATTGTTTAGAAGTTTAAATAAGCAACTCAGCAGGGGGCCAGGGGCTCATTTTGTAAACATCCTCATCCTGTGCAAGAGGACAGTGTGAAGATGATGTGCTTCCACTTTGAGGCAGGCCATGGCAGTGAGGAGGAAGAACAGAATGCGGATTCAGGTGAAATGAATTTGGTCTAAACGGTTTGACTTGTGGACACAGGGAGAAATTGGGGTTGAGCTCTTGGCTTCTGTACTACTTCTGTGCCACTCGAATCGGCCGTCTAAGGCAGAGGGAGCAGATGTGAAAAGTCAGGATGCCAGGAAGGGATAAGCAGCATTTCCCAAACTTCCTCCAAGACATAGTTTTTACTTCAAGAGTTGCACAAAATATTCTGAGCAATTCTCCTTAGACTCCCACCTAAAGATCTCTATTACCTTAATCCTTCCAGCATCTTGGAAAAGAAAAAGGCCAGGAAAAAAAAATGTGTGTGTGTGTGTGTGTGTGTGTGTGTGTGTGTGTGTGTATGTATATATATATATACAATTCACTATGTAGTTCAGGCTGGCCTTGAACTCACTTTGTAGCCAAGGCTGACCTCAAACTTGCAGTGATCATCCTGCGTCAGCCTCCTGAGTGCTGGAATTACAGGCATGTGCCACCATGCCCAGCACAGAAGTATTTTTTAAGAGTAGAACCATGTGGGCTCAAAAATGCGAGATTATACTGACTCATATATCAAATATCTTACCAGGGTGACTAAGCCACTTTTTGAAGTAAAACCTACTCAATCCAATCGGTTTCCTTCTCATCATGTCTACCTGCAAGATCAGAATTCGACAAACTACCCTCACACTGGGTTCCTGAGATGAACAGTCCCTCTTCCCGATACTCTTAAACATTCCACTAGCCATTATAATGGCTTTTACAGTAAGTTACTTCTTTAGAAAGCACTTGATAATGAAATAAATTACCCAGATGGTACTGTGCAGCTGCTCGGTTGGTATAAAGGACAGCATTCAAATCAGGACCTACACACTTCTTCTTCAATCCTTCAGTGTAGGAGATCACAGCTTTCCTATAGTCTCTTTCTTTAAAATAGTCATTGCCCTCATCTTTATAGGTCTTGGCTTGTTCTGAAAAAAAGAGGAGAAATAGTCACTATTTTCTGTTTTAGAAGGTTCATTTAAAATATTCTAAATAATGTAATATATGACAAACCAAAGAGAAGACACCAACAGGAAAAGGAAAAATTCAAAATCAGTGCTATGATAAAAATGGGTATCAATATGGAGAATCAATTCTATGCAAACTTAATGCTACAATCAATTACAAATATCGAACAACGCACATTACTAAGTACTTATCAAATAAAAGGAAGCATGAAAGTATACTCATCCTAGCTTTTGAAAAAAGGACTTTTTAAAAAAAATTATTAGGGAAATGACATTCTGCTTTTGGTTATTGTCTTATTCTCTGGAGTGCAAATTCCTGACTTGTGAACCCACTCCTGCCCTGTCAGTGTTCCAACAGCGTCCACTTCAGCTGTAATGTATTTGCTGGCACTTGTCACTCGTGTTTGGACCAATTTCTTTCGGACAGTTTAGCTTCTTACTGGGCCAGGAGCTCTGCCTAGCAGTAGCAAGTATCTGAAGAAGTGTATGCAGAGATGGTGACAAGGTAGCCCCTGTTCTACCTTTCTAACACACACTTTATCACTATCCAATAGAGACACAGAGCAAATGCTAGTCACGTAAGATACCTTCTGGAGATCGCCCTTCATCAAAAATAATTGACTGGAGGCAAGCCAAGTCAGGATTCTCCTTGGGATCAACTTCTGATGGCGCTTTCTTCATAAATAAGGGAATTTTGTCAAATTCCTGGATTTTAAAAGAATGAATTTAGAACTCTGAAAAGCCATGATCAGAAAAAAAAAATCACATACCATAATTACATGCCATACCATAATTACAAAAAACAGGGGCCAGGAATTTAGCTCAGTGGCCTAACTGCTTGCCTAGCAAGTACAAGGTTCTGAGTTCAATTCCCGGTACCAAAAAAAAAAAAAGGATTAAAAAAAAAAAAAACAGAGCTCCAACACAGAAACAGAACCACAAAAACTATTAAATAAAAGCAAGGCATCACTTATAAAGGAAAACCCATCAGAATTACAGAAGACTTCTCAACACAAACCTTAAAGGTAAGAAGAGCTTGGAATGAAGTGTTTCAAGCCCTAAATGAAAACAACTTCCCACTCAGATGGACATATCCTGCAAATTTGTCTTTTAAAATTGATGAAAAAGTGAGATATTTCCATGATAAAGAGCACCTGAAGAAATTCATGACCACCAAACCAACACTCCAAAAATTTTCAAAGGTATCCTAGAAGGGTGGTGGCAAACCTTTTAGATACAAACAGCCCACTGCAGCATGTATGTCCTGAGTTCGCCACCACTGTCCTAGAAAGACACAACAAAGCTAACAAGCCAAAAGGTCCAAAAGAGTGAATGCACCAAGCAGAGCAAGCAATTAAGTAGAAGGGAAAGAAAATGGTAACAGGAAAACAATGTGATGGCAAGAACAAGTCAATACGGATCAGTTTTTGGCTCTCCACATGCTGAAGACTAATACTAGACCCATGTCCATCACCATGCACTAAAGTCAAAATGGATCAAAGATCTAAATTTTCAAACAGAAACACTCAATCTACTGGAAGAGAAAGTAGGTAGAAATCTTGAAGACATGGTGTCATAAGCAGCTGAGTTAGACAGAAATATTATAGGCAGTCAGACGGGGCCAGGCCCTCGGAGCAGCCAAACATGAAAGACAAGATACCTGTGGGCCAGACCCCAAGACAAAAGGGGCTAAACAAATGCACCCACATACCTCCCTAGGTATAAACATCAGGGATTGATATTCCAAGTAAGTAACAACCACCTTCAAAAAGCCAGGAAGAGTCGCTGGCCCCGCCCTCCACAGGAAAGGGGGGGGCGCGGGGGGGGGGTGGCGGCTGTGTTGACGCCCACTTGCTGCGGGACTCACTTCCCCATCTGACCCGTTTACTCAGTTTTACCTTAACAATTATACCTGTAGTCTTATTGGCGGACCATAGTTTTGTCCATTTCCCCTACCTTGGACCCGCCTCACCTCATGGTTCTTCTCTACAGAAGTCCCTAGAAAAGACAGAGTCCTGGGTAACCCACTCCGGGCCCCCTTCTGTCCCTCTCTTGGACTGAAGCTTTCTTTCCCTCAGTAAATATATATTCTGCTCTTAACCTCCATTGTTCCTAAAATTCATTCTTCAATTTTAGAGAACACGAACTTGTTTCAGATAT
The DNA here is from genome assembly GCA_004027595.1 of Dinomys branickii. Taxonomy (NCBI): domain Eukaryota; kingdom Metazoa; phylum Chordata; class Mammalia; order Rodentia; family Dinomyidae; genus Dinomys; species Dinomys branickii. The sequence goes on from PVLD010000711.1 coordinate 193,961, forward strand.
CATTCAGGTTGGGAGTTTTTATTTTCCTGTATCAATAGGGGTTGACAGAAAGTTCATGAACAAAAACCAAACTGCACAGGAAATACTTCAAAGAATCACCAACTGGGATCTCATCTTTCTGAAAAGTTTTTGCACAACAAAAGAAATCACCAACAGAGTAAAATGAAAACCCACGAATTGGGAAGAAATTTTAGCCAACTGCCCCTCAGACGAAGGACTTCTATCTAGAACACACAAAGAATTTCTTAAAATCAGGTCCCCAAAATTCAGGGACCTAATCCAAAAATGGGCATCTGAGATGAATACACGCTTCTCAGATGAAGAAATACAAATGGCAAATACAAACATATGAAAAAATGTTCAGCATCATTTGTCCTTTCGAGAAATGCAAATTAAAACAACACTGAGATAACATCTCACCCCAGAAAGAATGACTATCATCAAGAAATCAATCAGCAAAAAAACAAACAAGGAAAAAAGAAATCAACCAGTAACAAATACTGGAGGGGCTGTAGGGTAAAAGGAACACTTCTCCACTGCTGGTGAAAGCACAGAGTGGTACAATCATGGTGGAAATCAGTGTTGAGATTCCTTAAAAAAACTAGGATTAGAGATCCCATTTAACCCAGCTATTCCCCTTCTAGGTGTATTTCCACAAGAACTGAAAACATACCATAACAATATACGAGCACCCATGTTTATAGCAGCACAAGTTGTCATAGCTAAATCTTGGAAACCACCCAAATGCCCAACAACTAAGGAATGGATAAAAAAGATGTGGTATTTTTATACAGTGGAGTATTATTCAGCTATAAAGAAAGATAAACTCAAGGTTTTTATAGATAAATGAATGCAACTAGAGACCATACCCATAAGTGAAATAAATCAGACTTGCATGTGTAAACATCATATTGTCTCCCTAGTGTAAGAACTTGAAAGAGTAAATAAAATCTGAAAGGTATAATAGATATTGTGAAAGGGAAAGAAATTGTTCAGAAGGAAAAAATAACTGGGAGGAGGGAAAAGAGAAAAGAAAGGAAAGGGAAAAAAATATTTGCACAGGATGGCTAGGATAACTGTACTACTAATTTCTGTTAGCTTACTGAAAGGAACAGTTAATATTTAATTGTTTGATCAATCTTGCGTGCCTGTATCTGGTAATCTGAGCAACTACTTTGATGATAACAATATGTAATACAACAATCGTTGTTAATTTCCTATCATCTTGCTTTTAAATCCTGTATCATTTTTATTTTTGTGTTTTGTTTTTGTTATTTTGTTTCTATTCTTTCCCCTTTAAAATAAAATTTTTAAAAAGTTAAAATTTAGCAAGAAAAATATGTATTAATTTCTAAACTTAGTTTAAAAAATGGATTCTTACACAGGGAAGATGACTGATTTGAGTGGTGGGGCAACGGAGATGAGGGAGGAGAAAAATTGAATGATCAAAAGGGCCATCATCTGTGTAACTGAGTAACAAAGGTGAAGGTAACATTATGTAGGACAGCATCCAGAGCTAATTCCCTTCTGTGTTCTCTTTAATTCTGTATTTCCTCAATCGTTTTTGTATTAACAGAAGTGAAGATAACTTTATATTATACAGCATCCAGTGCTAATTCCCTACTATCTTCTCTGTAATTTGGTATTTCCTTAAATGTTTTTGTGTTAACTAATGTGAAGATAACATTATATAATACAACATCCAGTGCTAATTCCCTACTATATTCTGTATAATTTTGTATTTTTGGTATTGTTTATGGCTTATTCTGGTTCATATGTCTCCATTCTTTTGTCTTTAAAATAAAAATTTAAAAAAAAATGGATTCTTCACATACAAAATATGTTTTGAATATTAAACAGAAATATTTTTCATATAAACAGAAATGCATAACTCCTCAACAATTCAATGAAGTTTATAAAACTCTTGATGGGAAATTAAGCAATAGAAGACTAATATTTCTTCTATAAAGATACAATAGTTAGACTATGATGAATCACAGTCCAGATATGATGTGTAAGAGTCCAACAAAAGTGCATAATATCAGAATAGCAGGAAATCGCTCAGAATGGATACTGAGGTATCAGGGCCTCTTAACTGGTTATCATTAAACACAAGCTGTTTTATTCTCTTAACTCCCCCATATACCTACCCTATTAATATTACCAATTACTGCATGTTCATGAGGTCAGGAAGTGCTGTTCTATACCCATGGTATTACATCTGGAGTGTGGTGCTCAGTCATAGGTGGACATTTTAGGGAGGGACACTGACAAGATACAAGGTGTGCCTAAGCTGTCAATACCTAGGAAGACAATGGAACAATTAGCAGGCATATGTACCCTAATAAAAGCAAAAGGAAAAGTTTTAGTTTGTATATGATGTTTGAAATATTTAAGGACACATCTTTTCATCAAAAACTATGTAAACATTAGACTCCTTCGCAGTGAAATAAGCTACTTATTTCTGAGCAGAAGCTGTAGTCTACCTGATGATGATGATGATCCTCAGGGACAGTGGCAAAACATCCCGTAACTGCTCTTAACATAAAGCCTGGAAACTCACACTCTCTTGCCTGTCTCTCTTCGTAGTTCTCTTGGTCACAGGAACATTTCAGTTCCTAGAATACGTCACATTCACTCAGTTGTTCAGCCTTTTATTCATTATTTTCTCCATATGAAATAATATTACCAACATCTTTTTCTCTCATCCGATAAATATTTCTTTTCAACTCTCATTTAGAGTTGAAACTATCACAGAAACATTTTCCAACTTAATGTAACTGATTGAACCTCCTACTAAGAAGCTGATTTCTAAAGAGTACTCTTTTAAAATGTGAAACACACTATACAAGTGATGAACCAGACCTATTCTCTGTACCCTCAGTAACTGGCAAAGTAGCTTGTGCACTGTAAGACATCAAAAAAATACCTATCAGTTTTGACCAATGTGAATGGTCTCAAATCACTAATCAAGACACAGATTAGCAGAGTGCATCCAATGGTATGCTATATGCAAGAAACTCATTTAACCCAAAAAGAAATTCAAACTAAAAATCAAATGATCAAAAATAATACTCCATGCAATAGGAGCTCCAAAACAAGCAAGAGTAGTCATGCTATGGGTTTTGTTGTTGTTGTTGTTGTTTGTCTTTTTGAGACAGGGTCTCGCTATGCAGCAGTTCAGGCTGGCCTTGAGCTCACTTTGTAGCCCAGGCTGGTCTCGAACTTGCAACAATCCTCCTGCCTCAGCCTCCCAAGTGCTAGGATTACAGGTGTGCACCACCATGTCCAGCTACGCTATGCTTAAAGTAAACTTTAGGCCAAAGCTGATCAATAGAGGTAAAGGACACTAAACATTGATTAATGGAACTATTTAACAGGAAAAGATAACAATTGTAAACATATACACAAAACTATGGTGCACCCAACTTTATAAAACTTTAATGGACATAAAAGAGCAGATAAACATCAATACAATTATAAGGGAAGACCTCAGTACCACACATAGATCTAGCACAAATACGTCTACCACAAATTGATCTACCACAAATAGTTCAAAATTCAACAAAGAAGTAACAGAGTTAAACCAAACCAAATGTACTTAATAGATATATTCAGTGTTCCACTCAACAATGACAGGATCACTTTCCTTTCAGCAGGACTTGGTAGCAAGAATAGTTATGCTATATTTATTTTTTTATTTTAGGAAGGGACATTGACACGGTACAAGGTATGGCTAAGCTGTCAATGGTACTTTCACGTACTAGGTAACAAGTCATGCCTATGTAAATACAAAAGAATCAAAATTTTACCATGCACATGATCAGATCACAATGCAACAAAACTAAAAAGCAATAGCAATGGAAGGCACAGAAATTATGCAATGCAAACATGGAAATTAACACACTTTTGAATAATCAATGGGTCACAAAAAATTAAAGAAAACATAAAGACAGCTCCTCAAATTAAATGATAATTCCAGTACAACGTATCAAAACTTCCACTAGTACAGACACAGTGAAAGCAGTCCGATGATAGCTGTGAACGACCACGTTAGAAACAAAGAACAAGCTCAAACAAATAACCTAATGATACACTTCAAGGACCTTGAAAAACAAGAACAAATCCAGGACTTGTATAAGGTAGGCAATTATAAGGATCAGAGCAGAAATCAATGAAATGGAGACTAAGAAAAATAAGACAAAGAATCAATGCATCAAAGAGCTGGTTCTTTGAAAGAAGAAAAAAAATAAATAAACCCTTAGATAATCTTACCCAAAAAGTAAAGACACAAATCAATGCAATTACAAATGAAAAAGATGAACTCATTCAAAGGACATTCCTGAAATTTACAAGATCATTAGCAACTACTTCACAAACCTGTATGTCAAAAATTTGGAGAACTCAGGAAAAAAATGGAGAGATTCCCAGATAAATGTGAATTACCAAAACTGAGCCAAGAGACTGAAAGCCCTGAATAGGCCAGTAACGGGCAATGAAACTGAAGGGGAAATGTTTAAAACCCACCAACTAAGAAAATCCAAGACCTATATATAGAACTCAAAAAAATTAGACCCTTCAAAAATAAAAGACCCTATCAAAAAATAGGCAACCATAATGAATACTTCTCAAAAGAAGTAAAAATGGCCAACAAATGCATAAAAAAGTGTTCAACACTGCTGGCCATTTAGAGAAATGCAAATTAAAACAACATTCAGGTACCATCTTTCTCCAGAAAAAAATGGCTATTATCAAGAAATTAAATAGCAAATGCTGGCAAAGATGTGTGGGGGAAAGGAACTCTTCTACCTTCTGGTGAGAGCGTAAACTAGTACAGCCACTATGGAAATCAGTGTGGCAATTCCTCAAAACGCTAAAAATTCCACTTGACTCAGCTATTCCCCTTCTAGGTCTCTTCCCAAAAAATTTAAAGACCTCATATGATAAGGATACATGCATATATCCTCGTGTTTATAGAAGCGCAACTTATAATACAGTAGCTAAATCTTGAAAATGACCTACATGCCCATCTGAAGATGGATAAGGAAAATTTGATATTTATACATAACGGAGTACTACTTTGCCATAAAGAAACTCGAGGCAAGAGTAGGTAAATGGGTACGACTTGAGACCCTAACACTACATGAAATACGTCGGACACACAAATATGACATGATTTCTCTCACGAGAAACTCAATAAAAGGAGGAAGTAGAGAGATCTTTTCCAAACAAATGGGGGAGATGGAGAAGGGAGGGAGGGAAAGGGGGTGGAAAAGAAGAACTGAAAGAAAAAATAACGAAAACAGAGCTTTTAGCCGGGTGCGGTGGCCGCGCCTGTAATCCCAGCACTCGGGAGGCTGAGGCAGGAGGGTCGCTGGCAAGTGTGAGGCTGGCCTGGGCTGCATAGCGAGACCCTGTCCAAAAAGACCAAAAAAATAAAAGAAAATGGAGCTTTCGCAAAGAAGCAGCAGGAGGGGCACAAAACCAGTCTTTTTCGTCTTTTTGACGTAAGAGTCTCGCTACCCAGTTCACGCTACATTTGCGCTTCCTTTGTAGCCCAGGTTAGTCTCCAACTTGCAACTATCCTCCTGTCTCTATCCTGTTCCGGCCAGAGTGCTGGGCAAAAACAGTTTTCTTAAAGAAGAAAACAAAACAAAACAAACAGTTAAGAAGTATTTAACACATGTATCGACTCCCCACAATAATCATTGTAATCATTATGTACTGAAAACAAGTACTATTTTTAAAAATGAACTACATAAAATTTTCTACTGTGCAATTCTAATCCCATCACTCATCATTCCATGACTCATTATCAAAGTTTTCTGACTTATCATGATTGGCTTTATCTTCACAGGTTTCAGTTTCCCTTTTGTAAAATGTGAATGTGGAGTAATGATCTCTATTTTTTTTTTTTTTTGTCTTTTTGAGACAGGGTCTCGCTATGCAGTTCTGGCTGGCCTTGAGCTCACTTTGTAGCCCAGTCTGGCTTCGAACTCACAACACCCTCCTGTCTCAGCCTCCCCAGGGCTGGGATTATAGGCGTGCACCACCACATCCAGCTATTTTTTTCATTTCTAACAGTCTACAAGGGAGGCAGTAATCACCATTAATTGAATGCTTTTGTGTTGCTGACACATCCCCTACCATTTTCCCACAACTCTAAGTGATTGGTGCTATAGGTAAAGCAATTTTACAGATGAAGGCTCAGAGAAGTTAAGAAATTATTCCAACGTCAGGTGATGGTGTCACAGGCCTGTCTGCATCCCTTGTAGTTTTCATACACTGACAGTTTAAAAAGATCCTGAGGGCAGGCGTGGGCACATGCCTAAATTCCTAGCACTGGAGAGGATGAGGCAGGCGGATCATTGCGAGTTCGAGATCAGCCTGGGCTACAAGTGAGCTCAGTGCCAGCCTGAACTACACAGTGAGACCCTGTCTCAAAAAAGACCAAAAAAAAAAGATCCTGAAAGGCCCTGGTGTGGTGGCACATCTTTGTAGTCTCAGCACTCGGGACGCTGAGGCTGGAGGATCGCTGAGTTTACGGCCAGCCTGGGGTACATAAGCGAGTTCAAGTCCACCCTGAACTACAGAGCGAGACTCTGCCTCAGAGGGAAAGGGAGCGGGGGAGAGAGAGACAGAGAGGGAGGGAGAAGGAAAGAGAGAAAGAAGAAGGAAAGATGGAAGTCAGAAAGATCCTGAAAGTGTCCAAGCCAATATTAACTTTCAGCTAGAAACCACCCATCTGGCGGCTGGGCCTGAGGGCGGCTCGGGGCCCAGGACACTCGACGACGCCCGCACACCGGGGACCTCCCACCTCCTCCCACTGATCCTCGTGGAAGCCGCCGCGGTAAGGCTGGCTCCGGAACTTGTCCAAGAACGCGTCCATGTGCTCGTCTTCCGCAGCGTCGGGGTGAGAGCGCTCCATGACCGGTCCCACGCCGCCCGCTGGGGCCCAGAAGCCGCGCGGCCCCTTCCGGCGGCGCGGAGTGCCTCCCTCAGTCCTCCGGGCCGCGCGAAACCGCGCGCTTCGGGTTCCGCCAGCCTGCAAAGGAGCGCCTGCCCCTCCCAGGCCTCTGCTCAGCCCCGCCCCCTCCCGTCCTGTGGCTTTAATTTGGACGGTGGATGATCCTAGGCTCCGCAGAGCCTCCGCGACCGCTGAATAGACTTAACCATTAGTCAGTCGACACTATTTACGGAGCGCCTTCTTCTTCCCACCTGTGCTGGGCGTGGGCGTGGAGTGACTCGTGTGCTTGGGAAAGGGCAGGCACGCCAGGGTAGCTGAGGCAGAGCAAGGGGCAGGAGGTGGCTTAGGACTCGACTTTTTCTCTAGGTCGGGTAGAACCTTGGGGAGAGGTATTTTGCGAGGTTTTGTTTGTTGTGGTAGCAAGGATTAAGGCTCAGGGCCTTCCCGCTGAGCTACATCCCCAGCACTTTTAATTTTTTGAGTCAGTGTCTCACAAAGTCACCAAGTTGCCTGGGCTGGGCTCAAACTTGCACCAGAATGCTGGGATTGCAGGATTGCGCCACCACACCAGTTTGTGGAGCGTTTCCAGGGAAGGTGTGACTGGTTACACAGGTCTGTTTCTGAGTTTAACTCCAGCCTCACCCTCACAGCAGAGGAACAGGGTTTCCAGTCCGTCTGAGGTGGGTCTGGTTGGCTTTCTGAAACCACCTGGTCACCCAGCAAATGGCTATAGGGTCCTCCTGCACAGGTGCTCCTAGCCTGGTCAGGAATGAAAAGCAGACAGCAGTTGGCCTGCGCTACTGCTGGGTCACGGGTCTGCACAGGGGAGACACAGAAGGGTGGATCCAGGAAGTCTTGCTGTAGGCAGGGAAGAAGAGCAGGGGGGGATCTGTGCTCAGGAGGAAAGCTGGGAATGAGGTGGCAGCAGCTGGTGTACACAGAGGTGTGGAAGTGTACGGCAGCCTGGCAGGCAGGGCACCACACAGCCTAAGTGGTGAGGCTGGCAAGGTGAGTAGCAGTGACTGCCCTCTTGGTCAGAGAAAGCAGAGCGAGCCCCTGGAAAGACGAGGGAGGGAGGCTCATGGGCCGTTGTGTTTTGGGAGGCCTGGGCTGCCAGGTGAAGGACTGGTGGGGAGGCTGCAGACGAGGCCAGTGGTGAGGAGGCCGAGGCCAACAGCGGCAGTGGCAGCCTGGTCATCATTGGTACAGGCAGAGAGGAGAGAGCAGGGCTGAGCAGGGTGTGGAGATGAGTGTGAGCCCTCCAGGGCCAGGACTAGCTCTGGCATCCAGGAGAACGTGGGGTCCAAATGCTCCCTTTCTTTCAGACCTTTGGTACATTTCCTCCTTTCCTCCCGCTCCCTAACCCTGCTTCCCTTCCTGTTCCCGGTTTGAGTGCAGAACCTATAAAATGCTTTTGCTTCTGTTTTACTGTTTCCTGCAGAATAACAGAGAGCCTGAGACTGGGAAATTTACAAGGAAAGAGCTTTATTTTGGTTCATGGTTCTGGTGGCTAGCGAGTCCAAAGAGCGTGGCACTGGCTGGCATCTTAGCTTCTGGAGACGGCCTTTGTGGCAGAAGGCAGATGGGCAAGCAGGCATGTTCCAGAGAGACCCCAGCATGAGTGCCGGTGTGGACTCGCTGTGTAGCGGCCCGAGAACAGTGCTGCTCCTAGACCCAAACACCTCCCGCTGGGGCCCAGCTCCCAACACTGCAGCATTGAGAACCAATCTACAAGGTGAGTGTGGATGAACACAGACCATATTCAACCATAGCAGCTTCCAGTTCAGTTTCATTCCTATAGGAACCCTGTGAGGTACGAACCCATTTTACAGGCACCAGCAGGGAAAGCTCAGAGACAAGAAATGACCTGCCCAGTGTCATGTCCTCGGACCAGACCCCCACCTGACCAGGAGGGAAAAACTCCCCATGCAGATCTGTTACTCATATCCATGGGTGCACAGTGCCAACAGGAAGCTGTCGGCTTCCCCACGCAGCTCAACCTAGACAGCTGATTCCTTGAAAAACTACAAGACATGCCGTGCCTGCCAGTACCCGACATATCCAACATTACCCTATCAGCCAGCCCCAGACCCCCTACTCAAAGACTCCAAATTTTGCACCCCATCAATGGTGCCCCCTTCCATCCCCAAACTCCCCTATAAAACATGCTCTCACTCCTTGCTTGGGGCCAATGGTTTTTTTACCCTTGGTCTAGCCTCACCCAGTCTGCAATAAATCTTCACATGTTGCCTAAAGTCTGCCTGCTTCTGTGGTCTCGGTTGTGCACTGGTTTACCCTCACACCCAGTGCTCTTGAGCCTTCCACGCTTGTGGACCTTGGCCAGTACCTGACTGAATAATCAGCCTCTGCTCCAAGGCCACTGGCTCTGGCCAATGAATGCAACAGTGTGTCTGGCTAGAAAGAAGGCATGAGGTGGGACACCTTTGAGGACCACACCTCTAGTGGTTCCCTCATGTGACCTTGGACCCAGTGCCCCCGTCAGCTGTGTTAGGCTGAGTCCTCATCAGTGAGATGTAGGCGAGAAAGCTGGCCTGCCTGCTGAGATCCACAGGGCCAAGAGTAGGGCTCAGAGAGGCAGTCTGCAAAGGTAATCTTCATCTACCCAGGCCACTGTAACAGAGTGCCATGAACCTTGTGCCTTAGGAACTATACTGATTTTGCACAGGTTGGGAGCCTAGAAAGTCCAAGGTCAAGGCACTGACTGATGTGATGTGAAGCTTCCTTGCCTCATAAATGCCATCTTTTCACTGTGTCCTCCCTTGGCAGAAGAGAGGAGGGAGCTCCGTGGAGTCTCTTTTACAAAGATTCATTTATGCAGTTCATTAACGCCATTGATTAATCCTGAGTCACTTTTTTTTAAATTTCCAGTACTGGGGACTGAACCCAGGGCTTTGTACTAAGCTACATCTGTTGCCCTTCTTAAATTTTTTTATGTTGATGTAAGGTATTACTAAGTTGCCCGGGTGGAGCTTGAACTTGAAATCCTCTGCCTCAGCCTTACAGGCATGCGCCACCATGTCCAGCTTGTGCATACATTTTTAATAGGTACTTTTCTCACTCAGCACTAGGTTTGAGATCACTTCAGGGTGCTACATGGACTCTGAATACCTCTAACTACAGGAGGAAAGTCCACGGAGCTCTTTCTGTCCCCAAAGACAATACTGGACTGGCTCCCCTCCCCCTGCCTGACAGACAGCACTGCAGTGGAAGTCTTCATACATCTCTCCCTGGGGACCTGAGGGAAGAGTCCCTTGAGATGTGTGCTCACTGGTGGACCTGCTGGGTCACAGTCATGTATAAAGTTACTGTGACTAAACAGTGACAAGATCGTGTCCAGGATAGCTGCACCAATCTACCCTCCCACTAGCAAGGCTGAGGGGCTATTGTATCCCCATAAAGGAAGACAACCCTGAGGAGAGCTGATTCCTCAAAAAGCCACAAGAGACATGCTATGCTTTCCTTTTTAAGATAGGGTCTGAAGTCCAAGCCAGTGTGGAATTCTGTGTAGCTTGGGCTGGCCTTGACCTTATGAACCTGCTTCCCTCAGCCTCTCAAGTGCTGAGATAACAAGTGTGTACCATCATGCCCAGCTGAGGATGGAGCATCTGAAAGCCAACATCTGCCCACATCTGTGCCCTGCTGAGCATCCCACAGTGCCTTCCTGTGCTCCCTGGGAAGTCTCCCTCCCAATGCAGCGCTGAGCCCGAGCGCTGTGGCCCTTCCCACCTGTCCCCACTCACCAGACTCTATGGCCCGAGAGACCTGCAGTTGACCCATGGCCCCACATACAAGCCCAGCATATGGTCTCCTTTCCAAGCCCCTCAGGGTCCGTTCTCTGGGCAGCCTTCTCTGAAACAGTGACACCCCAGCTGGCCTGCACATCTCCTCTGCACTTCGCAGCCCCCTGGCCACCTGTGCCTTTGGTGTCTTTAATGTCCCTGATACTTCCATTAAGCCAAAACTCAGCTGTAGCTCTTCTGATGATGTGCGCAGATGGCCCTGCTCTGGGATGGGCCTGGTATTGTAGGGTGTCTACCAGCATCTCTGGCCTCTGTGGAGTAGATGTTAATAGCATTACCACCCTCAAGGGGAAGCAATCAGAGAGGTCTCCAGACACCATCAAATATTCCCTGGGGTCAAGAGCACCCTTGCTTAAGAGGCACTGCCTCAGTCTGTTGCCACTGCCCAGGGCCTAGGGCTGAATCCTGTTCCCGTCTGTCCCCCTGGGACCCAGAGCAGGCCTGGCTAGGTTAGGAGCTCACTCATTACTGCTGGATCAGTGGTGGCCCATTGTTGGGCAAAGGCCTATGGGTAGGGCTCACACATCAGGGTTCTGGGATGTGCGTGATGTCAGGGAGCGGGAGGAGGATCCACTTTCCTTCTTTTCCCAGAGGTCATCCAAATCATCTCCTCTTGGCTGGGCGTGGTGGTGCACACCTGTAATCCCAGCACTCAGGAGGCTGAGGCAGGAGGATCACTGCAAGTTCAGGACCAGCCTGGGCTACAAAGTGAGCTCAAGGGCAGCCTAAACTGCATAGTGAGACCCTGTCTTGAAAAGACAAATCATCACCTCCTTTTGCTCTTGTGTGTGGAAGAGGGAAACTGAGATGTCAGCAGACTGACTGTGTGATCTTGGGCCGGCCACTTTGCCTGTCTGAGCCTTGGCATCCCCAGTTACACAAAGTAGACAAAACAGCCTGCTCGCCTCAGTGAACTCCAGTGTAGTCAACAAGGGAAACCACGCTCCCCTCTCAGCTTTACTGCACACAGGGTGGCTGCGCAGAACTCCACCCATCCCGTGAGGAAGTCCTCGGAACACCCACATGGGGCACTGATGGCATTGATGGGGCTGGATGTCACTGCTTCAAGGCCATTTTCCAGGAGCCCAGGGCCTGTGTGATCCAGAAGCGCCGTTTGTGCGAAGTGGGCAGGTCCTCAGAGCTGGGGCTCCAGGAGTGCGAGGTAGCTGGGCTATACACCAGCGAGTCCCCACGGGGCAGTGTCCAGGAGTGCCGCCGGCAGCTGGCCAAGATGTGGTCCTGGGCCTGGGCTGCGTAGATGCACACAAATGCCTCTGGGTCACGTCTCAGGTCTTCCAGAGCTGCGTCATGGGGAAGAGAGGCCACTCACTAAGCTCGCATTTCCACACCTTGGCTTAGGCTCCCTCTGTTAGCACCCCCTGGGCTCACTTTCCTCTGGGCCCTTTATTTACATCTTTCAAACCTGCCTCTAGGAAGCCTTCCTGGCTTGCCCCGACCTAACACCATACTCCCACCTGCTTCCCCCACAACAAAATAAACTGTGCCCTCTTAAAAGTCTACACTACTTGCCAGGTGTGGTGGTGCACACCTGTAAACCCAGCACTCTAGAGGCTGAGGCAGGAGGACTGCAGCAGTTCGAGGCCAGCTAGTGCTACACAGTGAGTTCAAGACCAGCCTGTACTACAAAGTGAAAGAGATCCTATCTCCAAAAACCAAGAGTCTATAAACTACTCACCCTGCACTACATAGCTTCTGGCCTTGAGTTTTTGGATTTGTTTGTCTGTTTCGTTGATGGGGCTATTCATTTTATGAGATGGGGTCTGGCTAGGCAGTGCAGGGTATCCTTGAACTATGTAGCCTAGGCTGGCCTTGAACTCGTGGTGATCCTCCTGTGCCACCACACCTGGCCTAAACTCAGTTTTGAGACCCATTTCTTTAATGGGACTGTCAGCTCCCAAGGATGGGCTATGTGCTCCGCACCTCACACTGTCCTCACCCCAGATTAAGGCCTGTGACTGAACTTCACTAAATACCTCCTCTGGGGCCATGTCCCTTCCCTTCCCGTCATCCACTACGATCTACACGTGGTCTCCCTGGCCCCAGAAATCCCACCAGCCCAGGACACATGACTCACCAGCTTTCACTTCGTTCCACCAGTCTTCTGTCATTATGTTCTCCATGCAGGGCACCAGGGACCCTGAGCATAACCCGGGAGGTGAGGGTGCGCAGCTCCTGCCTCCACCCCACCCACCCGACCCTCAGACCAGATCTCAGGGAAGGTGCCCCTGTCCTCCAGCCCAGCAGGATGACACAGAAGGGGAATTTCATTTGGACCTGAGGGAAGATTCTCCAAGGAGGTCCTGAGAGAAGGCAGCTGGTGCCATGGGCTGGGAGAGCACCAGGGCAGGGCCCCAGGCACAGCTGACTGAGCAGGTGCCACCATAGGCCAGGCCCTGCTTTCCTCATCCGTGACATGGGAAGGGCCCCTCTTCCACCCATATCTCCAGGGGTGTCTGGCTGCTAGTGAGCCCTGGTGATGCTGAGGTCAGCCACATGGGTCAGGGACCTGCTCCCAGTCTGGGCCCTGGCTCCCACGGTGAATGCAGCCCACAGATGGGCCATGCCTAGTCCCTCTCGAAAGGCCCTTCCCTTGGTCTCTTCAGGCACATCCCTGTTGGTCCCTTGTATTCTGCTTAGCACGTGGCTCATGCATAAAGTCCTTCCTCCCCAGGCCCCAGCTAGGCGAGGTGCCCATCCAGGTTTCCAGAGCACCCGAGCCCTCTCTCGAGGCTATACTGGGTTATATTTGTGATTTATAAATCTTTATCTCCTACCAGACCAGGAGCCTTTAAACGCTAGATCCCCTTGAGGCAGTAAAAGTGGGAGGGAAATTCTGCAAGGACCCTAAAATTACAAATTATACACATATGTGCATTTTTCTAAGGAAAGTGTTCACAGCTTTCTTCAGACTCTCACAAAAGATCTGTGACTCAAGAGAGGCTACACATAGCTGCATGCGGTGGCGCATGTGTTATCTCAGCACTCAGGAGGCTGAAGCAGAAGGATTGTTACGAGTTTGAGACCAGCCTAGGGTACAAAGTGAAATCAAGGCCAGCCTGAACTGCATAGCGAGACCTTGTCTCAAAAAGACAAACAAAAAAAAGAGATTACGCAGCCCTGTGCAGTGGTGGGAGCTGCCTGCAGCCTGCACCAATCTCCATTCACAGCCAGGCCTTGGCACAGTGTATCAAACTCGCATTTTTAGGAGTGGTTAATGGGGGAAAGATTTAAAGAAATCCGCAGTGAGGAAGCAGACCTCACTCCACGGAAGAAGCTTCCACTGAGCAGCCGCTGAATTCTGGGGATGCCCTCTGTCCAAGCAGGGGTCGTGTTAACAGCCACCTCAGCCTTCACCCCAGCCCACCCCTGCATCAGCATCATTTCCAGAAGGGCTCTTCCTGCCTCTAGCTTGAAACAGTGGGGGAGCGATCAGTGGACGGGTAGGTGGATGAAAAAGAGCAAGTAAACTAAGGGGGACCCCTAGGAGAGACATCAAGAGACAGTCATCTCTAGCCTGTCTGCAGCAAGGTCTCCTGGCCCTTGGGAAGGGAATGTGTTTGGTTTGGGGTTGTAGCTTAGTGGCAGAGCAGTTTCCCAGCATTCATAGGAATGTGGCTCATTGAGGGCAGGGAGAGTAGAAAGAAGGCATTGCCGGCCTGCGATCAGATGTGTCCTGGGGGATTCAGGGCAAGGGGACTCTGCTATTTGTCTTCTTGTTTTACTTTCTGAGATAGGGGCTCACTATGTAGCACACACTGGCCTCAAACTTGCAGCAATCCTCCTGCCTCAGCCTCCGGAGTGCTAAGATTACAGGGATGTGCCACCATGCCCAGCTATGTTTTTTCCTAGAAATGGAGAGAATAGGATTGTGGAAAAGAAAATAATGAAGGTGACTAACACTGAGCCCCTTGATGTGCCAAGGACCTCACATTTTAAAAAATATTCTCAGGAGGGGAAAGGGTTATGAAAAGAATTAAGATGTGTTATGTCCATGTACCTCCTCCCCATGATGAATGTAATGATTAGGTACTGCAAATCCCTACTAGTAAATATATAAACTTGAGAAAAAATATTCTCAACTTATGTGTGAAATAGTTGATTCCCATCTTGCAGATGAGGAAACTGAGGCCCGGTTGAGGTCACACAGAAAGGTCACAGAGCTGAGACTGTACTTGGCTCCTCACCCTGCCACATGGCCCCCGTGAGTGACCCCCGTGGTATTCTCCGGGGGCTTTGCCCTGGCTCCTGCTGGGTCTGGACAAAGGCCATGGGTGCTGCAGGGGAAGTGGCAACTTGGCTGTGGACACCTGCCAGTGTGCAGCCTGAAACCCACCTGGAGCCCACTTCCTAGAGGTGGAAAGACCGTTCTAATGTGCTCTTGGGTTGGCTGCTGGGCCAAGCCTCAACCCTGAGGGAAGCATCTGCCCTGGTCAGAAGGGCCAGCAGCAGGGAGTCAGCCCTAAGAGCAGGCAGGACCCCGGAGGCAGGACCGGACAGGCCAGGGCAGGTTACCTAGGAACACGACTGAGGACTTCCGGAGGGAGGCCAGAGGATTCTTGGCATAATCCAGACCCTGGCGGAGGAATGTCAAGGCGCTGTCTCGGTGGGTGTTCACCTGGGGCAAAGAGAACTCCCACAGTGCTGGGCCCTCCAAGGGACTCATTTTCCCTCCTCTGTGAAGCCGGGCACCGAGACCAGACCTGGCCCCGCCTTCCCAATGTCTTGGGCACCCAGCCCTCCCTCCGCCCAGGCCGGAGCCTTGCGCTCTTTGTGCTGGCAGCAGCAGCACCTCAGCGGTGCTCCTGCCCTGCCTATCAGAGGGCAAGTGCCAAACTGCAGGTCCTGCCGGGGTGAGTGGGGATGAGCAAGGACATGGTGTGACCCACAAGACGAGGGTGCCGCGTCCGAGCAGGTCGGAGGACTGGAATGCAGAGGGGTCGACTGGGGCAGCGGCAGCACAGAGCCAGGCAGGAACGGGGCTTCTCACGCATTCATTCGTGACAGGGCCACGGCAAAACAATGTTTTGGGCAAATTATCTGAGAATGGTGGTCAGGCTGAGTTTGATGGTGGGAACTGTCCAGCTAAGCAGCGGTTGAGGGAGGTAAGGAGAAATCTGATTCTGGCATGCGCCGCATGCAGCATCCCTTCCCTCCCACCACTGCCTCCGTGGGCAAACACACTGCTCTGGGCCCAGGACCAGCTGCCACCCCACCAGTGCCTTTCCAAGGGCCCTTTCCTCTCCGCCTGATGCGCTTCCTCCCAACCCTCCAGCCTCCCTCCGGAAGCCGCCCATCCCCATCACACAGAGCCCATCTGCCCCCTCCCATCCTCCTGCGGGCGGGTTCCTGCATGTCCTCGGTGGGGTCCTATGACAGCAGGTTGTAATTATTTATACCACCTGCTCGCTGTGTGTGGAGCACACCCAAAACAAGGGGCCTTTTCACTAGGCCCATCCTCGGCTCCCTGGACAGGGCCTGCTTTGGAGCTGGAGCCCAGAGCATGTTAGAAGGATGAATGCATGAATTCATGGGTTACCAAGGGTTACCAAGCCCTTCTCAGAGCTAAAGCTAGAAGCGGACCTTCACATGAGCAAGGCCGCAGATGGTTTGGAGGGTGAGGAAGAAAAGTAAGCCTTCCACGGTTCCGCCACAGAGGCCACAAGCTGGCAGCCACAGAACAGCAACAGGCATCATGTTTAAAATGAGCTAAATTGCCAGGTGTGTTGGCTCACGCCTGTAATACCAGCACTTGTGAGGCTGAGGCAGGAGGATATATAGTGAGTTCAAGGCCAGCCTAAGCTACAGAGCAAAACCCTGTCTCAACTAAATAAAATTAAAGTAAGCTAAATTGATATTTAATTAATGTCTTATAAATACGAATGCTTAAGTGGGCGTGGTGGGGCACACCTGTAATCCCCGCACTCCGGGAGTCTGAGGCAGGAGGATAGCAAGTTCAAACCCAGGCTGGGCAACTTAGCCAATGAGATGATCCCGCTGACATAAATAAAATAAGGTTTGGGGATGTAACTCAGGACAAAGGCCCTTGGTTCAATCCCTGGCTTGTTTTTATTTTTTTGAATGTAGTTTTTTTGTATTATTTTTGTTTCTCTGAGACAATGTCTTGCTATGTATTTCACCCTGTTTGTTTGTGGGCGTTTCGGTTGGTTGTTTGGTTTTTTGAGACAAGGCCTCACTGTATAGTGCAGAACGGCCTTGAACTCTTATTACAGAGCCCAGGCTGGCCTAGAACTCACAGTGATCCTCCTGCCTCAGCCTCCCAAGTCCTGGGATCACAGGTCTGCAAAACCATGCCTGGCCCCCTAAAAATGTAGGTTTCTAACTATTGTGGTTAACTCTAAAATATCCCCCAAAGGCTCATTATTCAGAGGTGGGACTTTTGGAAGGTGATTTGGAAGGTGATATCACGGGGTACTAACTTCAGCAATCTGGACTAATCCAGTTACGAGTTCCCAATCGAATGCGCTGCAGGATGTGGGGCTTGGTTGGAAGAAGGTCACTGGGCTGTGTCCTTTGAAAGCTACATACTGTCCCCAGCCACGTCTTTTCTCTCTGGCTGTTTCACTCTCTCCCTGCTTCCTGGCTGCTGTGAGCTGGGCTGATTTCCTCTATCATGCCTTCCACAGTGAGCTTTCTTTTCTTCTCTTTTCTTTTTTTTACTTTTTTTCTTTTCTTTTCTTTTGAGATAGGATCTCCCTATGTAGTTTAGTCTGGCTTTGAACTAAGTAGCCCAGGTTGGCCTCAGACTTGCAGCCACTCTCTCGCCTCAGCCTCTCAGGTGCTGGCATTACAGGCGTGAGCCACCACACCCGACCATTCACAGTGTTTTTAGAAGACCATCTCGGTGGTCTGGATGGGGAATGGGTTGCAGGGGATGAAAGTAAAGGCCAGAGAACGATTGGCTGGCTGGACACCCATTGGCTGGCTGTGCCCATGGCTCAACCAAGAGACATTCTCAGCCGGAACTAAGGGCAAAGACAGTGGGGCTGAGGATGGAGAAAGATCCAGAGACCCTCAGGAGTTTCAGGGTCACTCAGATGTGGAAGGTGAGGAGAAAAAGGAGTACAGGGTGATTCTGTCTTGAGGACCCAGAGGGACAGAACAGAATTGAAAGGGAAGGCCATATGTCCACAAGGGACACTCCAGCTTGAAGTGCCTATGGGCATCCGAGGTGTCCACTACACCTGCGCAGAGGGGACACAGGATCGGGGGGAGACAGCTGAGAGATGGAGGCGAGTGTTCCGGAGCCAGCGACTTGAAGGGGGTGGTAGAAATTGTCAGTCAAGACACTGGTGTGGAAAGCAGGAAGGGGAGGGAGGGGCCCCATCTCCACGTACTCAGAAGGAAGCACTCACAAGGTACTTGCAAATTTTGGCCACTGCCTGCTGCCTGTTGTCCCAGGACTTCCGGCTATAAGCTGTCTTCGGCAACTCCCAAGCCATGAGGCAAGAACAGCGGAACAAGGTCTTCACACACTTCTGGGGGCCCACAGGAAGAAAGCGCGAGAGCTGTGGGGTTCCAGAAGGCCCAGACATATTCCAGAACCAAGGGTGCGTCAAAGCTGGGTTTCAGAAAATTAACTCCTTGAAAATATACAAATGAAGTTAACCAATCTGAAGTGGAATCCTAATGTGGCTGTCTTTGGAAAACAGACCCAATGGAACATAAATAACTGCCCCCCCACACTTGTGACCCTCACGTGATTTCCATAACAGGAGACTCCCTGCGGGACCAAGGCAGGCAGAGAGCCTAGAGCCTGAGCGCACTCACCTGGCCCACCTTGGCGTTGCCCTCCTGCATGATCAGCAGGAGCGGCACCAGCATCTTGGTCAGCTGCTCCTCCATGGCCTGCGTGCAGGGTGCCCGAAGCTTCTGGACCACCTTCCCGTACATGCTGATGCAGGAGGAGCGCACATCCTCTCTTGACTGGGGCAGACCAGAGGCTCAGGGGACCCCTCCTCCAAGAGGGGCCTCCAGGCGCAGAGATGTGGAGGTGAAGGACAGCTCGGGCTACTGGGTGGGGCTGATGGGGCCAGCCTTCCCCTCACCCACGCTTGGCTCCGGGACACTCTCCATTCTCTCCAGCCAGGACCCCTGCTAACCTAAAAGGTGCCTTCGTGGCACCTGGGGAAATGCCCCCTCTGCTGGGACTGTTTAAAAAACTGTCCTCTTTGGGTGGACCAGTGGCTTTAATAAGATCTTTCCTGGGGAGACTTCATAGAAAAGAAGAGCTCTCTCCAGGAGGGCCAACTAGAACAAAGAATCTCTGGAGGGACCAATTGCAAAAAGACGGGCCATCTGGAAAAAGGCACCCCCTCCTGGGGGCTAGCTCCACCCTTCCCAGGCCCCCAGCACCTGCGGGACTCCTTACGTCACTGAAGTGTGGCAGCAGGACCTGCAGCATGTCCATGTAGACCGAGCTGTCCCTCTGCTTCCGGTCCTTTCCCTTAAAGATGGCCTTGAGGCTGTGGACCGCCTCCGCCACCAGCACCCCATCCATGCTCTTCAGGCCCTTCACCATGGAGGGCAGCAGGGCCTGCACCTTGGCCGTCTGTGGGGCAGAAGCCCTTGGGAGCGGGTGTCCTACCTGCCCGGCTTGATTCACGAGGATGAGAAGGGTGACCCCGCTTCCACCCCAGGCCTTCGCCCGCGCACAGCCTCCTGCCTGGAAGGCCCTCCCTCAAGTTTGGACTGCCGTCCGGGGCCTCTGTCTTCCTGGCTCCTGCCTGGCCCGGGTCCCCAGATTCCTTCTCCCCTTTGTGGGCACTGGAAGGGTGATATCCCACGTTGTGAGTTGGCCTTCTGAGTTTATGTCAGTCCCTTCATCCTGTCTACATCATGAGCCCAGGGAGCAGAGAAAAACAAAGCACTTTTATAAATGCTCAGGGTGCACCAGTCAGTGACTGGGGGCTCAGCTGTCTGATCTATGAAATAAGATTAATTGCTGCCAATCTTGCTGCCCTATACATTCATCTTTAGGGCCATTGGGAAAAATCTGGACTAGAACTCTTCAAAAAAGGATGAAACATAGAGAGATTGTGAAGGCAGACCCATTTTATAGATAGATCACTAAGGCTGGAGAGAAATGGGCTCTGATTCTAACCACGAGTGTCTGAAAGACTCTGACAGCCCAGCTCGCCTCCCTCCATCAGGGGGCCTGGCTGGGCAGGTTTTCCTCTGCACCCTTCTCACCTTCTCTGACCTTCGGGCCAGGATCATCAGGCCCCGAATGGACAGCACCTTCATGACAGGGTCGCGGTGGCCCAAGCCTTCCACCATCCGCCCCAGAGAGTACTCCTCAGGGATCCGGCGCACCTGCTCCATCTGGAGGAGCTGCAGGAGCAAACAGGAAGGGGCGGGTGGCTGCTGTCCCCCACATACCGAGTGCCCTGGGAAAACCGGGCTCAGCCTCTGCCCAGAGCTGGGCAGAGCTGGGATGACAACCCAGGACGCCTGACTCGGAGACAGGTTTGTCCTCCCTGGAGGTGACACAGTCTGCTGCGTCCACAGAGCCAGGCAAAGTTTGTTCTGGTGCCCACTGGCCCACCCAGCTGCTTCGTGGGCTCCTCCTGTGATGGGCCTGGGGTGTGGTGCAGACATGCACGGCCCCTCCCCAAGACACGGTCTGGCTGGAGAGGGGGAGGGGGACAGAAGTGCTGAGAATGGCCGTGCTGCCTCCTGTCACCTGAACTTCCTTCCTACAGGAAGCCTTTCTTGTCCTCTGCACCATCTGGGCAGACAGTGAGCTTCCTGCCTCTGAGACCCCTTCCACAACCTTGTGACAGATATCCTGGATGCCCTGCATGACAACTGTCAGGTCACAAAAGGCAGGTGAGCGTGGCAGTACAGAGAAAACTTCATGGTGTCCACCAACAGAGGAAGGGATAAGACATCACAGCCTTCAAAAGGAAGGGACTTCTTTTTTTTTCCGTTTTGCTTTGTTTTTGGTTTTGGTTTTTGGGACAGAGTCTCTTTGTGTAGTGTAAGCAGACATTGAATTTACTTATGTAGCCCAGTCTGGCCTCAAATTCATGGCAATCCTCCTGCCTCAGCCTCCCAAGTGCTGGGATTACAGGCGTGCACCACCATGCTCAGGAGGAAGGGATTTCTTACACAGCTTTGACAATAGAATGAAATAGCCACATGCAAGCAGAAATATACTGGTTGTGTGAAGTATCCAGAACACACAAACTCATAGTGGTAGAGAGCAGAACAGAGGTTCGTAAGGGCTGGGGAAAAGGAAAGACGGGGTTAGGGTTTCTGGGCACAGAGCTTCAGTTGGGGAAGATGAAACAGTTCTAGAGATGGATCATAGGAACAGGAATCTACTTAACACCTCTGAACTGGATACTTAAGGTAGACTGGCAAATCATATGTTCTGTATATTTTATCATAATAAGGATAAATTAAAAAGACAGAGACAGAGGCCATCTTTTTGAGACAGGATTATGTTTTTGAGACAGGGTTTCACTATGCGGTTCAGGCTGGCCTTGAGCTCACTTTATAGCCCAGGCTGGCCTCAAACTTGCAGTGATCCTCCTGCCTCAGCCTCAAAAGTGCTGGGATTACAGGAGCTCAGATGAATGGTTTGAATCCAATATCTGCCACCTGGGCCCTGAAAAGGTGCTGACATCTGTGCACCAGGTCCCTTCTCTACAGTGGTCCACAGGCTGGTCTGAGTAACAGCAGGACTGTGAGAGTGAAGTGAGTAACCAAGAGGAAACTTTCAGAACACGCTTGGAAGAGCAAGCACTCAACAGTCATTTGCAAGTGCTACCAGGAGCCTCCCCCTTCCAGATGTGTCCCTTCCAACCTCTCCAGACTCATCCACACCATCCAACTCACTCAGCCTAGACATCACTTCCTCCAGGAAGCCCCCCTGACATTTCCCCCTCCTATGGTTGATACATTGTGTCAACTTGAGTCTGGAGGTTTAGCTGAGTAACTCAGCAGTTGCAGATCGTGGGGTGAAAAGGACATGCCCTTACCCTTCTGGGATGTTGTTTATTGTGTTAATTTGGCAAGTTTAAAAGGTTAACTATGTGATTCAGCAGGAAGCCAGGGTGCTTACTTTGTACACATCCTGAGCCTGTGGAAGAGGAGGGCATGGAGACTGTGTGAGAGCTACTCACCCCCTGGGTGGGGGCAGGCTGTTTACAAGGTAGAGGAGAGAAAGAGGCTGCTTGCCTGCAGTTCCACGCATTTGCTGGTTGTTTGCTGCCCTGAACAGTTTGCCTTCTGCCATGTGCCACTCTGCCTCTGAAGCAGCCAAGTATGGACTGAAACCTCCACAGCTGTAAGCTAAATAAACCTTTCCTTCCTTCATTTTGGCTGTTGGGTATTTTGTCTCAGCAACGAGAGATAAGTAACCAAGACAACCCCCTTCCCAGAAGTCCTCTGCTCTCACGCTACAGCCTAGACTGCTCCTGGCTTAGCACACGTCACATTTTAGAGCCTTCACGTCATGTGGTAGGGTCAAACTCAAATTTGCACCTGTGGCATCTGGCACACAGAGGGGCTGGCAGAAGTCACCGTTGCCTGGGAGCCCTCAGAGGGTCTGGGGAGGATTGAACAGGAGGGGGAAAGAGTACAGGACACAAGGGCAGGGTGGAGGGGAGATGCAGGGGCCCTCAGGTTCAGGGAAAACACTGCTCCAGAAGGCTTGGTAAACTGCAGCCCTGTTCATGCAGAAGGCCCGTGACAAGCCCTGCCTTGTGCCTGGGTCCCTGACGTACCTCCACGAAGAAGGCGGTGGCAGTGATCTTGTGTTTCTCATCGCCGCGCTCCAGGAGTGGGATGAGCAGGTAGAGGATGCGGCACAGCTCCTGGCAGGAGTAGCTCACCATGGCCCTGGGTGGCGGACAGGCCCTCAGGTTCTGCAGCCCCAGGGGCCCACAGGGCAGGACGCCTGGGCCACCTGGGGTCTGTGTGCCCAGGCTTTCTGTCTGAGTGGGTCTCAGAGGCCACCTGGGTTAACAGCTCCACTTTACAGATTGGGAAACTGAGGCTGAAAGAGGGACCCAGCAAGTCAGTGAGAGGGACAAGCTGAGGACCTCAGCTGCCTTTGCACTTGAGCCACACCTCGAGGAAGAGGCAGGAAGAGAGGCAGTGAGGGCTGGTTTCCCGAGCAACAGGAAACAACCAGACCTCCACCTGTTGCTCTGTTCCATCCTTGCCATTGCCCTTCCAGGCAACTGCTCCTATTACCCCCATTTCACAGATGAGGAAACAGAGGCTGAACAAGATTCTCAAGGTCACAGAGCTGAGAACAGAAGAGCCAGAGCCCTGAACAAGGGCTCCTTACAGCAGCTGTCCCCCAGCATTGGCACCCCTAGGGGCTTGCTAGCAATGCCCATCTCAGGGCCCTGGCCTGGACCCACTGAACAGAAACTCAGGGCAGGGACGGCAGGTCTTCTAGACCGTCTTGGTGCACAAGGACCGGTCACAGAGCTCGTCGAGGCAGTGAGTCCAAGGAGGTGTGGCTGTCCCGCATGAAGACAGGTGTACGTGGGCTGGGTGCAAACCCTGACCCTAGCACCAGCTGTGTAATGTGGGGCTGTCACATAACTCCTTAGGCCCCAGCTCTCTTTGCACAGCCCTGGACGACTAATAGTGCTATTCCATTTCGTGGGGGGCAAGAAAAGGGACTGTTGCATAATATCTCTCTGCATGGTGCCTGCAGAGTCCTTAGCACGCAGCAAACATGGCTACTCTGAGCCCCCTCAGGAGGGTACAGGAGTCTCAGGTTCAAACCACGGGACCCCTGCTGACCCCCGGGAGGCCACGTGAGGCTGCAGGGAGAGCTCTGGTCTAGGCCAGCAGGTCCTTTCCAGCTCAGGCACGTCCTCGCTGTGTGACCTGACGAGCATGGCCACCCCTACTCTGACCTTGGCTGCTCTGACGCAGAATGGGTTACCATTCTCCACCTGTCACCATCAGGACAACAAAGCAAGCCCGCCTCTCACTCTCAGCACAGGCCCCCCGGGCTGTTCCCAATGCTTTAGCCCTCCACCCCTGCCCGGAGGGTGGATACAGACTATTTGCATACTCCTGATGGGGAGTGGACAGATAGGGAAACTAGCTTTACCCCGCTGACATGGTGGGAGGTGGCTGAGATTGAGTCAAAGACAGACGTCCCTGAAGCCACCCTCCCCCAAGTTCTTGGTTGCACCTCTGTGTCTGTGTTAGTGTGGGGATGAAATTCATACAGACGAGGAGCTTGGTAAAAAACTAAGGGCTCTGCTGCTGCCCTGATCGCCACAGCTCCCCCCCCCCCCGAGGAGGAGCCCTCACACCCTCTGTGCTACCCGCTGCCCACCCGCCAAGGGGGGCCGTACCCACCCAGCTGTAGGGAGGAGATGACGGAGCGAGGGGCTCATCCATCCGGCCCTGGGTGTCCCAGGTCTCACCTGGCCAGCAGCGACACTCCAATGTGGTGGCCCTCCGCCTGCTCCATCAGCTCCCAGCCACCCTTGGCCTCCACAAACGCAGCCTCTTGTGAGCAGCCCATCTTCAGTAACAAGGTCTTCACCACTTTCACCACCCAGCTGTGAGAGGGGGCAGCACTCCTGAGGCGGGGCCTCTGCCCCTGGCCACAGGCTTCTCCCCAGTGTGCTAGTCATCAGCTAGAGCTGTGCAGTGGATCCCTGAAGGCTGGCCCTTTACAGACAGTAATTCTCTTTGAGAACAAGAGCGAAAACAGAAGCAAAACTCCCCTCCCTGCGAAAACAGGGCTTTTCCCTCCTTTTCCCTAAACATTGTTCCTGGAGGCTCATCGCATCCTGCCTCTCTGCCTCCACTCCACAGCAAGCCCAGGACTGCACCCTCTGCTCACTTGGGCACTCAGCCTCCCACCCAGCCCAAGTCCTTTCCCGCCTCAGGACACCGAAGGGGTGGCTCCTAAACTGGGTGCCAGGAAAAACTTTCATTCTCTGGGGATCAACCAGGCTGGGGCTCAGGCCCCTGTGCTTCTTAAACTCGAGTGAGCCCCCTGGGCCCAGGGAAGGGGCTGCCATCTACTGACACCCTCCTGTATCGTCCTCCATACACAAGTACACACTGTTTAAAGAAAGAATATGGAGTACTGACCTGAGAAACACAGGTAGAATCAGTGTGTAACACCCTTGTGTGTATTCACACAAACCTAGATGGTTTAGACTACTATACATCTGTGCTCCATTGTAACCGTAGGGCACCATGGCATACATATGGCTAGATTTCAACCCAAAGTCATTATGAGGGTTGGGTACCTCTGTAATCCCAGTGCTCTTGGAGGCTGAGGCAGGAGATAACAGATTTAAATCCAGCTTAGGCAATTTAGTGACTTAGCAAGACTTCATCTCAAAAATGAAAAAATAATGAAAGGGGCCAGGGATGTAGCTCAATGCAAAAGTTCCAACTTCAATCCCCAGTACTGTGGGATTGAAAAAAAATTATGAGGCACATGACTGCATATATAAACTTCTATTAAAATAAGAACTGATAGGGCTGGGGATATAGCTCAGTAGCACAGTGCTTGCAAGCATGAAGTCCTGAGTTTAATTCCCAGTACCAAAATAAAAATAAAAACTGACAATGTACAGAATAAAGTTTACACTGACACAGTTTCTCAGAAGCCTAAATGTTTGCCTGCAGAATCCAAGTGTCTTAGTTACTTTTCTCATTCTTTGGACAAAATATCCAATGCCCAAAGTTAAGGGAGGAAATGTCTATTTGGCTCATGGTTTGTAGAGGTTTCAGTTCATAATCAGTTGCCTCCAAGGCACAGTGGAATGGCAGAGGGTCATCACAGAAGAAAAACAATCCATGGTGGGCAGAAGGTGGCAAAGCAAGGGACCTTAGCATCTTCTTTCTGCCCCTTTTTCACTCTATCCAGGCTACCAGGATTAGGGTGGTGCCAAAGCAATCAGTGTGAACTGATTTAGCAGTCACCACTCTTAGTCCCAGCATGACACACTCTAGATTCAGCCATGTCTGAAAAAGCCCCACCTATGACCTTATGAGGCTTTAGAGGGACATCTAGACACAAGCCATAACATTCCACTCCTGCCTACCCCCTCCCCAAGACTCATGTATATTCCTTTATGGAAAAGGCATTTAGTCCATCTCTAAGAGTTGCCAAAGTCCTAACAGTTTCATCATTGCTGAAAAGCCCTACTCCTAAGTCTCCTCTGGGGTAAGGCAAACTCTTAGCTGTGAGCCCCTGAATAAATAAAAAGAAAGTTAAACACTTCCAACATTCAATGGCCTAAGACAGACAGTTCCATTCCAAAGGGTATGACTAGGGGGCTAGGAAGGCATGAGAACAAAGCAAATCCAGAATCCAGCAGGACAAACATTAAATCAGATGTGCAGAATCAAGGAAATCTTTAGCAAGATGTGAACTCCCAAGGGCTTGGGTGGCTCCACCCCCAAGGCATTTTCAGTGTGGTAGCTCCCATGGCTTCTCTTGTGGACCTGTTCTGCTCCCTCCTTGACATTTTCCTCAGATGATACATGCTCCAAATTCCTGGCATCTCCACTGCACCTTTGGCTTCACATTCATAGCTTCACACACTGCCTTCTCAGGGGCACAGTTCCTGACCTCCCAGGCCTTCTTCTGAAATCTGGGTGGAAGCCTTCCTGATCCCACAGCTCTTGCATTCTGCACTCACCTAAAATCAGCACCACGTGAATGATGCCTCAGTCTACTAGCAGTTGGAGTAGCCAGGATGCTCCCTCTTTTGGCTGTAGGGATTAAGTGGCTGTATCACTGAGCATTCTGAACCGAATCCCAAGAAACAAATTCTCTAGGCTGATGCCATTCTGGAACATGGTGCTTTGGGGCTCTCTTCTAAAAGCAAACTCGTTCATCTTTGCAACTCCAAGGTGGTTCTTGTGATGTCCTCAGGCCATCTTTTCTGTTTTCTTCTGGAATACTTGGCTTTTTCTTGCTAGTCTTTTTAGCAATCAATTTCTCCTCTATCCTATCTTTGCAGGTAGAAACTTTCCTGGAGTTCCTTTCTGGCCAAACTCACAACTGCTTGAATCATTCTGCTGGCTCTCTGCTCTTGATTCTCCACATAAATATGGCTAAAGGCCCCAACTGTAGCCATGCCCCGCATCAACATTAGACTGCCTTGAAATTTCTTCTGCAAGATTAGTCTGCCACCCTTAATCTCAGTCTCAGGAAAAGTCTCTGGACATGAGCAAAATTCAGGGAAACTTTCTGACAAGCCATAAAACACATATTCTGGAGTCCAACAGCCTATGCAAGCCAGGTGTGATGGTGCACACCTACAATTCTAGTACTTGGAAGACTGAGGCAAGAGGACCACCAGGAGTTTGAGGCTAACCTGCGCTATAAAAGTAAGTTCAAGACCAGCTTGGACTCTGTCCCAACAAACAAACAAACAAACAAACAATGCAATAGAGTCCTTCTTCCCAGCAAAACCTCTCAAGCCTAGTCTTTTGGATAGAGTGAAAAAGGGGCAGAATCTCGTCAAGTACAGCCTAAGACGTTCCAGCTCTACTTTTTCAGCAGGCATCGCCAAACCTTCCCTAACTCTTCCCCTTCCCACAGCCAGCCCCAAAGGCTGCTAAACCAGACGGTCAGGTACAGTCACAGCAATGATCCTACTCTCGGTACCAAATTCTATGTTACTTTTCTCATTGCTAAGACAAAATACCCAACACCCACAATTTAAGGGAGGAAAGGTTTTTCTCGTTCACAGTCTGTAGAGATGTCGGTCCCTAGTTGGCTGGCTCCAAGGCGGGGTGGCGTGGCAGAGGGCATCACAGAAGGGAAACAGTTCATGGCAGGCAGAAAGTAGCAAAGCAAACAAGGGACAGCCACAGCTCTTTCTGTCCCTTGTGTCTTATCCACGCTACTTAGAGTGGGCAGCACTCACACACTTAATCCTAATGCCCTCCATCCTGGCATTGCACCACGAATCACTTCCAGCATCACACACTCTAGATCCAGCCACCTCCGAAAATCCGCACCTGTGACTGCATGAGGCTTTGGAAGGACATCTGGGTACAACCACAACACCAGGCTGCACTAATATGGGCAATACTGATAGCTGCTGTTCTCGCAAATCAGGACAGAGCGCTTCAGAGCTCAGTGATTCTACTGCATTTGCTCTTAAGGAAGAGCAGTAATGCATGAAAATCAGGGCTTCTGCAAAGGCCAAGCCTGCCGCATTATTCAGCCTTAGTGCTGATGCTCTGAAAGGTGTGCTGCCAGGAGAGTCCCTGCCGGCACGGCCTCCCACCTCCAAAGTTACAAAGAAGGCAGGGAGGGAGGGGGTGAGTACCAGGTGCCCAGGGGAGCCAGGCACCTTCACTGCCACCCTCCTCTCCCCAGCACGCCCAGTACTGGCAAATAATAGAGCTGAGTGGCTTGCGTTTGCCTTTAGAGAAGGAGGGTGTTTTTTCTCAACTCCAGCACTAGTGTCTTCCACTAAAGCAGAAGAGCTACCTGCATGTGTATTGCTGCCCCACAGGGTGTGGCCACATCTCAGGAGCATACTTGGCTGCCTTCTCCTGAGCAGTCCTGGGGACGGGAGCTCAGAGAGGGATGGCGCAGGGACTCCACTCGGCTACAGCCAGGCCAGATCCTCCCAGGCCAAGTGCACAGTGGGATGGGTCTCTGTAGGCTGAGGCTTCTGAGCCCAGCACAATGCCTGTCTTCTAGTCTCCTCTGTGGTTCACTCACTTCCTCAGCTGGGCTCCACATATGGAAAAGAATGACCCTACCTCTGCCCTTCCTCTCCGCCTCACTTGCAAAGATTTGCCGTAGGAGCCTGGCCCACACGATGCTGCTGCCCTGTCAAAGGACAGAGTGGCCCTGCAAGGAGCGTGGTGGGCAGTGGGCAGCTCTTTGGGCCCCTAACGCCCATCCGCAAGTTCATTCTCCTGGGAGGTTCTCTCGGCTAAGTGGGGCAAAGGGTTCTGTGAGAGGCCACCGCCTGTGGGCTCACTGGGGTGGGGGAGCCACTGATCCCCCAAGAGCAGCATGAAAGCCCAAAGGCTGCCTCGTGGCTCAGCAGTGGGAGGGTGTAAGACAAGCCTCTGGGCCATGTCCCTGAGACTGAGTCCAGCCCCTGCCTGAGGTCTCAGGGCTGGAGTCCAAAGATCTGTCTGTCACACTCAGTGCGTACTCGCTCCTCACAGGGGTTGTGACACAGGTGTGCACAGACAGGCACATGCCAGGGTTCCCACCTCACAGTGGTGTCCAGAGCACCCACTGTCCATGCCAGGGCCACACTCCTGGGTGGCAGTATTCAGCGGCTGCTGTACCAAGTCACCACAGGGTGGCTTAAAATCGCAGAAAGGAGTCTCAGTTCCAGGAGCCAGATACCACAAATCAGGGTGTCAGCCACACATGCATGCTCTGGATCTTGGAGGGGCGGCCATTCCTTGCCTGATGAAGTTCCCTGCTGGGGCAGTGATCTTGTCGCTCACTGCCAGTGTCTCCAGAACCCTCCTCCCCGTGTCAGAATCTCTCAAAAGAGCACTTGGTGTTGGACACAGGGGCCAGGTTAACCAGGCTGAGCTCCTCAGGAGAGCTCCAGCCCAGTGATATTTGCAGAGACCCTTCCTCCAAATAAGCCCAAGGCCACAGGGCATGGCAGTCCTCAGCTGGTCAGTGTCCTCCCGCTGGTGCCAAGCCCTTCCCGATCCAGGAGAGCAGTTCCTCTCCTTGCTCCAAGTTCTTCCACTGTGGAACCCCCTTGTCTTTCTCCTGTCTCCCCAGAACCCCCATCTTTCCACACAACCCCATAAAGGCGAGGGGAATCGGAACCACGATGGGGCTTCAGGGACGGCAGGCAGTGTGATCCTGTTTGGTCCTCACAACACCTCTAAGGGACAAAAACCATGCATTCAATTCCGAGGCAAGAAATCACCACCAAGAGGTTCAGTTTACCCAAAGAATAAAGCTGCAGGTGGGGCTCAGATCTGAGGCTTTCTGACTTCAAGCACAGCCACACACAGCCCGCCCTCTGCCCCTGTGTCTGCGACTAAGCCTATTGCACCAGGGGAGTAAAACAAAAAACTCGTCAATTTGGCTGTGTAAAAGCTTAAATTTCTGAATAGTAACAGACCCTAAAATAACTGCAGGTTAAGGGACAAACTGGAATGCCAATGACTAAGGGAAGATTAATTTCCTTAATATATAAAGAGCTTTTACAAATTAATAAGAAAAAAATTCCCAAAAGCCCTATGTGAAACTGGCCAGGGGATAATAGTGTATTCACTGAAGCGGGTTACACAAATGACATTTAAATCTCCACCTAAGAACACTGCAGACCAAAACTATGTCAAAATTCCTCTTCTTTTTTAACTTTCACAACTTTCAGACCAGTGAAGAGAAAAATGTTCTCTAATGCCCTGTGACGGGCGTGCGGCGCACACTGTTGGTGTACAGGCTGGGTGCGGAGGAGGCACGCTCTGCCCTACCATCCCACATCCATGCATTCCTGCCCCACCTCAGTGTTCAGACGCAGAAGGGCTCGGGTGGTGAATTCCGCTCGCAGCGTTTAGTCTGCGCACACAGTCGACAGTGCAGGTAGTGACACAAGCAAGTGCCCATCCCATAGCCCTGTCCGTGACAGCAGAAGGTGGGGAAGCAGCCTCAGCAGGAAGAGCCTGGCTGCACATGACTGCATGTGGGAATATTACACACAGGGATGCCCACGGCTGTTGGAAAGAACAAGGCTGCCCCTCAGGCGCTGGTCTCTGAGGTGCAGTGTGTGACAGGTGTGCACCTGTGTGCCCCTGCGAGGCCCGCAGCCCCTGCTGTAAAAGCTCAAAGGAAACAATGTGTTCGTCCCCACACAGCCATCCCAGAAGGGCAGGAGAGAACCTGCTTGTCTTTGAGGAAGGGAACTGGAGTGGGGCAGGAAAGGAGACTCACTTTAACACCTTTTGAGTTTTTACCCATGTGCATACATGGCCTATTCCAGCGAATAATTAATTAAAAATGAAATGGATGGGAAAGGAGGATGGACTTTGGGCCCTGAGTCCTTGAGGGAGCCTGGGTTTTTCAAGCCGTCCTGCGCTCCGTATGATGGGAGGACACAGGAGCAGGTGCTCGACGGTAGCTACTGAGTGAAGCGTGGACTCTAACAAAGGTCCCCTTCTGTTTCCTCTCCTAATCCCACAGCTCATCTCTATTGCCAGGAAGACTGCCTGCTGGGTGGCACCCTGTCCCCACTGCCAGGGAGCAGGGCCCGGAGAGACGGCAGAGCTTACCGCACAGGCCCGAAGGCGTGAGGCTGCGCGTGGTCCTTGGCGTCCTTGCCAGGAACCCTGTGACCAGGAATCTTAAGGCCGATGTGGTAGTGCACCTGAATGAGCAGGGCCAGGAGCAGCTGGGGGTAGATGCGCCTCACCTGGCCGGCGTAGCTGTTGAACGACAGGAGCTCGCACAGGCCGCAGGCTGCCTGGGGGCAGAGGGGAGGCCAGTGGCTTACCTGACTCACCTTCCCAGCACACTTGGCTGAGGCCCACTCCTTGGCTTGTGCAGGGCTGGACCTGGGTCTTAGCTCTTCTCTGGTCAGTCTAAGAAAGCTGCATCCTACCTGCTACCCCCAGGCCCTGACCCTCAATGCTAGACCCCAGTCCCAGCCCAGGAATAACCACAGCTGGCTTCTTGGCTTTGCCCGAAGCTTGGGCGTTATGTAACCTTGGCAGGATCATGGTGAGGGGATCCCTCCCTCTGCCGAGGCACACAGGGTGTGATCCCACTTTGCAGGTGAAAAACAGGCTCTGAAGGGTAAAACAAGCGCCGAGGCCCCAAGTCCCTCAGGGCAGACACTCACTAGAGTGCGCCCTGGCTCTTCCTCACCCCAAGCACAGGCACACAGAGTGTGGGGAGATCTGGGTCAGAGTGGCTCCTCCTCTTGTTTGAGCTAGGGTGGAGCCCAGAGCCAAGCATGAGGAAGCGTAAACCTCTCCACATGAATGAAGGAGTCACTCACCCTTTGAGGTAGACACTATGCGTATCATTCTGTGTGTGTGTGTGTGTGTGTGTGATGTTTGTGGTGTGATACTGGGGATTCAACTCAAGGCCTTCATGCTGAGCTACATCCCCCACCCTTTTAAAATTTTTTATCTTGAGACCCAGCCTTGCTAGGTCACTAAGTTGCCTGGGCTAAACTCAAACTTGCAGTCCTCTTGGGAATGCTAGTGTGCATCACCATGCCCCGTTGGGGATTTTTTTTTTCTTTATGGGACAGGGTCTCACTATGCAGTTCGGGCTGGCCTTGAGCTCACTTTGTAGCCCAGGTTGGTCTCAAACTCACAACGATCTTCCTGCCTCCGCCTCCCGGCGCTGGGATTACAGGTATGTGCCACCAAGCCCAGCTGGGGTTATTATTACTTTTGTACACAGATGTACAGACTGAGGCTCAGAGGTGAGGTGAACTGCCCATCTCTCAAAACAACGACACAGCAATTCCAGGACCTAAGGTCTGCGACTACAAAGTCATTCTGTTCCCATTGTCCCACTAGCAGCTCACCCGGTGGGTCCAAGCCAAGAGCCCAGAGACAGGAGCCTGCCCAAGGCCACACGCTCGGCACTGGCAGGGGGTGGGGGCTAGAAGGACGACAGCAGAGTGAGCACCGGGGGACTGGCAGGCGGGGTCCTCACCGCCAGGGGCACGATGGAGGTCCGGCCCTTCTTGGTGACAGGTTTCTCCTTCAGGCTGGTCAGCAGCAGATCGAGGAGGTCTCGGATATCGCAGCTGGGCTTGCGCAAGATCAGCTGCCTCCACATCTCAGCTCCATTGCTGAGGGCAAGGATGGGTGGTTGGGGGTTCTCCACCCCAAATGGCTCCAGGGTTGGGGGATGGGAAAGCCTGTGAGAGGGCACCTGTGGGCTGGGCATCAGCAAACCTCCCAGAGCCCAGGCTGACAGTGCCGGAAACTCCGTCTACAGGCTCCCACCAGTACTGAATCTATTACTTCAGCTGCCAGAAACTCCGTCTACAGGATCCCGCCAGTACTGAATCTATTACTTCAGCACAGGTTGGAGGACACAGGCCTTGAGCCGGGCACTGGGCAGGTCACCAGGGATACGGTCTTGAACCAGAACTCAAACATTCTAGGCCACCAAATTCTCACAATGACCCACAAGGTGGGCGTGGTTACTCCCATTTTATGGAGGTGGAATGGAGGCTTAAAGAGGTGAAATCACCTGTTCATGACAGCACAGCCAACAGGCAGCACAGGTGGCAAGTCAGACGCCTCCAGAGCCTGTGCTCATCCCCTCTGCGAGGAGCAGTGCTGAAGTCAGGGAGCCCTTCGGGGCCCAGATAATGCCCGAGTTACAGAACACCAGGGATCTGGCTCGGGCCCCTGCAGGGCAAATCCCCAGGCATTCAGCAGCCCGCAGCACTCCTGCCGGGTGGGGGCTGACTATGTGCTGAGCATGAAGAGACCTTCCGCTCTTCCACATGAGCAGCGGAACCTTCCACTCACTTTCTAGCTTTGTTCCCCTGGAAACCTGATAAAGATAGTATATCAACTATGTTGCTAGGCAACAGTGCTGATGGTAAAAGTGGTCATCTTTGTGACTACTTGGTAAATCGCATTTGGCCTGGAACTATTAATCAACTAATGGCACTGATGACAGTGGCCTAGGATTGAGCTTCCCAGGAGGCCACGGCTCTTCCGCAGAGCTTGTGCCTGTAGGGACTCTGGAAGCCAAGCCTGGGGTCGGCATAAGAGACTCAGGGCCCTTTGAGTCCTGTACCAGTACCATTTGAGCCAGGGTGGTTCCTTTGTTGTCCAAGGCATGCGCCTCCTTCCTTCTCACCTGAGCTTACCAGGGAGGCCCAGGAGACCAGCTCTGAGGCTCGGACCCAAGATGAGAGGAAAGGGAGGTAAATGCGAGGAGACCCTCACCACATGCTCACTTGCACGTGGCCTGCCCCTAGGGGCGGTGCCTCCTTGCCACTGTGCCCCATGCCTGGCTACTGCCACCCTGGCCTCTCTCTGCTGGGCGACTGTGAGATCAAATATGGCCCACGTGTGTCTTGTGAGTCCATTTAGTGGACCCCGGAAGCTGCTTGTTGGAGGACAGCACAGCCTGAAAGGACTAAAGCCCTCCAGCTGGAGAAGGGCCCGCCAGTCTCCTTGGCTTCTGTGAATGACCCAGCTCTCCTCACCGGAGCACAGCCCACTTGCACGCCTCTGTAGGATTCTTCCCCATTTAGAGAACAACCATCCTAAGGTGTAGATCAGACCACTGCCTTCTTTTCCTTGTTTTGTTTTGTTTGGGGTGGGGGTTATTTGTTTGTTTGCTTGTCTTTCTGGGAAGCAGGGTCTTGCTATGCAGTTCGGGCTGACTTTGAACTCACTGTGTAGCCCAGGTTGGCCTCGAACTTGCAGGGATCCTCCTACCTCTGCCTCCCAAATGCTGAGATTATGGGCATGCGCCACCATGCTCGGCACTATTGCTTTCTTTTGCTCACCCAAAGAAAGGGTGGAGTGTTTCTGGGCTGAGAGGCTGAGGCCAGCAGACTGGTCCCTCTGCCCAAGGGGCACACCAGGCACAGCTGAAGGTTGGACCGGGCTCAGTGCAGCTTCATCTCACTGCCCTCTGGGTGTGAACACAGGGATCATTTCCTCCCTTCCCTGTGGGGAACACTGAAGCCTGGAGAGGGCAACCATGATGGCTAAGACCATGTGATGCCGGAGGCCGAGTCAGGGCCTTCTGCAGCCTCATTGAAACGCACCCCATGCGGAGTCAGTCAGGCCTGAGCTATGTCCAATTCCTAGTGATAGCTCTGGAGCCCCTAAGCAAGAAACTTCCTTCAGCCTCAGTTTCATCTGTAAAACAGGGCTGCTGACCCAGCAATACTTGGGAAGGGTCTAACGGTCATCCTGGGAACCAAGATCACAGAACGGGAGCCAGTGGGGAGAGGTGGGCTTCTCTAGACAGGAGGATGGGGACGTGAGGCAGCTGGGAGCCTCCTTACTCCATACCTGTCCAGCGGGAGGGGGCACATGAGCAGGGCCACCACGACCTTGGCCATGAAGGAGCTGGCCAGGAAGGAGATGGGCAGCAGGGCCACCTCTCGGGCCTGTGGCTCCTGGATGTGCCGTAGCTGCACGTAGATTCCATGCACGATCTCTGGGATCTGGTGGCAGCCGGGAGCAGGCAGAAGAAAGGCTCATTGGAGAAGCCCCGGGGGCACGGGGAAAGCCAGAGAAGGAAGCAGTGGCAGACAGGACAGGGACAGGGAGGAGAGCTGGGGAGCAGTGCAGGGGGAAGGGCTGGGCAGGCACAGGGCCGCTGCCCCCCGGGCGAGGGCTTCCTCTTCTCTGCCCTGCTCACCCACCCCCGCAATGCAGAGATCTCAGGGCCGTCCCCACCCTGCCCGTGCCCGGGCAGGCCCAGGGAGGGGAGCCCATGCGCCCCCACCTTACCACCTCCAGTGCCCTGTGGCGGTACCACTCCAGCACGGAGCTGAGCATGACCTTGGGGGCCAGCTGCATCATCTCCCCGGAGTTCTGCCCCTGAGCCTCCGAGCTGACCCTCAGCCCCTCCACGGCTGCCAGCATCAGGTCCTTCACCTGCTGGGGACCCAAGAAGTCTCCAAACTCCTGGAACACAGACAGACACAGAGGTCCCGGCATGCATGGTCAACCCTAGAACCACACTCGGGACACAGCCATGACCATGGCCACAGGGAGGGCCATGTACACACCCTCATCCACAGGGGCTAAGCCCTCCGGGGAGGAACTACAAATCTAGGGGCAACAAGGTTCCCGCATCCAGGACTGGGAGACACATCAAGAAGGAAGTCACAGCCCTCAGGAGGAGGCACAGCCCCAGGAGGAGGAGGCTGTGGTGAGAAAAATCCCTCTCAAAGCACCCAAGTGGGTTGGGAAGCTGGTGGGGAGTAGGCGCCGGGACCTGCCCCCCACTCCCAGGGCCGGCTGTCCCTGCAGTCACCGCGATCACGCGCAAGATGTTCTGGCTTGGACTGGCGGGGTCGTAGGGCCCCAGGAAGCGCTTGTTGCTCTCATACAGCTCCTTTTTGTTGGTCTCTTCCCCATCTCCGGCTCCTATGAGAGAAGAGGCATCACGGCCTGCTGCTGGGGGTTCCTCTGACCGCAGAGGCAGGAGGTCCCCCGTTCCTATAGAAGTAGCTGGATTGACTGTCATACGTGAACACACCTAGGTAGTGTAGGTCAAGAAACAGAACCTGATCAGCACCCCAGAACCCCGCCCTGCACCCCCCTTGGGACCATCTCCTCCTGCACGCAGGCAACCACTGTCCTGATGTCTAAAACCCTCATAGAGCCCTTTGGATAGATGGACTCATACACTGAGCATCTGTGGCATCTCGCTCCTCTCTCTCAACATCCGTGAGTGGGATCTGCTAACACAGCAGCCCACAGTGTCAGTTCCACTCCCCCACTCTCAGTTCTGCAGAGCAAACCCAGGGTGTCAAACTGAGCTATGTCCCCAGCCATTTTAAAACTTTTTAGAAATTTTAAGACAGGGTCACACTTAGTCACTTGGTTGTTCAGGCTGGCCTCAAACTTGCAATCCTCCTGCCTCAGCCTCTAGAAGGGCTGGGATTACAGGTGTGCTCTACCATGCTAAGATTTTCCAGGGTACAAAGGCACCTCAGGTTACAGGTCTGTCCTGGTGAGCACATCTCCTGCAGGGAGGCCAACAAGAGAGGGCTGGTTCCTGAATCTCAAAGATCCTTCTCAGCCCACAGCAGCTCCATATTTCCTGTTGTTGGAAGTATGTTCCGGGCCCCCTCCTGGGTCCCTCACTGTGGCTGGCCTGGGTACCTCCAAGATGCCCTCTAGGCATAAAGGCATCAGAAAGTGGTGCGTTGGCTGGGGATATAGATCAGTGGAATAATTGCCTGCCTGGCAAGCACAAGGTCCTGAGTTCGATCCCCAGTATTGAAAAAAAAAAAAAAACAGAAGAAAGAAAAGAAAGTGGTGCGTGTGTGCATGTGTGCGTGCGTGCATATACAAGTGGAAAGCAGGAACTGGAGATCCGGTGTCAGGCAGACCCGGTTCCCAGCTCGTGCCCCTACAGTTACATGACCTGCATGAATTGCTTTACTCCTGGATAATCAAGCAGTGTGGGTTGGGACTAGTGCTTCCACATAAAGTGTAAGAAATTCAGAATACATCTGAAATTCAGATTTAACTGGGTGCCCCATATTCTTAGCTAAATCCAGCAACCTTAATTTGGTCTATGCTGTTCCTGCTCTTAAGGTGGCTCATTAATGTGACTTAACTTTCATCACCTAGAAAGCACGATGGTGCTTGGTCAGTGGGGAAAAGCTGCTGGGGACCAGGGACCAAATCTTTGCCCCAAATGCCTGAGATCAAGAAGGGTATGGACTGTACCCCAGTGCTCGGGAGGCTGAGGCAGGAGCACTGAGAGTTCAAGGCCAGCCTGGGCTACACGGCAAGTTCAAGAGCAGCCTGAACTACATTGTGAGAACTTGTGTCAAAAACCAAAAAGCCCACGCATGGTGGCGCACGACTGTAAGCCTAGCACTTAGAAGGCTGAGGCAGGAGGATTGCACTGAGTTTGAGGCCAGTCTGAGCTACATAGCAAGATCTTGACTCAAAAAAAAGAAAAGAAAAAGGAGAAAGAGAACAGCAACGACAACACCAGGGAGAGGAGGAGGACACCAGACGGACCGCGGAGGGTGGAGGGGCGGGGAGAAGGAGCTCTATTCGCCAGCTGCTAGTGTTCGGTGGCCCTGAGCTGGCCACACTCCCATTCAGTATCTCACAGAGCTCTTGGGCTGTTCCCCATCACAGATGGGGAAGTCTACACAGAAGTGACGTACGTCCTGAGGTCGCACAGCGAGGAAGGGCCCCAGTCAGGTCTCATACGCGGGGGAGCTTAAACACCAGGCCAGCATCCCCTGGGTGGGGGCAGAGCTGGGACTACAGAGAAAGGACGGAGGCGGGAGGCAGTGAGACAACACTCTCAGCGCGCGCCATCCCCAGCTCCCTGGAACTGGCACTGGCGACGTCCCCACTCACGGCTCAGGTGCACCAGATTCTAGGACAGAACCTACTCCGTACATTCACCCAGTAGCAGCCCACGCCCTGCACCAGGCCCAGGCTCCAGCTGGCAGTGACCAAGACACTGCGCTGCCCTACAAGCCAAACCTGCACGCACTGGGCAGGTTTGGGGTACTCTCTGCCCCGGTTCTGGTTCTGTGGGGACCCAGACTTCTCACCACTTCCCGGTCCCTGTCTGATCCCATGTGTCTCTCTGTCCCACACCCCCACCCCCTGCCTCGGGGCCGCTGCAGCCCAATCAGGTTGCTTTGCTCCAGGCCCTCCAGTGGCGCTTACGTTTCTGGAGCTCCAGGATCGTGTAGAGGATGATAGTGCCGTCCAGAGCCTCCCGGCCAATCTCCTCATCCGGATCCCCGATACGAAGGACGAGCCTGCCCAGCAGAAGCCCCAGCGCAGGGAACCCCGAGGACATCTGTTGTAGCACAGGGGCCAAGTTTACAGATGCCATCATGCTGCACAGTGCATGAGAGCCACAGCCAGGTGGTCCACCCTGACAGCAGAGCCCTCACCCCTTGGAGGAACGCGCTCATGTAGCAAGGCAGGCTCAGAAGCATGTGGTTCAGCAGAGACACGTTGCTATTCACAGCCCGAGCACGCTCGTGGGCCTTCTCAGAGTTCATCCAGGGCCCCAGGGGCTGGGGGACAAGGGGAAGGCTCAGTTCTGTTGCTGGGTGGGCAGGCAGCCTGCAGCAATCTGCAGAAAGCTTCCAGAAGGTGACTCCCCACACCCACCTCCTCCTTGTGGGCGCAGGGAGAGGGGGAGTGGGAGAAGGTGGAAGAGTCCTCAGCAGGTGGAGAGACGTGAGCAGGAGGAGAGAGGAGAGATGGGCAACAGCAACCAGGACATCCTGAGGTCGCGTCACTCCCCAGCCTGGCTCCTACGTGGAGCTCCCGGTCCCCGCTGCCCTCCGCCACCCACTCCCCAGCCCCACTCCCTGTACCTCCAAGATGCTCCTGAGCCCGGCAGGAGTGGGGTCTTCAATAAAGAGGGCATTGAGCAGGGTCTGCAGCGCATCCAGCGTCTGATGGTAAAGTGTCTGCAGACAGAAGGACCACGCTGCTAAGTGGCTTCGGGAGCCACTGATACCTCTAGGCCCCGATCTCAGCATTCAGGAGGACTCAGCACTTGGACCCAGCCGAGCACTCTCTGGCCCCTCTTCTGAGCTTCGCCTGATGGGCAGTGGGCAAATCCCTTCCCCTGCAGGGGTCAGAGTTTCTGCACGACTCACTGGAGTCTTGGCACTTCCTATGTCAGCGGGGAGGAGCAGAGACCTGGAATCTACTGAGGCTCTGCCGGGGCCAGACGAGTCTGATGAGGGTTCAAAGATTTGCATGTCTGCGTCATTTTGTACCAAGTTGTTTTTCTGATTTTATGATTTAAAACAGCATTTCCTAACCTTTTCATGTTTGAGGTGAGTTTCACAGCAGGCAAGTTTTCTGTGAGGTTGTGAGGTTGTGGGGACTGGGATGTGCACAGGGAACACACGAGTTAGATCCCTCGCCCATGCATTTCGCAGCAAGGCTCTGGCTCCTCTGAGAATTTAGTGCCGCAGACCTGATCAGAGCTGGAGCTCAGGTGTAACAGGAACAGGAGCCGTGTGAGCAGCATAAGCACAGAGGACACTTGGCTGGTTTTCCTGCTGCTTTCTGGCCATGCAGCCTGTTCCTAAGTAACCATGGACCAGAACCCAGAAGTTAGGAAGCCCTGATTTAGATACGTCTCTATGGCCACACAACAAGGAATTTTCAAGCTGTGAGCAATGAATGGCGTCTGTGTGGGGAAATGCTCCAGGACTATAAGAGCTGCATGAATGACAGGGTCAATCTTTCCAGTGCGAAAGTGAGCTGATTCTTTGAACTGCTACACCCAGACTCAAACAGATCCCCACTTCCCATCAGGGAGCCAACTCCCCCAGGTGAGGCTCCTCATTGTTCAGCCACACCCCTGTTCTGGGATCGCTTCACGGGGACAGGTAAGACACGCAGGGAAGGCTAGGCAGTGAGCTTGAGCTACCCTGGAAGGACCCTCTCTTCCTTGTCTTTCTCCTCCTGCCAGCTCCAAGGTCTCTCCCAGGTTGTCATTCTCCAGGCTTCCTGAGTCTCCATACCCTAGAGCTGATGGTCCTTTGGCTTACACCACAACCACCAGGCAAACCTGGCTACCACCTACCTCCTCCTTCCCGCCTGTGCGCTGACTGCTGTGCAGTGCTGCCCTGCCCTCTGCCGGCAGATCCAGGTACTGCAAGAGGGCTGCCGCTCTGGCCGCCCAGCGGGGATTCCCTGCCTGTACTTCAGGTCCTCTTTCCTGCCTCAGCAGGGGACCGGACTCCTGATGCCATCTGCTGGCTTGGCCCCTCCTACTCTCTGGCCTCCTTCCAGAGCTCTTGTCTCACCCTTCGTGCTCTGTGCCAACCTTGCAGTCGGTGTCTGTCCACTGGCTTCCACACAACCACCTGGGTCGGGAATCCTCTTTCTCCTTCTGCCTGCTCAGTTCATCAGCACTTCTCCGACCCCACCTCTACCGTGTATCCATTTCAGGCTTTTAGTTGAGCACTGACCGCTGGTGTGGTTTTGCCTTGATTTAAATGGCCCTTTGCTAACCTCCACCTTCCCTGCCCAGGCCCTGCTGTGAGGCCAGCACACTGTGTTTGGTATGGAGAACTCAGCCGAGACCTGCTAAGAGAAAGGACGCACGCACACCTCATCTCAAGCTGAAAGCCCCCCGCCTCACTCTCCCCAGCCAACCCTGGCTCTCCCCTCTTCCCCCTAAGGGCCCTCCATCACGCCGTCACTCACTCATTCCAGACCCCCGCGGAGCTGTGACAGGCTCTCTCCCAGGACCCCTGGACTCTGCCTTCCAGGTCCCTGCCTCGCTCCCTGCCTCCTCTTCCTCAGGGTCCAGTCCTCAGCCCGCACTCCAGGCCAGCTGCCATCTCTGACCAGGGCACATCTGCCCCTCTGGGATGCCCACAGGGCAGCAGGGCCCTCAGGCAGGGTTCCCTCTTCACCGAGGCCTCTCTAGAGTGCTGAGGTGATCTCCTGGGCACAGAGCCATAGGGCAAGGGCTCTCTCAGTGGACTTGCTGTGCAGGCCCAGTGAGCAGGCACAGACACTCACCTGGATGGCCTCAGCCTTGGCCGCATCGCGCTCCTGCATGGCCCGCACAGAGGGCAGCGAGAACACACTGTGCACGCACGCGCTCACCAGCTGCACCCGCTCCTGCATGCCCAGCGCGGGGCTCGTGTGGCTGTGGGAGACAGCAGGTGGGTGCTGGTGAGGAGGCGGCCAGCACCGGAGAGGCCGGGGAAGGGGAGGCCCAGGAGACAGGTTGGGGCAGGGCAGGCACCTCAGCTGGGCCAGGGTTTCCAGGGCCTGCTGGCGAACAGAGGTGGACAGCGAATCCAGTGGCTCCTCCTGGATCTGCCTCTGAACAGGGATGCACAGGGGTGGTGATCGTCCACCAGGACAAGGCCACCCAGCACACTCTTGCCCGCATCCCTGCACCCCACGGGGCTCCAGGAAATCCTCTGCCCCAGCCCTGGAGACTGCTGAACTGGCCCAGAGAGAGAGGATCAGTTCGGCCCAGAAACTGCCTCGGCGGGTCCTTCAAGGCCTCCTTCTAGGCCCTCCTCACTTTCGGGTAGCGCCTACACACAGAGGTCCTCAGTGAGGGCGTCAGATGCAGTCAGAAGGCCAAGGACTCTCACCAATTGCCCCAAGGGCAGAGGGCCAAATACTATATGCATTTGTAAACTCCAGTGATTAACCCAGCTCATTCTGGTAGGTATCTGAGAAGAAACTGCATTCAGTTACTCTGAAGTGCCCAGCCAGGGGGAAAATGTGTTAATACATTTAATATATTTAATAGTAATGGTAACTTCTTCCAGGCCAGGTGTGGTGGCACACACCTGTAATGCCACCATTCAGGAGGCTGAGGTGGGAGGGTCACCGAGCTGAGTTCGAGGCCAGCCTGGGCTACCTAATGAGTTCAGGGCCAGCCCCGACTACATAGCAAGACCCAATCTCAAAAACCAAACCAAAAATCTTGTCCCAGCTTCACAAGGCTCTACTCCCCAGGGGCTGTGTCTTCTCAAGCCAATGACACAGGCATCCTCTTCACACACTTTATGAGTGGAGGAGCATGAGGGCCCGCCCCTCAGGGCAGGGCAAGCCCAGGCGAGGGTCCAGTGACCCCTCATCCTGGCCGCCAGCCATTTCCTGTCTGCCTGGTCTTGTCAGTGGTGGACTCAGGACTTCCGCCCGCTTCCCGCCCAGGGCCACAGACCCGCCCGGGGCTCCGCACCATCTTCTTCATCACCAGACTCTTCTTCTCTCCTTCCACATCTAGCAGGTCCTGGGGCACAGCGTTCTCTACCTGGGGGCAGCAGGGAGCACAGCCGTGGGGCGAGCTGCCTCCGGCCCGCGAGAGACCGGCCGCACTTGCTCCTCCCACTACCCGGCCCCAGCACTGGTTCAAGTTCTCACAGGGTCCTGGAGACAACCTCAGGGCAGGGGGGGAAGGGTGAACCCCTGAGGCTGGGGGGAGGAGAGGCCCGCAGGACAGAGCTGAGGACAGAGAATCCCTGCTTTTCCATTCAACTCAGGCCAGGACAGAAAAGACCCCAACAGCTGGGCATGATGACGCACAGCGGTAATTCTAGCACTTGAGAAGCTGAGGCGGGAGGATCGCTGTAAATCTGAGGCCAGCCTGGGCTACACAAGCCAGTCCAAGGCCAGCCTGCACTACGTAGCAAGACCCTGTCTCGAAAAAGCAAAGAACAAAAGAAAAGCACGGATCCCAACATTTCAGCCTGGAAGGCCATAGTGGCAGCACTTCCACAAACTTCTGGCGCATGCCAATCAGACATTCTCCTCTTGAGAAGGGGGACACATTAACCAACACCCAGGCAGCCTGCCAGTGCCTGTTATCTTAAGGATGAAACGATAACCATGAACTTGCTTCAGCAAGCAGAAACACCTAAACGAC
The DNA here is from genome assembly GCA_004027595.1 of Dinomys branickii. NCBI lineage: Eukaryota > Metazoa > Chordata > Mammalia > Rodentia > Dinomyidae > Dinomys > Dinomys branickii. The sequence goes on from PVLD010000711.1 coordinate 236,844, forward strand.
ATTCAGCATTTGGAGGCAGATTTATTTTCTGCCTGTGGGCACCGATCAGGATCATTCCCAGAATATCAGGCCCCAAGGGCCCAGGAAAGAGGTTTTTCTGGAGTTGGAAGGGGAAGCGCAGAGGCAGAGTACTTGGCTGTCTCTGACTGGTTTTTACGAGGTGCATCCGCAGCGACCCGCTCTTTCTGAGAGACAAGAGCAACCCATACTGCAACAGGACGTATGACCTGGGCGGCTAAGAAACTGGAGCGTACTGGCTGGGGCCATTGTGTTACAAAATCAGTAAAGAGCATCACACAGGAAAGACAGGCTCCAGCTAGTCGGGGCCTCCTGGCAGCCTTGGTTTTCACTGGCCAGCGCCATGCAGCCAGGAAGCCCCGGCTGGAGGAAGGAAGGCAGCAAGGGCCCTGCTAGGGGAGTGGTGCTCTCAGTGCCCCAGGACCTGGGCATCTGTCTACATCATGTGTGCAGATGAGCCCTGAGCGAGTCCAGCCCAACTTCCCTAGCACCATGCCTTCACCCCCACCCACATCCCAGGGAACTTTTCAACCGAGGTGTCCCGGGCTGGAAAGACCCGCTGCCAGCTCACAGGCTGGGCTGAGCCCTGAATGACAGGAAGAAACCGGAGTAGGGACAGACTCTCTCCCAAACTAGAGTGACCTCAGCAGGAGCCCTCTTTGGCCTCACTCTGCCTGCATTACCCATCTTCCTCTTCAGAGGAGATACGTGCCAAGGACCTGCGGCAGAGGGATCCGGCTCCCCACAGCTCCTTCCAGGCTGTCCAGTCAGAGGTCTTACCCACTCTTGGGGCCACACTCGAATCCCTTGGCTTTCCACGCACTGCAGAGGCCTGGCCGCCCAGGCCTCCTGCACCCCCCAGACCTGGGCCCAGGCTGTTTCTAGCTGTTCTGTCCCCTTCACAGTGCCTCCCACAATTCATTCAGATGTTTTAAAAAAGCTTTATTTAACTGAGCATGGCGGTGTTTGCCTGTAAACACAGTCCCTCAGAAAGGCAGGAAGATCACGAGTTTGAGGCCAGCCTGGGCCACTCAGTGACAGAAGGGGCACAGTTCAGTGGTAAGCACCCCGGGGCTCAGTCCCCAGCAACCCCCTGCAGAAGAAGAAATTTACAGAGCAGCTGGTAGGTCTCAAGCACTGTTTTAAGTGCTGAGGGTGCAGTCATAAGGCAGACAGAGCCCCTGATTGGTGGGAGACGGGCTTCTCTGAGATGGATGAGGAGCCAGAGCCATGAGCCATTGTGAGAGAGCCGCCGAGAACTGGGGACGCGGCTGCAGGGCTGTGTGCAGAGCACACGGGCAGGGGAGGGAAACTGGGAAGCGGGGGAGAGTCATACCAGAACCACTTCGCCGCCGTCTTCTCTCTTCTCTGGCACCTTCTCCAGAGACTCGGTCACTTCATCAGAGGCTCCTGCATGGCACCATGTCCATGGGGAAGAAGGGGAGAGTATGGGGTACTCAGGCACCATGGTACCTGTTCCCACTGACCAGGGCTCGCTCCCCGTGGCCAGACTGAGCGGTGCGGGGTGCACACCTCCCTGACGCCCTGCCGGGAGCCCCATGCTGAAGCACGGGGCCCCATCTTTGCAGGGCTGCAGCTCTGCCTTGCTGGCCCTTGCAACCTGGCCTCCAGCATGGTCCCGGGTGCCAGGCTCTGACCACATCACTGTCTTTGGCTCCAAGCCACTTCTCTCGGGGCCTGGGCACAGGTGGCTTCCTCTGCCCCAATGCCCTTCTGCGCCCCATGTCACCAGGCTCCTCCAAGCCGCTTGCCTGCAGGTGAAGGAGGCCCCTCCACCCCACTGTGGGAACCTCTCTCTGCTCCTCAGTCCTCCCAGCTTCCGGCCCAATGTGTCCCCTCACACTGGGCATCCGTGGTCTGCCAGCCCAAGCCCCCGCCTCCTTGGTTGAAAGAGCCCTGTCTTTCCCATGGGCTTCCCATCTCTGCACCAGGACCCTTGCCTGGCAAGAGAGAGTAGCACATGCCCTGCCTCGGGGACTGGTCGAGGCAGGGCCATTTGGGGAGCAGAGCCACTAAAGACCTTTTATTTATGGGTGTTGAGGGGACATAGGAGGAGAGCAGATCTTTGTCCTTCCAGGTCACGGTCACAGAGCTTGGGAAGCCTGAACTGCAGAGGCACCAGGCTGGAACTGCCAGGGCTGGAGGGTGGGGTGGGCCATCGGGGAAGTGAGCACAGCCAGCGCCCAACCTTGGCTTCCAGACAGAGCTCCCCACACACACAGAATGGTGGGTTCTGGACGTGGGCGAGGAGGCCCAGATCAGCCTGAGAGGTCTCAGGAAACAGGAGGGAACTCAAAGGATAAGGGGCGCCTGTGAGAGAGACCCAAAGTTTTACTGAGAGCCGGGTCTGATGGCGCAGGCCTGTAATCCCAGCACTCAGGAGGCTGAGGCAGGAGGATCGTTGTGAGTTTGAGGCCAGCCTGGGCTACAAAGTGAGCTCAAGGCCAACCTGAACTGCATAGTGAGACCCTGTCTCAAAAAGACAAAAAAAAAGAGAAAAAGATCATGACACCAACAGATCATAGTCCATCGACTGAACTAGGAAACCATGAACCTGTGCTAATATAAATAAATAAATGAGGAGGTCCAAACCTCAGAAAGGAAGGGATATTCAGTTTCAGAGTACCTCCCCGCAGAGGTCTGTCATGATGTGGCAACAGAGACTTTGCACTGGAGAACTTTGGGAGAACTTTGGCAGCAACCATCTTATTCAAGTCATTGAAGTCAAAACCATGAGCCAGGCTGGGCTTGTTGGGACATCGCTGTTACCCCAGCACTTGGGAGGCTGAAGCAGGAGGATTGCTGTGAGTTTGAGGCCAGCTTGGACTATATAACAAAATCCCGCTTCAAAACAACAACAAGGCTGGATGTGGCCTGCCTGAACTGCATAGTGACAGCCTATCTCAAAAAAGACAAAAAACAAAAATAAAAATAAAAATAGAGTGAAGACAATATATATATATATGTTTTCAGAAACATTTCTCATCAGATCTCACTAAAAGAAATTCTAAAGGATATTCTTCAGGCCAAAGGAAACTAATTTCAAAAGAAAGGTCTAAAATGCAATAAACAATGGAAGTGACCAAAAGAGATTAATATCGGGGCACATACAGAAATGAGTGATATAAGGGAAATAGTTAAATGGGGTTAAAGAACCCTTTAATCTTTTTACTGTAGACAGCTCAGTTCGGTAGGAATAGGACAGGCAGGCAGGCAGGGCCGGGCTCCAGGGAGTCAGTGAAGACGAAAACACAGTACAGCTGTGGGTGGAGATGCATCTGAAGATTAAAGTGACCGCGGCCAGCTTTACATACCGCCCTAAGAGGGGAACTGAAGCTTGAGATTCCTGGTGCCATGCTTTTGAGATTTCCCACATTAACCATTATCTCATTAGAGGTGGGCCAGCCTCTCCCACCCACTAAGACTAAAACTACAGACTATTGACCAAGGTTAATGATGTCACTCATCTGCCTTTGCTACACTGGATCAATATCACCCAAGCGACTGTATTTGTAATTTCACAGGTTTATCATAGTTTTGACCCCCATTGTACCTATCTCATGATTTTGCTGTATAAGATTCCTTTGAGAAGTGGGCACACTGGCAACCCAGTTGTGACCCCTTCTGTCTCTCAGGAGCTATTCCTACTCCCCATTCCTAGTTCCCAGTAAATATCCCCACACTTAACCTCCATTGTTCCTTAGAATTCATTCTTCACTTTCAGGGAGCATGACCCTGGCATATCTGACACCTCGCATTTCCCTTACATCATTTTGTTGCTGTTATTTTGAGACAGGGTCTCACTATACAGTTAAACTGGACTCGAACTCACTATGTAGCCCAGGCTGGCCTTGGACTTGCTCCACCAATCCTCCTGCCTCAGCCTTCAGAGTTCTGGAATTACGTGCATGCACCACCACACCCAGCTGTGTGTTCTTAAAGTATCTGGAAGACACTGGCAGTGAATAAACTGGACTTTGATTCGTCAAATATGCACATTAAAGCTCCTAGAAAATCACTAAATAACAGCACAGTTTACAATCTCCACACAAGAAAAAGAGGAAAAGAGGGGAAAACCACCACCTAAAAGCCAGAAAAGAGGAGAGAAAGAATAAGCTGGGAATGGTGGTGCAGGCTTGTAATTCCAGCACTCGGGAGGCTGAGGCAGGAGGATCGCCATGAGTTTTGAGACCAGCTTAAACTACAGAGCAAGATCCTATCTCAAAAAAATGAATTAACTGCCAGGCATGGTGGAGCATGCCTGTAATCCCAGCACATGGGAGGCTGAGGCAGGAGGACCACTGTGAGTTCAAGACCAGCCTGGTCTACAAAGTGAGCTCAAGGCCAGCCTGAACTGCATAACAAGACCCTGTCTCAAAAAGACAAAATAATAATAATAATAATAATAATAATACTTAATTAAGAATTTAAAGACAAAGAAAAGAATAAAGAATAAGCAGAACAAGAACACAAACATAGGATGGTAAATAGATATTCACATCACCCACAATTTTATTACTATATAAGACTATAGTGAAGGCAAAACCATCTAAACTGACCTATAGACTTAAATGAAATCCCAATAAATCCCAGCACTCTGGGAGGCTCGGGTAGAAGGATTACATATTCAAACCCAGCCAGGTGTGGTAGCGCATGGCTGTGATCTCAGCACTAGGGAGGCTGAGCCAGGAGGATCACCATGAGTTTGAGGCCAGCCAAGGCTATATAGTGAGTTCAAGGTCAGTCTGAATTGCATTACCAAGACCCTGTCTCAAAAAACAAAAAACAAATACAATTGGTAGATCTGTCTATATATAAATATACAAAAGAGCAAAGATATATATCTAAAAAATCACCTAAATCTGCTTTATTAGAGTATAATTCACTTACTGTATAGAAACTGAATTTGGTTTCACATTCTTAATGCACTTTTAGTTTTCCTCAAAATATGAACTTATTCTTTTGAAACTTCTTTTATTATTTAAATCATATTTGTATACCTGGTAAAGTATGACCAAATTGTTAGGTTGCATATACTAAAATGAAATACATGCTTGTTAAAAAAAGATTTAGTTCAGTGCACAGCGTCTGCCTACCAAGCATGAAGTCCCGAGTTTGATTCCCGGTACCAAAAAGAAAAAAAATAGTTCAAGAACAGGCAAAAAGGTCAGGTAGGGTGGTACACGCCTGTAATCCCAGTGCTTGGGAGGCTGAGGCAGGAGAATCACTGTGAGTTTGAGGCCAGCCTGGGTACAAAGTGAGTTTAAGGCCTGCGTGAACTATATAGTGAAACCCTGTCTCAAAAAAGAAAAGAAAAGAAAAGAAAAGAAAGAAAGAAAGAAAGAAAGAAAGAAAGAAAGAAAGAAAGAAAGAAAGAAAGAAAGAAAGGAAAAGAAAAGAAAAGAAAAAAAGAAAAGCAAAGCAAAGCAAAGCAAAGCAAAGAAAAGAAAAGAAAAGAAAAGAAAAACCACGCAAAAACTAGTCTGTGGTGCTACAACTCAGAGCAATTGCTGTCTCTCGGGCCGTGGTTTCCAACAGTGGGTTTGCTCTCCAGACATGTATCAATGCCTGCAAACATTTTTGGTCTTCACAACTTGAGGTGTCTGTAAGGGCTGTTACTGCATAACATCCCAGACACAGCTAGCGATACACCTGGCCTCGGAGAGAAAGGCCCATGCGAAGGGCCTGCGGCACCTGGGTTGGGCACTGGCCCAAAAGGGCGGCGGCTGTCGGAAGCGCGGAGACTTCTACGCTGCCAGGATTGAGCCCTGCGCGCCCTGTGCTGCTCTGTGCAGTGGTTACCCGAGGGCGTGACTTCCTCTACTGGATGCCTGAGGCTCCCACTGACTGCATTCTACTGACACACGCTACACCTTCAGAGTTTCAAGGGTTAACAGTTGTGGTTTGAAAAGACGGTGTGCTGCACAATGCAAATGTGCCCCTGCCGGCTGGAGCTGCACACCCTCAGTCGGTGTCCCCTCCTGAGTCCCCGGCCCTCATCTTGGAGCTCGCGACCCCTGCACAGGTGTCCTCGGCATGAAAAGGCCGGACTCGGGTCTGGGCTGCCGCCTCAGTCTCCGAAATGAACGCGCCTCGCGGCCTCGCGAAGGAGAAGCGCTCCAGCGCATCGGGGAGCCGCGGCTGCCGCTGCCACAGAAGAAACGGGACAGTTGGGACCGTCGGCAAAGGCTGAGCCGCAGGACTTGCTTGCTCAGTCTCCAGCGAGGACTGGCTCCCAGGGAGCCCTGCCCGCCGCCCTGAGCTCAGGGGGCAGCTGCTGAAGAGGACAGAAAGCGGGTGCGACACTGCCAGGCAGGAAGATGGTGACCACCCGAGGCCACCTCCTACCCAGGCGCCAACGTGACGCCAATGCCTGTTTCCTGGTGTTCTAGAAAACTCCGCAGAAAAAGGGGCCCAGGACTCAAGCATTCCTGCTGCTGTACCCACGCTCCCAGCTGGGAGCAGGAAGGGTCTACAGGGGGCTGAGCAACCGACTGGCCTGGCCACGAGGAAGCCGGGACCACAAACGCCCAAAGAAGACAGAGATCCGGCCAAAGATCCGAGCCTCTGGCCCATGGGGTGCTCAGCAGAGACCAAAGTGGGAGGGCAGGGCTGAGTTCTAAAGCCACTGCCTCATCTTGTGAAATGTTGTGCAAGCACAACCGCATGCAGTTAATTTCCAAGTGCTGTTTGTTAATCTTCGTGTATGATTACTGGCTTCTTCCATTTGTCTATAACTTACCTAAGACAACAAAACAGTGTTTAGGAGTTAAGATGACAAAAACAGCTATTTAGAACCAAGCAACGATCACTAATGACATTTTATGGACCAGGACCCCTCCCACTTGTGGCCCGCAGCTCCCTCTGCACCACAGGATGCGCCAGGCAAGAGCCAAGGGGTCGCTCAAGTTCCTGCTTTGTGTGTGTGTGTGTGTCTTTTTGAGATGGGGTCTTTCTATGCAATTCAGGCTGGCCTTGAGCTCAGGCTGGTCTCGAATTCGCAGTGATCCCCC
>PVLD010000711.1:243995-254076 GCA_004027595.1 Dinomys branickii
GGGGGGGGGGGGGGGGGGGGGGGGGCGGGGAATCATTGTGAGTTCGTGACCAGCCTGGGCTACAAAGTGAGCTCAAGACCAGCCTGAGTTACATAGCGAGACCCTATCTCAAAAGGACAATTAATTAATTAATTAATTAAATGATGAGCCTAGTGTGGAGAGGGTTGGTGGTGATGGCTGAGCACAAACAGACTTATAAATAACAGTGAACTGTACAGTTAAAATGGTTACGGGGATGAACTCTAGTCTTCGCAGCCTAGGCAGAAGTTGCGCGGACGCCCGGCTGCAGTCACTGCGCGAACACTCAAATCCGGAGCGGAAGCTACGAAACCTACAAGAGCTGCGCAAGCGCAGGACCGCGTCGCCGACCGCTGCGCCCCAGCGCCCCCTGCGGGAGTACAGCGAGAAACGCGATGCGTGAGACCTGATGCTGGAGACCCCAGATGCTTTGGGCTGCAAGTGTGTCAGCCGGTTATGGATTTCTGTGGATTCCTAACACTGGACTCCACTGCTAGTCCGGCTCAAGGAGAAGTGGAGACTTACCCCTGTAGGTGTAAGAAGCGCCGGGGGTGAGTGCTCACAGGAGCATTACTTCAATAGCCGACAGATAGAAACAACCCACATGGATGTCAGCACGTTTCTCTGCCCCATCTTGCACATCTTTGAGGACGGGTGCCTGCACACCTGAGGTCCCTCTTCGTGTGGGGCAGCCATAGTTAGCTGGCTGCAAGATGGCTGACAGAATTGCCACCACAACCTCCACCTTCGTTTTTGTTGTTGGTTGGATTTGATTTTTAGGTAAGATCTTGCTGTATAGTTCAGGCTGGCCTTGAACTCACAGGGATCCTCCAGCCTCAGCCTCCTGAATGCTGGGATTACAGGTGTATGTCACTGTGCCCAGCTCCAACTTCGTTATAATTCCATCTGCGTGCTAAATGACAGCTGCCTCCCAGTCCTAGGACAGTTGGCAACTGCCATGACAATGACCAGAAAGCAAGAGGTACCCACATTCCAGAAAATCTCCACCCACACCCAGGAAAGATATGAATACTCCTCCCCTTTATGAGCCTGTCTTTCTCCCTCATTTCTTTTATCTTCTGTCTGTGACTTTTCCACCCCCAGTGGTAGGAAAGCTGATCTGTGAGCCGTTCTTCCTGCTTTCCTGTTGTTGGCTAAGAATAAACCTTGCTTCATTGATCAATGGAGGCTTGGCCTTGTTTGTTGGTTCTGAGATTCCAAGAGAGAAAAGGGACCCAGTCTGGGGTCAGAAATTCATAACAAATGGCCTACACAAGATGTGGTGTGTCCCATGCAGCAGAATGTTAGTCATTACTCAGCAAGAAATGACATGCTGAGCCAGGGGCGGAAGCTGAGGCAGGAGGATCACCACGAATTCCAGGCCAGCCTGGGCTACATAGTGAGTTCAAGGCCAGCCTGAACTACAGAGGGAGACCCTGCCTCAAAAAGCCAGAGGGGTGGGGGGCAGCTGCACAGAGCTCTCAGCTGCAATACGCTTTCACAGCAGTCACTCTCACACTGTAAAGCACAGCTGGCTTTTCTTTCTTTTCTACTTTTACTTGGCCAACACTTGCTGGGCAGAGACTGTTTCTCTCTTTCTCTCTCTCCCCCCCTTTCTTTCCCTTCTTTCTTCCTCTTTCTCTCCTCTCCCTCTCTCTCTCTCTCTCTCTCTGTCTCTCTTTAGGTACTGGGAATCAAACTCAGGACCTGGTGCTTGCCGGTCAGATGCTATGCCGCTGAGCTATATCCCCTGCCCCTCTTCCTGCCTTTAATAAATGTGAAATCTTGCTACAGTTTGCGCTTGTCTTGACTCTGTGATAGCAATCAAGACTATAAATCACTAGGGTTAACTCATCAAGGGAGGCACTGATCCGCTATGGAGAATTTTTAAATCCTAGTGAAGTATGCACTCTACAGAAAGGAAAAAGTGAGCAGGTGGCTACACTAAGAACATTCCAATAAACAACAGTAAGGGGTTTTTTTTTGGAGGCTCTAAACAAATGTATTCTGAAATGTATGAAACAAAAAGAGTGAAGGTCTACTATAGCCAAGTTGATCTGAGGAAGATTTTAAAGAAGAATCCTAACCCTTCCAGATGTAAGTACTGCACACATTTACAAAGCCAAGATAATTTTTCAAAACTCATAATATGGGGCTAGCATATGAACAAACACAGACTGATTGGGAGAAGACATTTACAGCACCAGAAGCTGACTGGGCTGATTTCCAGATCCCTTGCTTTTCAGGGGGAGGCACAGGCTCCAGACAGGACCAGGGGCCTCGAGCCAGTCCCCAGCAAGCTGAGTGGGCTCAGGGCCTATGAGCTCCACTGGCTCCCAGGAAGCAAGGCCTAAACCTCACCTTGTGAGCAAGAGAGAGAGGCATGGAGACACAGCTGGGGAACAGACTTGGCACATGGGCAGATGTCAGATGGGCTGTCACGGTCAGAGAGGTCAGTGGCTCATCCTGTCCCTTGGGTTACAGAGGCCCAGGGCAGGTCTCTGTGCATCACCATCACGTCACTCCCTGTACGGCCACTCTCCACTTCCCCTCTCACCCCACCCCATGGGTCTGGATACAGAGGTCTCCTAGGCAGGCACCGGCCTCACTTACCCTCAGGGAGGCAGCAGAAGGGTGCAGCATCCTGGTCCCTGGTGTTGGAGGTCGACAGCAGCGGTGGGACCTGGCCCTTGTCCACGCTGGCCCCTTCGCCCCCGCTCTCTAGGTTCTCTGGGGGCGTGGTGAGGATGCTGTTGTCCTGAGAACCATCGTCGTGCTGGCTGCTCAGTGTCAGGGTGGAGGTGTAGCTCACCAAGAGACTGGAGCCCACGCTCAGGGTCTCCTTGGAGCCAAGGACCAGGGTCAAGTACGAGGGTGGAGAGCTGGCTGAGCTGCGCCCATGGGCAGTGGAGTGCAAGCTGCTATAATCATTAGAGCCAGGGATCAGCGTCAAGCTCGAGGCCTGAATGAGGGTCACATTCAGATCGGATCGGGGACGGTCATTCGAAGTTGCGTTGATTGCCCCCTGGGAAGCTGCGTTCCAGGTTGCTTCAAAGGCTCCTTTCAGAACACACTCGGAGAGGTTGTGGGACACCAAAGTGACAGGCTCACTTGTGTCTGGGATTAAGGCCCCCCAAGAAGCTGCAGCAATGTTCAGGCTCTGCTTGGAGATGTTTTGGCTGCCCAGGCCAAAGGGCTGGCTGGAGTCAGAAGCCAGAGACGTGTCAGAGGCTGGCAGGAGCAGCGCTTGTGAGCCCAGCCTGGAGAGGTGGTGGTCCAGAGTCAGGCTTTCTCTCGAATGGAGCCTTATAAATGGGTTTGATGAGGGCCTGGAAGGATTGGAGTTACACTGACCCAAATCAAAAGTCTTGCTCCCAGGGAGGGACGGGAAGGCCTCGTCAGAACTCTGCCTGGAAGGGTTCCTGGAGCCCAGATCAGTGGTGTCGGGAGAGCCAGGGTTGGGAGTGGGGCTTATGGCTGGAGACAGGGACCCCTGTGGTTCTGGCCTGGAGATGTGATTCCCTTCTGGGTCCAGGGTTTCCACACAAGAGGAAGTGGTGGTCTGGAGGCAGGATGGAGTCACAGCCCTGCTGCCAGCAAGTCCAGGGCTGTCATCGGTCACCAGGCCAGGGACCTCCCCTGGCTCAGGGCTCAGACTTGGATTCAGGTCTGTAACAAGGGCCATGCCAGGACTCGGGGGCCGATCTGAGTTAGAATCGAGGACTGCTTCTGGGTCAGGCCCGGGGATGCTGCCAATGTCCTGGCCTGGGGCCCCATAGGACTGGAGACTTGGTATCATCTGTGGGTCTTCACAGGGGACGAGATTCGCCCCAGACTCAGTGCCGTGTCTGTTGGGAGGCCTCTCAGGGTCCCTGGCCCTTCTGTTCGGGGGTCTGACTCACTGCCGCGCTCCTGGGAGAGAGACGTAGATGCGCCCAGCTGGTACAGCCCTTCCCTCTCTCTGTCACCCATGCCAGGCCTGCAGTCCTTACCTTTGGGCCCCTCCCATCTCCTGTGAGTGTCCCCTTCTTGGACCACACCGTGCCCCGGCTTAGGGCTGGAACAGCTGCAGCTTACCCTGGGCTTGCCACCTCCGCCTTGACCTCCCGCCAGTCCTGCTGCTCCTCGAAAGCTCGTTGTCCCCCTCCCTTCCCTGGACTCCGCCCCCCCCTCAAATGCCATGCCTCCGAGACCCTAGGCATTCCAGGTCCTGGGGCAAGGCCAGACTCCAAGAGGGAGCTGCAAGCAGGAAAGCGAGGAATCTCTTCTACTTGAAGACAGAAAAGGGGGAGGAGGCTCCTTACAGGTTGCCTACTCTGGCTGACCACATGTGACTTGGTGACCTATGTACGGGCAAGGATCATGGAACCTCGGGAGCTTGGGCTGCTCCAGGCACAAACTCCAAAGCTGCTGGAATTAATCTGCAAATGGTCGCAGTGCTCCATCCTCAAAGCTGCCTCGCGGAGCTGTCTCTAGCCCTCAGCATCTATTCTGTTCTATGTGAGGCAGCGGATGGGGAAGAGGCCGTAGCCATTATCAAAAATGGAACCTGCTTGACCCAGGTATCTGTCTGCCAGGCTAGCAGCCCATCCCCGCTAGCCACGCCCACCCCAGGGACTCGGGGCAGCTCACCTGGATGCATGGTGTTCTCAGGCAGGAGTGCGCCCCTGGGGTGAAGCAGAAGGAAGCCAAGTCAGGGAAGAAGGCCTTTTCAGCTCCTCCTGAGCAGCCTGCAGACAGGCCAGGAGAGCGCAGGCATGCACCAGCTCTCTGCTCCACAGGCACGCACACGCGCACACGCGCGCATGTGCGTGCACACACCAACTCCTGGAAGTCAGGTATCACTGCTCTCTTGTTACACAGAGGCAAAGGGCAGAAGGAGAAGGCTCATCCATTCCACTGGCTCTGGAAGAAGCCAAGACCACCCCAAGGCACCTCCGCCCAAACCCTCACAGCTTTCCGTGGCTTTAGGATCGAGATCCAGTATTCAAGGTGCTCTACACCTGGCCCCCATCCCGTCTGCCCTTCCTGTCCCTCTACATGACCCCTTTCCCTCTCCACTCCACGGACTGGGCCTGGGCTCCCACAGCTGGCACCCCTTCCCCTGCCTTTCACCAGCTGATGCCCACAGGATCTGCCTCTCCAGGGCTCAGCAGCCCCTGCACAGGTGAGGGCTCCTGGTTCTGGTCCCCTCCCCTGCACACACGTCCTGCTTCCCTGTGTGGCTAGTGACTAGTGCAGCACGTGGCGCTCAGCGAAGCTTTGGTAAATGTTTGGATTCACTGTTTCACCCCCAATCCCTCATTTAGCATCTGTTCTCACGTCCTCACGGATCCCACTCCCTCATTTAGGCACAGACTCCTTCGCCCAGTCACTGGCTCACTGCATGCACTTTGCTCCGCATCTTTATACAGCACTGGCTCTGGAACATTCATCGATGTGAAGTCACGATGCAGTCCTGAGCTCAAACCTCAGCTCACCCTCTTACTAGTCTGAGCAAACCTGGGGAAGGAACTTCCTGCCCTGGCCTTGTCCTCCTCCAGGGTATAAATCTCTGTCTCACAGGGAGGTTGTAGTTACAGTGCCGGGCATGGAGCACCGGGCTGTCAACCCTCACCTAAAGGATAGCTGCTCGTTCTGTCCCACCGAGGACAGAGTCAGGCCGGGCACCCCGTGAGAGCTGCCTTCACCCCAAGCCTGTGGCTGCAGTACAGCTTCCCTGGGCCTTGGGAGCAGGAAGTATGTGCCTGCCATCAGCACCCAGGGGAGATTTTACCCTGAAGCTAACGCATCTAAAATGCCAAAGCCCCTTGATTTCACAGACCCTTGCCAAAGCTTCGGACTTAGTTTCATGTCCAGCTTCTTTTTCTTTTACCTGAAAAGGAGCCTGGACTTTCCTTTAGTCTTCCCCTGCTCCATGCACACAGGCACACGAACACACACGCACACACGCATGCACGCATCTTAGATGGGAAAGAGGCAACTTTCAGCCTGGAGAAACCGGGTGGTGCATGCCCAGCAGTCAGAAAGGTGCACCGGTCAGGTCACTGGGCAAAGCCACAGTGCTACAGCCTGGCCCCCACTCCTCTCCCATGAGAAGAGCTTGGATCTCCCCTACTTCTGCTGCTCCACCTCGGTCTTCAGAGCCTCGGGACAGTGACAGTCACTGAGGCTTTCCCTCTGGAGAGCAGCAAGAACTGTGGGGCCCTGGGCAGAACCCAAGGCACTAAGGACCTCACTTCCTCCTGATAGCCTCAAACCGCATGCTGGCAAATGTTTTGTCCCCAGCTCAAGTGCCCCAGCAGGCAGGGCAGAGCCTGGTCATCCAGCAGGTCCTGCTGTATGAGGCTCTATCCTGTCCCCTTGAAACTCAGAGCTCTGCTCCAGGCCCTGGACACAGCTGTTAGAGCCCGGAGAGGGTGAAGCCAGCAGTGTAGGCCCACATGTGTCGAGCATGCCTGCTGCCATAGCTACACACACACACACACACACACACACACACACACACGTACACACCTACAGTCTCACACCCAGCACCTCTGACCTAGAGAATTCGCCTCCCTCCGGAAGACCTCACCAGGCTCCAGCACAATCCCAAGACACCACCTGAGCCAGGCAGAGCGCCACCCTGCAACTCTCACTCGCCATACCAGATTTGACCAAGTTTAGCCAACTCTGGCTGCAGAACGACTTCCCGTCTCTCCAGCTGCCCTGCATCCCCAGTCCAGCTCTTGGTGCCTCCACGTTGACCTTAGAATCATCTCAGCAGCAGGGGTTCCTGAATCTAGGCCAGTTCCCAGCAAACCATTTCTAAAGGGAGCCTCTAAGACCTTCCTTTAAAAGCCCATGGAGCCAGGTCTAGTGGCTCACATTGTAATCCCAGGAGACTAGGAGACTGAGGCAAGAGGATCACAAATTCAAGGGTGCCCTGGGCAGTTTAATGGTTTAGCAAGCCCTATCTCAAAGAATAAAAAAGGGCCAGAGCAGTAGCTCGTGGTAGAGTGGCCTACTTCAAAAACAAACAAAAATAGATTAAAGAGCCAGGTGAAGTGCCCTATGCCTGTAATCCCAACTATATGGGAGGCTAAGGCAGGATGATCACAAACTGAAGGCCAGCCTGAGTAATTTAGCACAACCCTAGTTAGGAGGAGAAAGAGAAAGAGGAGAAGGAAGAGAAGAAGGAGAACAAGAAGAACATGAAGGAGGAGGAGAAGGACCAGCACAAGGAGGAGAAAGCCAGGTGCAGTGGAGCGCACCTGTAATCCCAGCACTTGGGAGGCCGGGGCAGGAAGACTGCTGCAAGTCTGAGGCCACCCTGGGCTATGCAATGAGACCTGTCTCAAAAAACAAACAACAAAAAATACTGGGCAAGTATGGCTGGGATGAGCTCCACTGTACACCTGTCTAACACCTGATCCATAGCCCTGAAGAAAAAATGAGGCACACAACTTAGATAAACATTTCTGTGAAGACAATACACAAGTGGCCAATAAGCCCATGAAAATGTGCTTGTCATTAATCACTAGGGAAATGTAAATCAAGACCACAGTGACTATGCTGGGCGTGGTGGTACACGACTGTAATCCCAGCACTCAGGAGGCTGAAGCAGGAGGATCATTGCGAGTTCGAGGCCAGCCTGGGCTACAAACTGAGCTCAAGGCCAGCCTGAACTGCATAGCAAGACCCTGTCTCAAAAAGACCACAGTGAATGTTATTTTGCACCCACGAGGCTGGCTTGCACTTTTTAAATGGAAATAACAAGTGTCGGTGAGGGAGTGTCAAAGTCAGAAGCCTCCGAGGGGCTGGTGGGAACAGAAAGTCTGTACAGCCTCTGCCAAGCAGCCCTGGGAAGGCAGGGCTGAGCATGCGCACCGCCCCGCGCAGAGACCATGGGTGGCCCTGCGGGTCCCTTCTGATGGCACAGGGACCAAAAGATGTGGAACCCAGCTGGTCTACTTTTTCTCTTCTTTTTGTCTCCACAAAAGGCAAAGGTGGGATTTAAACCCAGGTCCTCTCAGCCCAGTTTTCCCCGCAACATCACAGATTCCCACATCATGAACTGCGCAGAGACCACATCTCCCAGTTTCTCATTCCCTGTTCCCACGCCACTCCTGGGTCCCTGCCTAAGGAAAAGTGTGATGAAATCCAGGCAACACCTCCGAGTCCCAGCTCCAAAACAGCCCCAGGGCTCTGGAGTCTGACAGCCCTGAGCTGGACACCTGCTCTGCCTCACCAGCCCAGGGGCTTGGGCAGGAGGACTCCCTAGTCTCTATTTTTTTTTGAGACAGGGTCTCAATTTGTAGTTCAGGCTGGCCTCAAACTCACTGAAATCCTCCTGCCTCAGGCTCCTGGGTGCTGGGATTACAAGCATGCACAGCAAAGCCTGGCAGCCTTGCCAGTCTTAACACTTCTGACAGGACAGGGCACAGGAAGGATGATCACAGTGCCTGACCCACGGTGGGCTGCTGACCAATGCCTACCTCACCCTTCCTCCCATGGGTAGGGTCAGGTAGGTATACTGGAGAAAAGGGAAAGATCTGATCTCCAGGTCCCCTCTCTTCTCTTCACAGAGCATTCCTTTAAAAAAACTTTTTTTTTGAAACAGGGTCTTGGTAAGTCACTAAATTGCCCACCCTAGGCTTAATCCTCCTTGCAATCCTCCTGCCTCAGCCTCCCAGCCTGCTAGAATGACAGGCATGTGCCACCACACTCACCCTCCCCTTCCAGGGTCTTTTCTCTCTCTTCCCTCTCACCTCCCCCTATTCCCACCCGCCACAGTCTCAGGACTGTGTCTCTCTCTTCGAACCTTGAATTGCTGATGTCAAGTTCAGTGTGTTACCTGTACCTGGGGCATCCACGCGGTAACAGAAAAGTCAGTTTTAAGTCAAAGATACGACACTCTAATTGGAATTACAGCCAGTAGAGGAGACACGTCCCAGGGGGGTGGGGTCAAAGCGGTACCTGCCTAGTGGAGGCTGACCCCACCCCTGGAAATTGCCCACACAGCCCCTCATCTTACCTCGGCTCCCCCAAGCCCAGGCTGGGGTTGCATTCTTTATGAGGTCACTGGCATCTGGAAGTCCCCCAGCCAATAAGGCCCCTGCTCCTGCCTACACAGCGGGAAGAGTCAGTCCCAGCACTCTGGGGGCTGAGGCAGGAGGACCGCAAATTTGAGACCAGCTTAGATAACTTAATTTAGACTTTGTCTCAAAACCCTAAATAAATAAAAAGTCCTGGGGCTGTAGCTGAGTATAAATACCCCGAGTTCAATTCCCAGTACCACACACAACAGCTTACATTTTGACAAGTTCTCTGTTCAGACCTCTCCCACCCCGCCTGGAAGGGCCCTCACTGACTCGAAGGCCAAGACTCTGGCCTGGTACATAAGATGCCCATCAGAGCCGCTCAGCGTGCCACTGTGAACCTCTGGATCTGGGGTGACGAGGGCTTCTGAGCCAGGCCGTTGGGGATAAGGGAACTGAGAGCCATAGAAAGAAAACAGTGGCCCAGGGTCACAGACTAGGACACCTGTCTGTCCCCCAAGGCCTTGATCTTTCCCCTACCCCACCCTCATCCTCAGGTGGGTACAGATAACCGTGTGGGTGCGGCAGGAGGAGGGCAGGGCCAGGGCACAGAGACCTTAGGACAAAGGAAGGACCCACAGCTGTTTAAAGGACCTCATTTATTGGGGCTGGGGATATAGCTCAGTGGAATAAGCGCTTGCCTGGCAAGCGCAGGGTCCTGAGTTCAATCCCCAGTACCGCCCATAAAAAATAAATAAATAAATAAATAATAAAATAAAAAATAAAAAATAAATAGATGTCTATTGCTGTGTAAAAAAAAAAAAAAGTGAGAGTCCAAGGGTATAGATAAACCCAGGAGTACAGTTATTATCACAGGGAAGATGACTGATTGAGTGGTAGGGCAACGGAGATGAGGGAGGAGAAAAAACGAACTGATCAAAAGGGCCATCATCTGTGTAACCTGAGTAACAAAGATGAAGGTAACATTATGTAGGACAGCATCCAGAGCTAATTCCCTTCTGTGTTCTCTATAATTCTGT
>PVLD010000712.1:0-57783 GCA_004027595.1 Dinomys branickii
AGAGGTGTGGTGCAGAGGGCCTCAGAGTCCAGGACACAGAAGGGAGAGTCAGCACAGCTCCAGAAGTGACTAAATGTGGGAGCAGCAGGAGGCAGGCACTCTAGCATCCTTCTCACGCCCACTCTTCCCTGCCTTCCGTGCTACACCTGCCTGTCAAACTGTTTCCGCTCCTCCAAGGGCTCCGCTTTTCAAGGAGAATGAAATCCAAAGATGTCCTCTCCCTCGTCTCCCTACCTCTAACCCTGGGCCTCTTCCTTGCTGCACCCAGGACCAAGGCACGTCTCCTTCCCTTGCGGCTGGGCTAACAGCTGTCCCTGCTGGTTTCTCGAGAAACACTCTCCTTCCACTCCTGACCGCTGCCAGCTCCTTACTTTTCAAAGCCACTTCTGCCTCCAGGGGCTGCTCACTTCCCTTGTCACCTCTGTCACATCGCTGGTTCGCTCACTCCCTTCCTCTCAGATGCCCCCTTGCTTACTTTATTTTTATCTTCCTCTCCTCAAATACCAGCTCCTAGAAGGCTGGGATCTGGTCTCTCTCTCCGGATTCACAAACAGGGGTGCGTGATGAATGCATGACGCACGCTCACACGGCTGCTGGTGACGGTGTCCGGGTGAGAGCGAGAGCATGCACTGAGTAGGAAACGGAGAACAGGAGCAAAGACATCTCCGCCGTCGGCAGGATCAAGAGCAAACACCTCTGTGGGCCCACTAGGCTCATCCGGGCTGGTCTCTGTCCCATCCCAGCCCCGCCACACCTGCTTGCCCAGGGACCAGCCCCTCCACATGCCGCACCTCTGTGTCTTTTGCACCTCTGATCTTCTACCTGCAATGTGCTGCTTGGTTTTCCTGTTAGCAAATGCCCAGCTTTCTAAAACCTATCAAGCAGCCCTCCTGGAAAGCCCGAAGCCCCTGCAGAGTTCCTTCTTCCCGCCTCTGCTCTCCCTGTCTGGTCCATACCTCTTATTGCACTGATCAAACCAAACAGTACCACCGATATGCCCTTCTCTCCCCGTCCCTGCCCAAGACCATGAGATTTGTGATGGCATAATAATTATAACAGCACCTAATACAGACTGAACTCTTCCTCTATACTAGACACTGTGCCAACACTGCAGAAATTATCTCATTTAATTTTTAGAAGAACTCTAAGAGGTAGATCCGCTACTATTCCCATTTTAATGTCTTGGAAAATAAGACTACAAAAGGGTAAGTCATACTAAACATAAAGGTCAAAACTGGAACTTGGACCCAGACCCCTGACCCCAGATCCATATTTGCATTCCTACTTTCTATCCAGCAAGCTCCAGGCTGGATGTGAGAGGTAAAATGATGACTAAACCCAGACCCCTGTCCCTGCCCTCCAAGGGCCTGCGATCTGGTGGGGAACAGAAGCATCCTCAAGGCTTCCCCAATCAGTGCGAAGGATCTGGTTGTGGCCTATCCTATGAAGAAGAGGTTGGGGTCCATGGGAGCAGATTCTAGGGGAGACGGCCTGGCTCCAAGTGCCTGGCCTCCACCTCTGACTCACCTCTCCAGGCCCACTCCTGAGCCTCAGGCCTCCACAGCCGAGTTCCTTACTGGATGCTTCTTTACCCACTGGAGCCAAGTTGGTGTTCACGCCATCTCTTCCACACCCTTCCGCCTGAGAGTAACTCAGCCGCACTTCCTGCCCAGTGCTTCCGAGCTCCTTTTGAGGTCTCCTGTGACTTCCCTGAAAGTGTAGCAGATGCTTCTCTGCTGACGATGAGAGATTCAGACAAGCCACTTAATGATTAAGAGACTACAAGTGTTCTCTGAGAGGTGGGAAGCATCGCTTTTGCTTTCTCCGCCTGGGTTCCCTGGGTGGACTTGGAGACACTAATGCCACTTGTTGCCTATTTAGGAAGAAGAGGTAGGCAGGGTGAACCCTGGAGAAAAGCAGAACAGTTAGAGGAGGGGGACTGACGGAAGGGAGCATTTGGACTTCAGAACGAAGCTGCTAGATTCCTTGAGCCACACGATGCCCCTTATGCACCCGTGGGCGTCTCCACTGCGATGTTTGATGACACATTTTCCAGTTTGAATACTTAGCTCTCGTGGCTGACAGGAAAGATGCTCTGGTGGAGCCTCTCCATGCTGCACATGAAGTCTCAACGTCTCACAGCTAATTAGTGGCAGAGGGACCAAAGCCCAGGTCCCTTGACTTGTGGTTCACTTCTCTTTCCTGGGCAGCCCACAGATAAGACTTTTCCTATGCCCCAGAGCATGTGAGTGCATCCGGGAGAAAGAAAAGCTCTCACTAGCTGTGGCAGGTGGACTGCTGTGAAGCCAGAGAGAGCTATGCTGCCACGGATGGGGCCCTTCAGAACCCGTTCAGAGCCAGGCACCCCGGGCACTGTGGCCAGGGACATGCTACTGCTCTAGGCAGCAATGTCAGATGAACAGATTTTTCCCTGAGACAACTCCCTGCTTCTCTCTCCCTTGGCAGTAGGCCCACCCTTCCCAGCACTAGCTGAGGCTTTGAGTGAGTTGCTGTTGAGCTCAGATCTACCTTATCAGCCCGTGGGGTGGAAGTCAGGAGGGGCAAGCTAGTTTCTGCTACTTTTCAACGGCAGTGACCTCTCCCGCACCAGGGAGCTCTTTACCAGCCAGAGGCCCTAGGGCAGCCTCTCCAGCTGCAGATAATGGTAAAAGCAGTAAGGCGCAGGTTGTCCTGCAGTACCTGGTCTCCCTAGTTGTGTTAAAGTCCGAGGTCTCAAACATTCCTAGTGAGGATTAAAAGCTAGGAAGGTGCATGGATGGAAACGGAGGCTGAAACCTCCCAGGCAGAGCGCAGGACAGAGTGAGGGCTGTCCCTACGGGGCTGAGCTGAGCCTCTGCTTCCCAGAGAGGGAGGGTGGCTGCCAGGAGATGCTAACTGCCTCTATTTGCTTAGCTCTCACCTCTCTATTTACTCAAAATTAACTAAGTTATTTTCCTTTGTCAGTAATCTAGTCCTCTGCTGCCTGCCTGTGCAGGGACAAAACGCTCCCCTCCAGCCCCTGAGCCAAGAGCAGTCAGCTTCTCAAAGGCCTGATGAGGCCCATTCACCCACAGCGGAAGCTCCCAGAGTGAGTTCCAGGTCTCCTAGCCCCCTTCCTTCTCTGCCTCCATGTCTTAGGGATGTCCTGAGCCCAGTCCCTTTGCCTGGGTGGGCAAACTGATGGAAGATGGAGGTCACCGTTTGGTGCAGGGCCTGGGGCCTGCACCCTGCACTGCAGTTCCACCACCCACATGCCCCCAGCTGCCACAATCCCATGAGACAAGGCAGCCAGAGGGGGCCATGCAGAAAGAGGGGGTCCTGTGGGCCAGAGATCCCTTGGAGGGAACCATCCTTGAGAGCAGTTCCTAGAGTCCTGAGAGATCCTCTTTCCCCTGAGGGATCCCTCATGGCCCTAGGCAAATCTCCAAAGTCTGTAAACAAACCACTCAGACACCCTGGAGGAGACAGCCTGTTGGGTAGCGGTGGTGGGGGCCTGGCAACCACAGCATTCGTTTACCTCTCTCAGAGGGGCCATTGGAGCCTCCTGCATTCTTCTCAGGCTCTAACTTGATCATCACACCAGTCTGGAGAACCACCCCTGCCAGGGTTAACCGTCCCTTCTGGCTAAAATGGAGCCACCCTTTGTGCAGCTTTTTGGTGTGTTGTTGTGCACCTGCGAAGCACCCATCAGTGGCCGGCAAGGGCCCTGCTGCATGCCGCAGGGGGGCACAGCTGTGGGACCAAGGGCACAGGGTGACTGCTGCGAGCAGCTCAGGGCCAGGAAGCCCTGCAGGAGGTCAGGGGGACATGCTCACTGTGGGATGGGCCCCAAGCTAGGATCCTTGGGAGGACACAACTTTGGGCCCTGTAGCAGCCATAGGATTGTCTAGCCAACAGGAAAGGGAGACGCATCGGGGCAAATGTGACCAAAAATATGCCAGCCATGTACAACAGAGGGTTGGCAGAGAGAAAGAGGAGCAGGGAGGGGAAGGGGCAGGAAAGAGAATGGATGAGAAAGTAAAACAGGACCCCATGGTTGAGAACTCCGGATGCAAGCTAAGAAGCCAAACAAACGAGGGAACCACCGAGGGCAGGTGACCACCAGTGCTGATGTAGGACCACCAGGCACTAAAGCGCTTGCTATTCATGCAGCCTTGGGCAAGTTCCTTCATTTCACAAAACATTCGTCTTTGTGTGTAAGGGGGACACGCCAGACACCTACCCTGGAGGACTGTGTGGGAACCACTAAGAGAGTCTAACAAGGAAACTAACAAAGTGCCTGGCACAAAGTGCAGGAAGTGTTAGTTCCTTTTGCTATGCTGAGAGAGTCTGAAAGGATCTCTGTAACTTTGGGCAGGATCCAGCTTTGGAGATGCTGGCGCTTCTGCTAAAAACAAAAGGGAGGGAAAGAAAGGGGGCTGGGCTTCTCCTTCATGTCGGCGCCTCTGTCAGAGACGGAGCACTCTGCTAGATACACCACTGATCTGCTCACTGCCATGGGAGAGGGAAGTCACTTTCCCACAGCACGGAGGCATCAGGCAGCTGTTGCGTCTCTCTCCTAGGAAGACAGGAGATGCTCCTGATGAGGACGGGGCTTCTCTCCCTTCTCTGAACTGGTTATACCCTACTAGACTATCTGCTGGGGCAGGGGACTGTGTACCCCCACAAAGCCCATGCCTCCGGCCAGCACTCCGAAAGTATGAATGGCCAAACCAATGAACAGATGGATGCTGTACGCTCTAAGATGTGGAAGAATCAGGGCTGCCTCGGGACACTCCCTGGGTGAGCTGGTAGCAGCTCTGCTCAAGGTGAGTGTGAGAAGTGCTCTCCCCAGGGTCCAGCTAGCCAAGCAAGGCTTTTCCACATAAGTAAGTGCAGGGAATGCTAGCCTCAATCCCTGCTTCACAGATCTGCTGTGAGCCTCCAAGGCAGAGATGTGTTTGTGTGCCAGCACCACAGGCCTTGGTCTTGTATCTCTGGCTCTGTGGCAGCCTAGGGATTATGTGTGCTGGAGGAGGTGGTGACTATGGGGTGCCCGGCTCTAGTCCCAGCCAGAACCCCTCCTGGGAAGACCCCCTTCCTGGGAGTAGCAATCTTCCTCGCACTTCCTGAAATTAGATTGGGGGTGACTAGGTAGGTGGACAAAATGACCCAAGTAGGGCTATGGAAGGGCAGGTGTCAGCGCCACCTGGAGGAGGACATTGGGACCACATGCCCTGGAGGGGAAGAGATGGAGTGGGGTGTTGGCTAATTCTCCAAGCAGCGCCAAGACTCTAGGAGTCTCCAGCAGAGGAGGACGGACAAAAACCTGCTGTCACTCTCAACTCTCTCCAAAGTCACCTCCTCAGGGAGGCCTCCCTGACTAAAATTTCAACAACCATAGCTTTCTCACAGTCCTTTAGATCACCCTTCTCAGCCTTTTTATTGTCCGTGGCCCTAGTTATACATAAGCTCCATGATGGGAAGAATTTTTTCTCTTTTATTCTTTCTTATATCCCAGCACCCAGATCAACGCCCAGCACATAGCAGATGGTCAATAATTTTATCTTGGATAAATCAGTGATTGATTAGAGGATCCCATCTGAAATCAGAGCCACCCCCAATCCTGACTTGTCTCCTCCTCAAACCTAGCTCTGGGAGTCCTGAGAGTGGAAACATCCCCATAGCTATGGTCCTAAGCCAGCTGCACTCCCTTCGGTAAGCAGGGAAGAGGAAGCATCCTGGTGAGGACCTATGTAATACAGTAGATGGACATGCTTGCTATCTTCCTAAGAAGATGGTAAAGCCTGGAAATTCTCATGTTCTTCAGCTTTCCAGGGATCTCTGGTCATGATGACCGTGGAAGCAGGAGAGGTGGTAGAATGTGTCCTTGCTGGGTTAATTTTTTTAGGATGTCCACTGAAAAAAAAAAAGGGAGAAAGCAGATCCCAGCCTGGCAGCAAGTGTGGGATAGCAAATACACATCTCATTGGTTGGTGGCATGTCCTGAGCAAAGAATCAATTCCTTGTATGTACACACGGAGGCCAGAAGCTAGAATGCTGGGGGTGTCCCGTCTGACAAGGAGCAACTGATCTAAAGGAGAGAAGCAGAAAGGAGTCGCAGAGCTGCCTCATGGCTAGAATGTGTGCTTAGGTAGGACACTGTCATGACCACATGCGTGGACAGACAGGAAGTCTAGAGGGGTCAGTGACAGGTAAGGGTGAGTGAGAGGAGTACAGGACTGGGCTAGCGTGGGGCTGTGGCCAAGGGACACACTAGGGCAAGTCAGGTCAGAGCAGAATGGCAGGACTAGGACCCGACTGTGATCAAAGTGAGAGAGGACAGTGAAAGGGGCAAATTCTACTGAGGGGTAACACTGCTGTGACTGGAGGCGAGTCTCTTAGGGTGCATGGCACCATGGCTCCGAGCATCTTCTCCGGGACCCTGTAAAGCCCCTAGTGCCACTGCGCAGGGAGCCAGGGCACTAGCCTATGTGCCCCTCACCTGCCTTCTTGTCTGCTTCTTTACAGGAAAGCGTGGACTTGGGGGAGATCATGTTCTCCTTATGCTACCTGCCCACCGCAGGCAGGCTCACTCTCACAGTGATCAAGTGTCGCAACCTCAAGGCGATGGACATCACGGGCTATTCAGGTACCTCTCTTACCCATGTGGCCTGCCACGAGGGCTTCTCTAAGTTCAGACATTAGAATTCAAAAGTGTCTGGGAAGAAAGGGCAAGAACTGCCATTGTTCTTAGAATAGGAGCACCAGCTCCAAAGACAAATGGCCTACGTCAGGATTCAACTTCTGGCACGCACTTCCTGTGCAAAGACTGGTTTCTATGTTAGGCAGCTTTCACCGCTGTGACAAGATACCTGAGATCATCAACTTAAAGAAAGAAAGGTTTATTTTGGTTCATGGTTTCAGAGATTTCAGGCCATGGTCACTGTCACTTTGGGTCTGTGGCCGCATAGGACATTATGTGAGAAATGTGACAGAGGGGGCCTCATGGTGGCTGAGGGAAGATTGAGGAAGAAAAGGAGCCAGGTCCTAATATTTGCCTCAAGAGCACAGGCCCAAAGACCTAACTTCCTTCCAATAGACAACAGCTCCCAAAGGTTCCGCCACTTCCAAGAGTGCCACAGGCTGCGGACTGAGCCTTTAACCCGTGGACTTTTGGGGTATGTTTAAGACCCAAACTATACCAGTCTCCTAATCTGACAGTCAGGATAATCATACTTTATACTGGTTGCATTCAGAAAAAGTGAGTTAATCCAATAAATGATCAGCATTGTGCCTGCCATACAAGCCTTCAGGAAGTATTAGCTAAAAATAAAAAATAAATAAAATAACTTTTTAAAATATTTTTTAAAAATTAAAAGTATTAGCTATTATTCTTATCCTCTCAGACAAGAAAAAGAATCAGAAGGATGTATATATATATATATAAACCTAAGAACAATTTTCCCAATCTATACAGGGCCCTAGGACTTGCAGCAGAGTGATGTCAAGCTGAGTGCGGAAATGTTTGCAGGTCCACACAGGCCTAAGGCAGCAGTCGTGCATACTAAGTCAAAGGAGCAAATCCACGGAAAAGCAATGTGTATTTGTGTTTGAGTTTTCCTGCAGGGTCCCAGCCTCAGTCTTGGCACCAAGAGAACTGAGCTATAGCAGAAAAGAAATCTAGTGCAATTTCAGCAATGCAGGAAATGTTTGTTTGGGGGTAGCTGTAAGCTGTAGGAGGTGTTTAAGTTCAGAGATAGTGGAAGAGCAGCCTGAGGCCTGGAAGGCTCCTTCCCTTACTGTCCATTCAAACTGCCCAAGGTGTGATTAGGGTCAGAAGCACAAAGAACAGCTGGTAAAGCACTCTGGGCTGCACTTAGGACAGTCAATATGAGAAAAGACTGCTTGTTTCTCTAGACCCAAGGGAACCTGATTCCCTTGCCAGTAAAGCCACTCAGGAGGCGCCTCTGAACTTGACTGGGAACACACTGAAGAGTTTTCCCTGTTTCCTTTGCATTTATTATTTATTTACATCCTGGAAAACTCCCTTAGAATAATCACAGTTGCCATAAAGAGGCAACAGTGCAGCTGAAAACATCTGGGCTCAAGTGTAACATTGTATGGATGGAAGAAGAGAAGTATCAGGCCTTAGAAGCTGAAGTTTCAGGGATAGGTGATCAGGAGACACTGACGTTCAGTACCGAGTGTTGACTGCAGCCATGCCTCCCTCACAGCCTTGATCCCAGCATCCAGCTATCTCAGTGGTGCCCTTGCCTTCCAGGCTGTGAGTCCCATGGAGGGCCCCTCAAGCTCCTTGCTCTGCAGAAGCTGCTGACACATATCAGGACATAGCAAAGAGCTTAAAGAATCTCTGCTGACATGCAAAAATTTCTCAGAGCAGCAAATCAGCTTCCCCCAAAAGACGGCCAATGTGGATTTCATTTTAAGACCAAAATAAGTATGTTCTGGGGACAGAAATTCATCGAGGACTCTCGAGGCTGTGAGGGAAATAGGATTTCACTGCCCTAGTCCCCACACTATCTTTTCTTGCGTAATTAAATTGATGTGCTAGAGAGAGAGAGAGCTCATGGTAAAGCGATAGGTAATTGCAAAGGCCATTCCAAAGCAGAAGGTGTTGGGTGAGAGATTTTTTTTTTAACGTTAAATTTTATAATCCGCTCCTGCAGGTGGAATGTGGTCTTAAATCTCAGCTAGATTCTGAAAATGCGGGGTCCTATTTGTATCAGAGATGACTGTCTATTTTGCTCACTGATGGAAGTGCATGGCTGAATGCCTGGAACACATAAGCATTCGTTAAATATAGATTAATGAATGAGTGAATAAGTAAATGAATGAGTTTATAGCCTGAGGAACCTGACCTGAGGGTGACGCAGTTGATGGGTACAAACCAGAGCACTTTGGCCCTACAGCTCTTGTTTCTGAGAGTGAGTTTGAAGTTGCTTTCAGCCCAGACTGGCTTGAAGTTGGACTAACCTGGGAAGTGAATGGGGCTTATTAATCCCCTGCTTAGCTTCATGTGGCATTGAGTTCTAAAACTGAGGGTCTTCTTATTCTCCTTGATCGATGCTAGCCTAGAATCTATTCTCCAGGCCTATCTGCTAGGGCCATGATAAGAAAAATAGCACAAAATGGTAAGAACCCACAAGCTACAAGGGGGCGGTGAGTTAACCCCCTCCTCTCTGCCACATCCGCCCCATACTGTTTAGTTAGTCAGGAATGTGAGCTTGGAAGTCAGATGTGGGTTCAAATCTTAGACAAGTTTCTAGTCCTTCTACACTGTGGATTTCCTACTATGAAACAGCGATATCAATGATGTGGAATTACAGTGCATAGTACATACCAAATGCTCAGTTCTGAAGGCTCCTATGGCAGTGAGACTGAAATACACTGCTGCCACCCCAGTCAGAGAAAGGAACAGACCTCAGAGATCCTCTGGGGCTGGCATTCTACTATATACCACAAGCCTTCACCCCAGAGGACCCCAGGGAGCAGTCACATCTGCTCAACTTAGCGGGTGCTGGTGGGAGTGCAGGTTCCTATAGGGGAAGTAAACCCACTGGATGTTATAAATAAATTGCATATGCCTGTTAGGAATGAACAGAGCTGGGGAAAGAGCGTTTGCCCAGTGGCCCATGAGACAAGCAGCTCTGCCTATATTTTTCTAAGCCTCTGATATGGGAATTTGCTCTGAAGGAGAGTATATGGAAATAGGAATAGCAGAGCAAACCCACGCCTAAAGACACTTTCCAAGGCAAGGTGCACTGTTAGGGTTCAGTGTCAAAAACAGGTCCTGGGGCCAGTTCTTCCCAGCCGTCTGCTTGTACTGAACAATGACCTGGGGTATATCCAAAGGCATGAGAGACTGTGGAAACTGGAAAGCTTTCTCAGACAGATTCTGAAAACCCCTTTCACATGTTTGACTGAAAACCCTCCTAAGAGGGGGCCCTTGCAAAGGAGCAGTCAGAGACAGCAGGTTGATTAAATTCCTCCTGGTCTCCACAGTTCCTCCATAAACTGTAGCATCCCCATGGTTTAAGGTCAGCTGCCACTGTCACACTGGTTAGTCAGCAGCTCGTTTAGATGCCTGTGGAAACGCCTTTAAGGCTCAGAGCTTCTGATCAGGTGCTGCAGTTTCTCGACTCCCAGCACAGTTGTGCACTCCCCTGCCCTGGGTAGAATTCCAGCAGTGTGAGGCCCAAATGAGCTACAGTTGTATCCCTAGGAAGAGCAGAGAGCACTGCCTTGGCCCACACTCCAGACAGCGCACAAGCCCTGGCTTCAGGGCAAGAAGGTGTCTCAGCATATCAGCATCTCAAAAGCCATTATTATGGTGAGCTGCCCTCTTGTTTCTTGAGCTGTGTGACGTAAATACTAATTATGATGGTGACCAAGACACCTGTGCTTTGAGATACAATAGGTGTCACTTCATTTGGATGAGTAGAAAATTTCAGGGTAGAAAGATGACCATGAAATACCTATTCAGAAATATAAAAAAGAGACAGGATTAGGAGGCACAACAGAAGTTTAATAAAAAGACATTGCCTTGCAGGATGGAGAGCATCCAAGATCCCACTGAGAAATGAAATGTCAACCAGCTGCCCGAGTCTCGGGAGACCGCCCCACTCACTCTCCCAGCCGCAGCTCCTTCCTCCTCTACTTTTCACACGCGAGCAGGGACAGCTTCCGTGAGGCAAAGAGCAGGGCCTCTTTCCCTCTTCTTGATGCCAAATGGAAATGAGATTATTGGGACAATGAGACTCGAAATCATGTTGTCAGGTGGGGAGGACATGAACAGCAAATGTGATTGTTGCTGTTCATTTTCTTCTGACATGTAGCTATTCTTTGAGCATCATTGAGTTCTATTTTTACCCCCTCTATCTGGTAGATTAAAGATCCCAGAGAAAAGGACTCCATATAGGTGAAAGATGTAGAGTCATTGTTCAACACCCTTATGAGGCAGCCAAACAGCCATTGCGGGGCTGAGATTTAGGGCTGGGGGCTCTTTATCCATGGACAAGAGTCCTATCTGAATTGGGGTTAGCTGCCCTATTAGCAAAAGCCCATTAGGCACTCTCCCAAGAATACTGAGGGAGCTAAAGACTCTGCGTTCATTAAGCATGAAGCATCCGCAGAGACAGGTGTGCTACATAAATACAAGGTGGTTTAATTATTTTAACAACCCACTGATGCCATCTGAGAAGCAGCAGTGGGTCTGGGGCTTCCATCCCTCTGCTGCAGACGATGCTCCAGGACATCTGTTTAACATGCTCCCTTCGCTTTGCACTGCCCCTGTCGGCACAGATCCCTATGTCAAAGTGTCCCTGCTTTGCGATGGGCGGAGGCTGAAAAAGAAGAAAACAACCATAAAGAAGAACACTCTCAATCCTGTCTACAATGAGGCCATTATCTTTGACATCCCCCCAGAGAATATGGATCAAGTCAGCCTGCTCATCTCGGTTATGGATTATGATCGGTAGGTATGGTCCCAGAGGGATGTGACTTTCTGTCCCACGCCTCCACTCTACTTCAGTGTAGGGCCCCTTGACCTGTGGTTTTGAGCTCAGATGGGCTCTGGCCTCAAATCTGGGTCCACCTAAGAAGGGTGCGGGAGTTTGAGGAAGAGAATGGCCTGCTCCTTAGCAAAGAGGTTCAGCTTCTCTTCCTAGTTTTTCATCTGGAGTAATTTCACCCATCATTTTCCCCCAATTCACTCCTGGCACCAAGTCCTAGCATTTGTGCTTTAAATGCTTCCTTATCTTCCCTCGTTATGTGGCTGTTGCCGCTCCTACTCCAGGATGGCTGTGCAGCCTTCATCACTCTCTGCCCCGATGCAGCCAGCAGACTAAGGACACACCGTCGTGGGTGCTTCCTTCTGGACCTGCCCTTCTCAAGAACTATCAGTGACTCCTATTTTCTCAGCTCTTCCTGTGGCCTCTCAAGACCTTCATATTCTGGACCCAGCATATCCATCCAACCTGAGTCCCCTCTCAGCTGTGGTTCTCCTTTGCTAACCCTGCATTCCCACCAAGACTGACTCAAAAACATTTTCCAGCTACGTCAGCCCCTTGATACCTTCTCTCCAAGTGTCATTTCATGTGAAGGAGATGAAATCCATGCATTAAAAACTCAGTCCTGATTTTTAGCTCAAGTTCTCAGGCATAGTAGGTGCTTGACAAACATACTTGAATGATGATTCATGTTCTTGCTGAGTGAATAAATCACATCCCAGCCTCTGGGGATATGGAGAAATGGTACTCAGAGCAGAGTGATTTATATCCAGATGCTGATATCTCCAATGAGGTTGTAATGTGTTGGTCGAGTCACATAAGGGAAGAGACAAACTCTCCCAATCCCCAGAGTCAGGCCATCTGCTACCATTTCTTGAGATTCCAGACAAATTTATCTCTTTGCTCCTCTCTCTGTGTCCAGTGTCCACCTAAGGAGGGTGGGCAAAGCCTCTCAGCTGTTGACGCCTCAAGGCCATGACAAACACCAGTTTTGAGAGCTCACAGTTCAGACCGAGACCCATGGGGCAGGGCCCCACCCGCAGAACCTCCCTTTCTGGGGGGGTGTCTGGCAGCTGATACAGAGTGCTTTGTTTCTCCCTCAGAGTGGGTCACAATGAGATCATAGGTGTGTGTCGTGTGGGCATCAGTGCTGAAGGCCTGGGCAGGGACCACTGGAATGAGATGCTGGCATACCCTCGGAAGCCCATTGCACACTGGCACTCCTTGGTGGAGGTAAAGAAATCTTTCAAAGAGGTGGGTGAGGTTGCCGGGCCCTTGGCATGTTTGCTGCATGGTGGCGTGGGCTGGAGAATGGCAGGCAGCGGCTGCGAGTCCCTCGGCCTTCTGTGGGAAGGGAGTTCTGGGGCCACACGCTTCTCACCAGGTGTGTAACAGACAGATGAAAGTAGAGGCAGCCTGACAAAACGCCCCTGTTACGTGTTTTGCAAGCAGCATCAAGTTGTTACTGGAAGATAAGAACTTTAAAGGAATCTTCTTAGCAGGCCACTATTCAAGGCCTGGAAAGCTTTCACAAAGTCCCTGGGCCAAGTTGGTCCTTTAGGAGATGGTCCCAAGGGGGGTGAGATCAGAACTTGGCAAGAAATTCTACGCCTGTCAGAACAGTAGGTTCTCTAAGGCTCAAGCCAGGCAGTCACTTGGCAGTTTTCACCGCCTGGATAGAGATGGCTAAAGAACAGATTCCTGAGTTCGATCCCCAGTACCGCAAAAAAAAAAAAAAAAAAAAAGAACAGATTCCTCCCTTTAGGAACTTGGTTTTCAAAATTGTTGCAGAAGGGAGCATCCCCTTTCGGTGTCACAATTTCTGGCTAAACCTGTGGGGCTAGGTTCTAACAGAAAGCACTGGACCGGGAGTCCCAAGACTTGGGTTCCAAACTTGGCTCTTCCTGACTTGCTGCATAACCTGAAGCCTGCCATGTCTCTCTCAACTGCAAAGAAAATGTCCTTTTGTGTGCTATTTAGTCTACCCCCACCTCCACCAAACCCCAGCAATTTAAGATCCTGAGATTTATCACATTGGTAGTCCCTGGGCTTGGTTATTCCCAAAGAGATTGCAACCTCGGGGTGGCCAGGAAAGCTTCAAATTTTATTTTCAATACCTCATTCTCTGGTCCATCCTAGAAAGTTCGGTGATTGTGACCTCATCTGCCCAGGCTGCAAACTTACTAAGCCTAGAGAGCTATGTATTATAAGAAATTTTTCTAACACAAGAAAA
Organism: Dinomys branickii; assembly: GCA_004027595.1. NCBI lineage: Eukaryota > Metazoa > Chordata > Mammalia > Rodentia > Dinomyidae > Dinomys > Dinomys branickii. The sequence goes on from PVLD010000712.1 coordinate 13,744, forward strand.
TAAAGCTTTATTTCTTCCATCATTGAGCCTCCAGTTTAAAAGCAGAAAAGATGCAGGTGCAAACCCCGAGGACCACCAGCTTCCTTTCCTTCTCAGGTGGACAAGGCATTCCCGCCTGCTTCTAGTAGGGTGAGGTGTCCTGAGAGACACTTGGAGCTGACAGGATGGGAAGTGTGGAGATAGTGGCCATTAGGGAGCCAGGAGAATTTACTACCTCCCAGGTCAGCACGTGCTTTGTAGAGCTCCTGCCTGTAGCCTCTGAGTCAGCACTAAGGAGTCAGACATAGACCAAAGCTCCTGTCAGCTGAGGGTTCTCATCTCTGTCTTGTGCTTGCCTTGATTTTCCATAGCTGTTGAGCTTTAGTGAGGGAGACCATTCCTTCAGCTTTCTAGCTCTCTTTTGCAATCCCTTTCTTCCAGAAGGGCTTTTACAGGATGCAAGTGAGATACCAGTGCCAGTTACAGGTGGAGGTACTGGGCAGAAGGCTGGGCCATCTGGGGACCACCTAGCACCTCACTGAATACATTGTGGGTTCAGCCCAGGGAGAGGTCATGACAGCTTCCCACCTTTAATCCTGTGTAGATATTTAAGAGTAGACTGAGCATACTAAACTGTTTAGGGCAGTCTGGGGCAGGACATGGGATGAATGTGAACTGAGAGGGCTGTGGAGCTCAGGCAACCCACTACCCTACACTGCTCTTTGGTTCCCCGGTTGGTAAATGAGGGGAGAGACCCTTCCTATCTCTGCTTTTCTACAAAATGCTGACCCTAAATGACAGCTACGCCCAGGAGACCTCATGCTTCACTGTGACTGCTTTTCCAGCCTCGAACCTGCAATAACCCATTCTAGTGAGCAGGCCTGGCCAGACGTGGGGGTACATAGTACCAGAGGTGCCAGGCCAAGGCCCCAGAATCCTGATGAATGCCACCTAATTAAACCAAATAATTGATTTGGAGTCTTGTTTCTTTGAGAAGTCTGACTCACTAGTCCAGACTATAAAAAAGAGAAAGATAAAGTAGAATCGAGCCCTTGAAAATGAATATTTGATGAGACAGTAAAGGGAAAGTAACAGTATATGGAAAACGACAAGAGATTAAATTGATTCCTGCTCTTTGGTTTACTTTTTTCTTGACCTGGCACAGAGGGCCTGACTGCTCCTCCCCGACCCGCTTCCCTGCTCAGCTGATCATCTCTCTCTGTGAAGAAGCTGAAAATGTCATTTGTCCTGGCAACTTAGGATTCCAGCAGCATGCATTTGTGTAGAATTTTCACTGATACTTCTAGCACCTACAGTTTAAGTCTCTTTATAAAAGTACATCTAAACCCCACCAGGCTCGTATTAAGTAAACACTCTTATGTTCATGTGATGCCTTGTGCTGAAACAGACAACATCCCAGCCATGCTTAGAGCCTACATCCTGCCTTCTTTTTGGTTCAGTTCTGGCCACAGGGCAAGAGCTTTGCTTCTGAAACTTGAATCTCCCATTTGTAGAATCCATAAAGATCTCCTCTCTAGCTCCTGGGAAGATAAATGGCATCATATCTGCAAAGCGCTTGTATTTATCTTGCATCTTTCTTAGCCAAGTTTCAAGTGCTGTGATCATTTCCTTTTTATTAATGAGAACAGAGGGCACCATACTTGCTGGCCTATTTGGAGTTTAAAATAAGGTTGAGGGCAACAAATTAAGTGAAAAGGTATTTTTCCCTGCTGGGATCTCTCATGAATAAAAATTCCTTAAGCCATAGCAAGTGCCCTTCCCCAGGGGCAGCGGCAGCCCTTTCCCCTCTCGCGTTCCTGCCCAGTGCCGCTCAGGGCTGCCTGCCATTGTTGTCACCACACAGAGGGCCTGGTTGAAAGCGACCTTCTCCGAGGTGCTTCGTGGTGAAGGGCCAAGTTCAGATCATCTGCCAGAGATTTTAGATCTCTGTTGGAACGTGACTTATTTCAGAACAACAAAAGACCTTACTGGAATGCAGCCACCCAGGAATAACAGGCTCTCTGCATTCCGGTGACGGGTTCTCTGCTATTTCAGAGCCCCCTTGCTAAGCCTTCTGGAATCACGCACCTTCCCACTGCCCATCTCCTTTTGTTTATCTTCGTAGGAGAAAATCAGGGACTAGCTGGAGAGCCAGTGTTTCTTCTTCATCTGTTCCAGATAAGCAATGATGCTTTGTACGGCTGCTCTTTGGGCTGTTATATAAAGGAGAAAAGGGACTCTGTACCCATTTCGTGTTTTGCTCCTCTGACCTAGCCTATCCATCAGGCTGCTTAAGTGGCATGCTTACCCATGGGAGAAGCCAGAAATTACAAGGTACCTTTCACTGACATTAGAGGTTGTAACAGAAAATGTCCGACTCCTGAAATGATGGTTGGCCAAATGAAAGCATCAGTAATTGTTTTATGTCACCTGGGTAAGAAATACTTGAGTCAAAAGTCACAGTGGGCTCAACAACCAGGCATTTATGTATCTAAAATATTTCACCAGGGAACCCCCCGGTTGTGATTTCATTCCCATGGATGCTGCTCGCAGAGAGGCTGCCACCTGGAGTTAGGAGTAAGTACCTGGTGTGGATCCCAAGAGATTAGGTTTCTTCCTACATTCTGTGTCTCTTTCCCCCCGTGTGGCCAGGTGCCAAGCCAGTGGCAAGATGAAGCGCAAAGAGCATGGAGTTGGGCATGAGGAGACCTGGTTTGAGGTCCTGCCTCTGCCGCTAACTGGCTGTGTCTTGGCTTCTCTGTCTTTGTTTTATTTGCAAGAACAAGAAGGTTGGACTGGAGGATTCCCCAAGCCTGCCTCCGGTTCTGACATGCTGAGTTTGCTCAGGTCTAGATCACATAATGGTGGTCACTGATACCTAATTGTCCCGCTAATCAATTCCTTGGTTAGTTGCAGAGACCTTTAGTTTGGCCTGCATAAGGAGTTCTAAAAAGTCACGAGGAACTGAGCCTCAGGAGTGATAGCAAGAGTTCTTAGGACGGGAGCTTTAGGGCAGTCCCACAGGCTTAGGTCCACCCTCAGCTTCACGGGCTCCCTGTTTGCTCCTCGGGGTACACTGGGTGACAGATGCTGTATTTCTTAGGTGGCTCAGCTCGGTCCAGAGATGGCTGTGTTGCTGGTGGGAAGCGTGCCCTCTCCCATTCACCCTCAGATGTCTCCCAGTGCATGGTTGCAGATTCCGCTGAGCCCCATCACCCACAATGGAGACCGCTACCGCTCGTGAGAGGCAGAAGGGGGAAGGAGCTGCCCTTGTGGTTCAGAAGGCCATCTTGACTACTGATCTAAGTTCTTTCTCTGGAAATCATCCTTCTGGCCCACAAAAGGATGAGAGAGCCATGGGCATTAACTCACTTTGAGTTTTACCATTCTGAGACAGGGCTGGGAATATAGCTCAGCAGCACAAACGCCTGCCTGGCAAGTGCAAGGTCATGAGTTCGATTCCCAGCACCGGGAAAAAAAAAACAAGCCGTTCCGAGACAGGTCCAGATTATTACAGGGACTTTGCCAGGAAGCACTGCAGTGTCTCTGACTGGCTTTTCTAGTTCAAGAAGGGTTGAGTGGCTCAAGGCACAGGCCTGCCCACCTTCAGCCCTCTCCTTCACTCCATCACGCCTCACTGCATCACCCACTTCCTCGGAGGGGTTAGAGTCGAGCTGAGGGGAGGCATTTGGTGAGACAGGAGAGCAAGGCAAGAAAAGAAGTTTAAAGGAGCCCAAACTGGGAAGGGGCCACATCTCCTGACACTCCCAACCTCCTCACAAGCCAGGTGCAAATGCCCATAGGACAGACACGTTAAGTCTGAAAAAGAGAGCCTCAAACCACAGCAATATCAGGTTTCTTTCTGTACTAACGGCTCCCAGACAAATTGCTAATAATTCATGATTGTGGTTTCTTGGCAGTAAGGCCCTACTCTGCAGACTGCCTCTTTCGCTGCTAAAGTAATCTGATTTTCAGTGTGAAAAATGGCTGAAGCACTCAGAAATGGTTCAGTCATAGCACCTCATTAAAACACACACGTGCGCATGCGCACATACACTCCACGCCGTGAAGAAAGCTAAAATTATCTATGTAATAGATCTTTTTCAAAAATCGAGTATTTCACACTAGAAGCTCTAAGCTGTTTTCATTATGTGTTTTGCATGGCTGACAGCAAAATTAAACAAGCCGGGAAAGGTGAATTCAGTGCATGGGCTAGTTCAGTTCGGGAAGGTGCAACATCAGTTCGCTTGGCTATCAATAACCGGTTATTTCTTCTCCCTGCAGTGGCAGGGCCGAGCTGCCAGCTTCGACAGTGAGAGCTCGTGCCCATCTCCGAAACCACCTCCGACACCGTGAACTGCACAGCCGAGCCGCACAAACAGGACTCCGTGATATTCTTTTTGCACTTGTTCAGCCATCTAAACACAGTGTTGTGCAGTCAACGAGGCAGCAGCTGTCCGCCTGCCACTCCAGAGTCTTAACTGCTCCTGTGTAGGTCAAGGCCGAGACACTTGTTGTGTGGTCAGATCTGTCTTAGTCTTCTCTGTCTTTCAAGGTGATGTTTTTGTGGTTTTCACTTTGTATGGGTCTGCTGTCAAGAAAAGAAGAAAAAACAAAACTGGGAACAAAAAAATAAAACCATGAGTAAGAAACAAAAGGCGGAAAGCCCAGATGTTGGTTGTATAAAATACTATGTAAAATAGCAGTCTTTGGGGAAAGGTGGATTGAGTTTCTGAAATTTTGTGTCTTCACCAAGCTCCATGGCCCTGTAGGCGCAGTGGGGTGGAGCTATGGCTGCATTTTCAGGGCCCTGCAGGAATGGTACAAATCAACCCAAGTTTGTACAAGGCTATCACTCTTTGAAGCTCTTCACTGGTGTGGCAGAGGATGTGGACTCCTGGTCCCATGTCAGTGTCACAGGACCTGTGCAGTGTTTGTGATCCTCCAGCAGATACGCAGAGGCCCCTGCTTCCCTTCCTCGTTGGCTTGCCTCTTGGACTAGAAATATCGTGATTCCTCATGAGGACTTAGTCACTTTCTTTAGGAATGATCCTGCTGAAACTAACCATGCCATATGTTTTCTGATGTGCCACAGTGAATGAGCACATTTGTTTGAAAACAAAATCTTTGTTCTCAAAAATAACCTTCATTGTCGAAAAAGAGAGGCACATATGTTCCACAGTGGTCTCTGCATTTGTATGCCTTTACCACTCCACAAAGTGTCAATCAGCTGTTTTAAATGCCTAAACAGATGAAAGGAAAACTTGGACAAAGTTTTCTTTTGCAAATGGAGTTTTGAAATCTGAGCCAGTTTGCGTTGGTCTCTCTGGGACAATCTTCTTTGTCGAAACCCGGGCAGCCCAAGCCTATTTTAACCCCATGGACTCCGAGACAATACTCATCTTAAACTTTAGTTCTATAAATCACTTAGGTACACAATGTTGTTTGTTTCAGTGGTTGTGAGAGGTTTTGTTTTTGTTTGCTTTTCCTTCAGATCTCTAGCTGAGGCCAAACTCAGTTTAGGAAAAAGGAAGTTTGAACCATTCTGTATGATAATAGCACATTTCTATCGAGTGAATGGTGGCCTTCCCAAGAACCCCTATCACTAGGTTAACCTGCCCAACCTCAGTTTGTACAGCCTGGTTGGAAGATGGAGATAACTTTTCACTCCAATTTGTCACTGCTTGGTGCCAATTTCTACCTGTGTATAAGATTCGCAAGAAATGAGTCAGCTGACGAGCCCCTTTTTTCAACAGTAAAGGTCAAGGACATAAAAGCTATATGGGCATCTAGTGTCTTATTCTTTATATACATTACATGCTATAGGAGCAGCAACTTTAAATAAAGTAACATTCATTTTAAGCCAGGTTATCATATTTCTCTGCTGATGCAATGATAGGTAGTATCTGCTTGCCCTCAGAATGACCAGATTGGGCATCAGCTAACAGGATATTGTGGCAAAAGATGTTTCCCACCTAGAAAAGTAAGCGTAGATAAATCTAAACTCCATTCAGTACTGAACCTTAAGCTAGAGACTGATGCGTAGATAACTTGTCTCCACAAATGTCTTGTGACTGATAGGCTTCCCTGGTCAGGCAGTCCTGTGTTTGGACATCCTCTTCAGAGTTAGAAAAACCCCAAGGTCATGACAAGACTCCCAGCAGGCAGTCCATTCCGTTGTTTCTTGACTTTAGATTAACCCCATCGAGATGGCCATTTCAATCATTGAGCAGATGCTGCTGACCTTGCAACTAGGCAGGGGGCAATTGAGTTTCTTGGACCATAAGGAGCCCAGAAATTAGTGTAGGAGGATCTTTCCAGATGTGAGCTCAAGCGTGTCCAAGCGTCATCTCTGCACCCTTAGGTGGGTGAGGATGACCCATCCTAGCCTTTTGGAGAAGAAAGTGTGATCAGTGTGAATCATGGAAAATATTGCTCATCTGAGAGATTTTTCTTATACCAGTGGCTCTTTCCTGTTAGGGAACACTCCAGCTGTCTCAGAAGATCATTTCCTGAACAGATTATGGCCAGCCTCCATGCCACCCCAATCAACAGCTACCACTCCCTCTCCAGCAGCCTCAGTAAATTCCTGCAGGCATGGGAACACACCCCAGGAAGGCTTTTAGCTCCCGGACCCCTTAACCACCTGCACTCCCCATACTGCTCAACCTCCTGACCCTCCTGTTCCCCCCGACACCCAGCCCATCCTCAATCTGAAGCCAGAATGATAACTGAATGGCTGTCAATTTCATTCTAGCCCAATATCTCTCCTTCACATGTAAGAATAAATTGAAATACAGGTTTCAGAATAAACTGAAAATCGAAGTTGATTTATCTGTCAGCTTTTCCAGGCATGAGAAACCTCTTGGGTGGTTATTGTGAGCTTTGCTGGTCATGATAACCGGGGCCATTTGCACATAGATGTTTTTTAAAACAATGTCCTCTGCTTCATTTAGCAGTGTTTCTGGGCTGCAAGATGCCCCCTCCCTCTCTGCACTTACCCAGGATGGTAATTAATTGTATCATCATTTAAAAACTTATGTTGTTAATTACTGCTTTGTGTCTTCCCAACCCTGTCACAGCCTGGAGTTTTTATTCAATTAAATCTCTGTCTCTTGCCCATTTTTCTTGTCATTTTATGTTCCTGAGGTTCAGCAGGCAGCACACACACGGGACATCATAAAGCTCCTGTTTAGAATCTCTGTTTCACCGAGATTCTCCCTCTCCCCTCAGTCAGAGGGAGAAAAATGGACTTATGGTTGTCACTCTGCCCAAGGAATAGCTGTGCATCACAGCAAGCTGGAATTCGCCTGGCTTGTGTCACTTTTGTGGCTCACGGAACATTTGGACACAGGGTTTGGCTGTTCCCTCAGCTGTTCAGGTGCACAAGCAACCCCTCCAGATGCCATAGCCTCTCTGGGGAAGTAGGTAACACTCATATCTGGAAAGTACAATGATTTCGCCCACCAGGAAAGGAATCCTGCTAACTCGTAAAACACAACTTGGCAAAGCCATGGGAAAATCTTGTTGCAGACTTGAAAATGTAAAGAGAACACTGGAAATTAATAGAATGTCCTCTCTGCTTCTCTGCTCATCCCCAGCTTTTAATTAATTTAGAAGGCAGCCTGTAGAGAGGAGAGTGGAAGGTACATCCGGTTCTGCACATCTGCATCTAAATTACTGGTGCTCTACAGGGAACTGAACTTCTGAAATAGGCACCAGGCTGCCTAAGGAGGCTCCCTCCCCTTCCCCCTCACCAGAGGCTTCCCATCAGGTCAGCCAGCAGGATTTGGTGATGCACTGGCCTTGTCTACAGCTGAAAAGTCAGTCCGATGAAAGGGTCAGTCAGTATGGGCTGGGTTGTGCTGTATTAACAACTTTCAGCTCAGTGATGAATGCAGCAAAGATTTATTTCTTACTCTACACGCCCATCACATGGGGACTGGAGGGGGACCTGATCTTCCGTACTTATTCAGCAGCCTCAGCATGAGTAAGAAGCCAGCACCTCAGACATTGCTGCTGCCATCCCCAAAGGAAAAGAACACTGATCAGGTCTCCAAACTGGCCTATGTGCTCTTTCTTTCACAGCCCGTTGTCCAAACTATCCATATGAGCTCCAAAAACATAAGGGGCTCAAGGGAACAAGACTGGAAATGGCAAGTAGGACGACCACAGTGAACTTAACAGGCCTGGGGAGGGTGACAGAAAAGGGGGAACAATGTATTCTGTTCATTGTTGAATGAATCTTGCCCACAGAATCTCTTAGTCTAGTGAAATAGCAATAAGCGATGAGAATTCCTGGTAGGAAATGGCATACAGAGGGAGGTGAAGTAGAAGGCTGCGGAAGACTAAGAAAGATTACACAGTTTAGCAGGATGAGTGAGGCTTCAGAAAGAAGTGGCACCCAGTCACAGCCTTTAAGAAGGAGTAGGATTTGGACACATGGAAGCTGTGAAGAGGAGGAATAGTCTAGGCCAGTGCTGGTGAACCTGTGGCACACATGCCATTTGCTTTTCTTTTAAGACAAAAGATGTCCATGTATGAATTGTTTTTTCTAAATTAAAACCTCAGTGCTCAGGTTTCATTGCAGTGTTGGCCCTTTGTAGTAAGTAAGTGGGCTTGAGGTTGCAGTTTGGGCGCTCGTCTGTAAAAGGTTTGCCATCACTGGTCCAGGCTGAGGCTTTCACACAAGTGAAGACCCAGAGCGGAGGAACTCTTAGGGCTGCCAAGCACTCTGAGTCTGGAGGAGACAGGGAACCCCCAAGGTCAACTGCTGCTGATCAGCTCATGCAAAGCACAGGATTTCCACCCAAGAAGGTCTTGTGCCCCACCCTGAGCCCCATACCACCAGATACTAGCCCCAGCACCTTCCTCATTCCTGCCAACCACCTTTATTGTAAATGGCTCTGCTGTCCCCCTCCTTCTGTGGCTTGGTGGCTGCTCCCAATTGGACCAGTCCCTGGGCAGGAATGACAGCACCTGCCCGATCTTGAGCATCAGCCCAGCTGCAGCAGTCATACGCTTAACCACCTCCCTCTCTGGGCTGCTGTGCAGTCAGGAGCCACCTGCCACTTTATGATTTGTGCCGCGTGCTCCTCCCCTTCCCCATGAGCCCTGTCCATGCATGTGATTCCCTAGCAGAAGGAACAGCGTCCCTTGGCTTTCTTTTGGCAGCAAACCCATGCAGGGATACTGGGGGCTTAGGGAGTGGCAGCAGAAGGCCACTCAGGAGGGGATGATGGCTGAGCCAGGCACAAACAGCATGGAAAAATAAGGGCACTTGTACAAGATGCAGTGGTTCCACAGGGAAAATGACACGGGGCCAGCAGGTGAACTGAGAGTATAGGGAAAGGACCAGGGGAGTCATAACATTGTGTGTGTGTGTGTGTGTGTGTGTGTGTGTGTGTGTGTGTTGCATTGCGTTGCTGGGGATCAAACCCAGGGCCTTCACACTAAGCTACATCCTCAGGCCTTTTTATCTCTTGAGACAGGATATTGCTAAGTCACTAAATTCCCATGCCGGTCATGAACTTGCAGTCCTTAGCCCCAGAAAGTACCAGGATTAACACAAATTTGTTATCATGCCTAGCTTCATGCTACTGGACTCTAGTACCTTTAATAAAGTGCTGCTTGAATTTCCAGGAGGGGAGCAGGCGTACATCACCAGGCCTGGCTAAGTGTTCCATGTTTTCACAGTTGGGAACCGAGTGTTCTGTGTCTTCCACAGAAGGCAGAAAGAAGGGAACTAGGACAAATGATGAGCTCAGTTTGGGCTGGTTTGAGAAGCTGGAGGGCTGGATGTCTCCAGACAGGTGCAGGTGCAGGTGCAGATGCAGCTTGGCAGAGAGGTCAGGTGTGAGATGCTAATTTACAGAAAGCTCACACGTGAAATGAGATATGGAGACAGGAAGCTACCACAGCCAAGAGGGTTAAGAAGGCAAGGAGAGACTCAAAACGAGGCTCCTCAGGAACCACCAACATTTAGAAAAATGTTAAGGAAAAAGGAAGTGATATGAATAATAATGGAGTGCAGACCAAGCAAAGCTGATCAGTGAAAATCCCGAACAAAAACAGATCAATCAAGGGTTTCATAAAATGATTCTTGATAACATCGAAGTTGCTTAAATATAACCTCATTCACTAAATTCCACTTTCACCCACATCTGCAATGCTTTGTTTTTCTCTTCTGAGCTCTGCCCTTGCCTTTCAAAAATTGTGGTCCTAAATTGACTGTTTTCATCATTTTTTTCTTGTTTTTTACTTGAATCATTTTTACAGTACAGTGCACTAGAATCGAGCACATTCACACTGGTGTGTAACCGTTGGCACTCTCCATGATGTCCTGTTCATTGTATAAAGCTGAACCTTTGTTCCCACTAACCCGTAATTCCTTACCCCTTCTATCCGTAGCCCCTGTCAACTACCACTTTACTCTGTCTCTGTGAATTTGATGACGTAGATATCTTGTATGAGTGGAATCATAGTGTTTATACTTTTGTCCAGCAAGCTGTGTGATATTTTCAAGATTCATTCATGTTATAGCTTGTGTTACAATTTCCTTGCTCCTTAAGGCAGAATAATATTACACTATATGAATCCACCATATCTTTAAAATCCATTCATCTGTCAGTGATTGGTTTCTCACCTTACTGTAATCCCTGCGTAGTCACTATGGCAACCAGCCAATATGGTGCTGGCTGTCATGTGTTGTGCAGGGCCAGTATGGTGCCAAGCCAATGTGGCGCTGGCCACTAGAGGTCAAAGCCAATATGGTGCCGGCCTCTAGAGGTCATATGGTAAGCACCACCCTTCTTCCTCTGAGTCAAATTACAACTTCCTACTTCCCTTTTTGTAATTAGCCCTTGATCCCACGACAGGCCCTCGGAAGTTCCACCTTTCTCTTCTCTGCCCTACTGTGGTCTTCTCCATGCTCACAACAAAGGCATCTTATGTTCTGCTTTACTTCTCTCTGCACTGGAAAAAAACTATCAACTTGTATTACTTCCCTCTCTTGGCTACTGTCAATATTACCATTCTGAACACTGATGTACAAAAATCCACTTGAATTCCTGCTGTCAATTCTCAATACCTAGAAGTGGACTTCCTGTATCATAAAATTCTATGCTTCATGTTTTGAGGACCCACCATACTGTTTTCTATAGCAGTTACACATTATTTTACATTCCTATTAGTGCACAATGGATTCTGATATCTCTGCCATTTTTTTTACAGTAGTATGCTGGTAGATGTAAAATGGTATCTTATTGTGACTTTGAGTACTTTTTTTTTATTACTAATAGAAATAGTATCTTCTTTTCAGTTTTTATTTTTATTATTACATGTTTGCAGTACATAATGATTACATTCCTTGTGAGGAGTTGGTACATATAGAGAGCCCTTCCTGGTCCTTGTTGAAGCCCAGGAAGTTTATAGTTGTAATCCCATGGAAAAGTTACCGGAATTGTAGTGAGTTAATTCCAATCTACCACTACCAATGTGATCCAGCGTGAGAATAAAGACACTAAGGCATATTTGTAGTTATGGGGAGCCAAGGGGTACCAAGTCCAGCCATGATGATGACCACTGGGAACAAAGGCCTTGACCCAGGGCCAAACCCAGGTTTTATTAATTCATGAAGAAGGGAGTGGCTTGAGGATGAATACCTGTAAGGATTGGTAGGAAATAGGTGAGTGCTGTGAGCTGAGCTATGTAGGAGGATTGAAATCACCTCTGCAAATATGCAGAGAAAAGGATATGCAAAAAGAGTAATCTGCATAACACAAATGAGACAGTATCTAATGTTTTAGGGTCAGTGTTTCAGCTCTGATGTGTAAACTTTCAAGCCCAGGAAGTCATAGCCTCTATCTCAAGACTGGATTCCAGCCAACCTCATCCTGGCTCACAAGAAGGAACAACGGGGGGGGGGGGGGGGGGCGGTTCTGGGAAAACACTGCCTGTCATGTTCAAAGACTGCCATAAGCATTGCTTAAAGCCAATTGAAGGGACAAGGAAAAGACCCAGCCAGCTTTGTACATATCAATACACGGAAACAGGTCAAGTTGAACCAAAACGGAGACAACTGCTCCCCCTTCAAGGAGAGCGGCCCAGGTGGTCCTCCACAGGTCCGTGTACATAACATATCTGAATTCATTTTTCATCCCCTTCCACTCCCCTCCCTCCATATCTTCTCCCCATCCCTCTTTGCAAAAGATCTATCTCTCTGCTTCCTAATATCTATCTTTTATGTTGCTCTTTATATTTTGGCTTTCTCATACAAAAGAAACCAGGCAATATTTAAGCACGTGTGTCTGATTTATTTCACTTAACATTATGGTCTCAAAATACATCCATTTTTCCTACAAATAACTCAAGTTTGTTCTTCTTTATGGGTAGTGCTCCATGGTATACAGATACCACACTTCTTTTATCCATTCACCAGTTGTAGACATACAGGTCACTTAAAAGATTTAATATCATATTATGGGTTTCATGTATCATTGTGAAATGATGTTTTTAACTCTTTCAGGAAGATCTCTATAAGGGTAATAGTTGGGTCAAATGAAATTTCTATTTTTAGTTTTTTGTCACTGAGCATATTTTCACGTGCTAATTGGCCATTTGTCTATCTTATTTTTAAAAATGTCTTTTCAAGCCCTTTCCCTGTTAGGCTGGTTATTGGTGCTGTTGGTTAGAGGTAGTTCTCTGTATATCCTAGATAATACACCCTTATCAATTATATGATTTGCAAAACTCCATGTATTACCTTTTCTCTTTTATTTCTTTTTGTAGTAGGGACCTTGCAGTTACCAGGCAAGTACTTATGCCACTGAGCTATATCCTCAGCCCAATGTATTACTTTTTAAAGCTGTTGATTCATGTCCTTTGATGTACAAAAGTTATAAATTTTGATGAAGTCTGTCTCTTTTTTCTTTCATTGCTTGTGTCTTCAATATCATATCCAAGAAATTATTAACAAATCAAAAATCATGAAGGTTTCTGCTATTTTTCTTCTAAAAGTTTTATAGTTTTAGCTCATTGCACACAGGTCTTTGATCCATTTGAGTGAATTTTTGTATGTAATGTAACAGAAGGGTTCAGTTTCATTCCTTTCATGCAGGTTTTCAGTTTTCCCACCATTATTTGTTGAAGACTATCTTCTACTCATTGAATCATCTTAGTGCCCTTATTGAAAATTATTTGACCATATATGCTGTCATTTATTTCCGCTCCTCTGTTCTTTCACTGGTCCATATATGTGTCTTTATGCCACTCCCACACTGTTTTGATTACCGGCTTTGTATTCAGTTTTGAAATCAGGAAGAGTCCTCTAATTTTATTTCTTTTCAGGATAATTTTGAAGGCTAGGATATAGTTCCTTGGTAGAGTGCTTGCTGAGCATGAATAAAGCCTTTGATTCAATCACCAGTGCAACTTCCCCCAAATGTTTTGGCTTCTCAGGGTATCTTGAAATTACAATACACTTTAGGATGAATTTTTCTATTTCTTAAAAAAAAAAGTCATTGCACTGACGGTGCATGACTATAGTCCCAGCACTCAGAAGGATAAGTTCAAGGCCAGCCTGGGCTACATAGTAACCCTGTCTCAAAAACAAAACAACAACAAAAACAAAACAAAACAGTCACCGGAATTTTTATGGAGATGCATTGAATCGGTGTCATTTCACTGAATCACTGATCACTTTGGGGAGTGTTGTCAGGGATCCAACTCTAAAGACACCTATAATCACCCACAAAGAGCTATTGCACACATTCTGCCCACATAGTCACCTCAGCTCTTGCGGCCTACTGGGGACCTACAAATCCTGATCATTAGTGCAGAGCCAACCAAAGCTATGGAACTCAAACCCAGCTAACCAGATCTTTTACACTAAGTTCAACTCTTGCAAATTTCCTGTAAAAATAATCACACACAACTTCAAATGTGCTGACCAAGTCCCCAACCTGCCAATAAAACTCAGCTCAGCACCTTAAACTCTCTCCTACCCTACCTCAGCCCTAGAGTGCCCATCATTGGACTTACTCCCATTTTGGAAGCTTTGCCTTTTCTTCTGTCTGCACCTATAGGTACTTACTCATTCATTCACTCAACAAATATGTTGAGCATCTAATATTCAACAGAAAACATACAAGGGCTAAGGAAATGCGAATTAATAATAAGAACAACCAATATACACTTGAGTATTTACTACATGCCAAGCTCTGTTCTAATTGCTTCACATGTGTAATCTCATTTAATGCTTCCTCCAATCCTAAAAGGTTAAGAAATTTGCCCAAGGTCACACAACTGAACCCAGGTAATTTAAACTTTGAACTCATACATTCAAGCCTGAAGGTCATCTGATGAAGCATAACTCAAGAGGCTCATAATCCAGAGGTGGTAATAGCCACATAGGAGAAAACTGCTCTGTAATAAGCTAAGGCGGTGCTAGAGATGCATCAGAGGCACAGGGCATCCCGGAGAAGGCCTACCTAACCCAGACAACCACGCAGACATGCTTCATGTCACGCCTCTAAGTGCACCCTCTGAAACCCAGCCTCACCCTTCCCCAGGCAGGCCCTGCCATGGCCTCCTTGAGAACCATCAGCCACCCATATTAATTGGATCCCTCCTTCAGTTAATCATCCAGGAGCCACTAAAGAAGTCATGAGACCCACCTATCACACCCAACCCGTCGGTCACCCCACAGATGTATTTGATGATGGACAATCCATGAAAGGGAGGTCTCGATAGAACCTAGCCACACTACTGGAAAGCCGTGTTGAACTCTGTAAAGATAGAAGGGCTCATCACCATAACATGCAGGGCCAAACCAAACTTGAACCACTAGACCTGCGGGAACAGGCACTCTGAAAGTGAGTTGTCCCTCCCCTGGGCTACCAGGCTCCCCTCCTTCTTGCATCTCTGTACCTACAGTAGTAGAGCTGTGACCCTTCCTGTGAGGATCTCAGCTGAGGACAACCAACTCAGTAAATTACTGATGGGGGCGGATATGTGACTGTTCTCCCTGAGGTAGCTCTTTTTCTGCATAGATTGGAGAAGTTTGGTGACACATCAGGGATTATCTAGAGAGACACAGGGCATAGATGTGGGCTGGCGCCTTAGGCTTTCCTGAGACGTAGCATTTTTTCTCTCTGTGGCTTCATCCTGCAGTCTGTGCCTGAGCCAGTTTGTAAGGAACTTTCAGGCTGGAGCAATGAGGAATAAAAACCTGTGGCTAGAAATTCAAAGAGTTTTGGACATAGGTGGCTGAGATGACAGAGGACTTACTACTCACAGTTGAAAGGACTATGGCTCTTTGTATCCAGGTCTTTCATCTCCCTGGAAAAATTACTGACAATGACACAGAGCAGTTAAAATGGATTGTGAAATCAAAGAACCAGACAAGCTTCAGATACTAAATTACTAATAACTTTCTTTTCCAAAGAACCAAATAGCCTCACTTACTATGCAGAGCAATGCCCTGAGGCCTCTTAGACTCTGACCAACAGCCATTCTCCTGCTCCTAGCTCTCCGTCATCCTGCCTGTGAAGCTGGGAGATGGAACTATATTCTCTAGCTTGTGAATCCCAATGGTTACCCATCATGTAGTGCTGTTTGCTGCACAATTGCCAGTTGAGGATTTACCAATGTATTGGGTAAATTCAAGAGTCTTAAGCCAGAAGATCTGGGTTAAATCCTGGTTTTTTGAGCTTCCTCAGCTGCTATGATTTGAACATCCCTTCCAAAACTCATATTAAAATTCAACTGTCATTGTAATGACAATAAAAGGAGAACCAGGAAGAGGTGATTACATCATGAAAACTCAGTCCTCGTACATGGGTTAATGCCACTATTGCAGGCATGTGTTAGTGACTGGAGGAGTGCAGCTCTGACTAAAAAAGAATGGCTTCACCCAATTTTCTCCCTGCCTTGAGTGTGCAAGCTCACATGCCCTGCTGCCATGCTGAAACACAGCACAGAGGCCCTTGCAAGAAGCCACCCTCATGCTCTTGAACTTCCTAACCTCCAGCACTGTGAGCAAAATGAACTTTCCTTTATACACGACCCAGTCTCCTACAGCAGCGGAAAACAGAGCAGACAGCAGCTTACCCTGGATGGATCACTTAACCTCTCTGAGCTGAGGGCAGTGAGTTTCCCTTGGTATGAAACGGACCAGCAGCAATGACAGTGGTGGCCAAGTCAGCTTCATGCCTGCATCCTGAGGACACATCGCCTGGGCAGCCACCTGCTTTTCTGAAGGCCTCTGCTCACTTTTCCCATAGGGAAACTTGAGAACAAAAGGAAGGAGACATGTGCTGCTCCCAAGAAGAGAAAGGTGGAGGAGCAGAGCGGGAAGGGGGTGTAAGGAATAAATCCAGTGGCTGTGTAATTAATTTAGAATAACTTAAGCACTGAGAATTAAAAAGAAACAAAACCGGTGACATTTAATGACTGTGTCTGTGGATATCTCACTCATTCCAGCTGTCTTTTCAAATGTCAAGTATCTCACACTTCCTTTTCTTTGCAGCTAGAAGGTGCATGTCAACAACCACCAGCCTTGGCTTCTACCCAGTGTGTTACCATGGGCCGTGATTTCCAAAGCAGGAGGTCCTACCAGTTGCAGGAACAGGGCACAGTGCCCAGTGCTCCAGAGAGCTGGGTGCTGCTACTCCTTACTGCTCCCCACTGATCTCTTCACTTACCCTCTTGCCATCAATGATAAAAATACACAAGCTCTCTGCACAAAGGGAAGGACAGTCCCCACGTTCTCATTTCAATCCTCCCACCATGTGTGCCTCCACAAACTTAGCGCTTTGAGAGTTTTCCAGAGAAAACCTTAGCTGAACTCCAAGGGGAGAGGAGGTCAGGCCATGGTTGCTCCACAACTCCAGTCTCAGGAATTTCCATTCCAAGCTGCCTGACCCTTGGTTCAGCCCTCTCTAAACACCAGATACTGTTTCAGAGACAAACCAGGGAACAAACCAGCTGGATTTTCACTTTTGGGGAAAATGTGAAGCCACATAGTACCAAACATTTTTTATCCCTGACTCCAATCCCATGCCTTCCTGTGAGCCTCCCCACACTTGGACACAGCCAGGTAGCACCCAGGTTCCCCAACTTTATGAGCTGCTGTGGCTTAAGGAGGAAGAAGAGCTAAAGCCCAGACCGAAAAGTGGCTGGTGTTGAGCAGGCCAGGGGCTGGAGGTACAGCTCAGTGGGCTAAGTGCTTGCCGCTGAGCACTAGGGCCCTGAGTTCGATCCCCGGTCCCGGGAGAAAAAAAAAAAAAAAAAAAAAAAGGGGAACCATCGGATGGTTCCTTCTTAGGGGCTGGAGGTTGAGCAGGCCAGAGCTAAAGAGACCCAGGCAACCTTTAAATTTCTAGCAACCCCGGTGCATTTTCCGGGGCGCAGTTTCTCGAAGAGCACACAAGGGGCACAGTGTTCCAGGCCACTGACAGCTCCGCCTCAGCCACGCACAGCTGCTCAGGGAGTACACAGTGCCATGCGGAGGAGACGCCGCAGGTGAACTCTGGGCCAGGTGGGCAGGGCGTCCACGCCAGCCCCTCGGGAAAGCCAGGTACCCAGGAGCTCTGCTGCCTCAGCACACCTCTCTCCGGAAGTGGAGCCACGCCCCGGGGACACAGCCACGCCTACGACCTTCGCACAGACGCACGAAGCCAGTTGTTCATTGAAGGAAGTGTTCCCAGCCCCTTCTTCCAAAGTTCTCTCCTCTGACTCTGCTGGCCTTCACGGGCTCCAGTTTCACGCTCACCCCAACTCTTACACCACACTCGGAGAAACGGCCGGCACCCCAGCCCACTCCCTGGCCCAGGACGCGACCCACCCCTCCACCTTTACACCCCTGCCGCTTCCGTGGGGGGCTGATCTGCATCCCCCAGGGGCCCTTCTCTTCTGTGCACCAGACTGCCAGTTACCCTTAAACAGGGCTTTGAGATGTCCTGCTGTGATTTAGACCTAAGCTACCCCAGAGGCACCTCCTTCAGAGCTGGTTCCCTCACCTCTGGGGACTGCAGCAGCACGGTCCCATTGGTTTAACCCTTGACTCCTCTCTCTCATCTGTCACGTACTGTTTACTTTTCTTCTTTCGTTCTCTCTCCTTTACTCTCTCTCTTGCTGTGCTGCTGTGCCTCCAGACCTCCTGGATGGCTGCCGCAGTCTCTCTTCAGAATTTCTCCTACACAACCTCCTGTTTCAATCCAGGGATGGAGAACTCTAGAATCTTCAGGGGCTAAGCAGGTAGCCCAGATGCATGAGATCAAGAACAAAGGTACAGTGGCAAGCTGTGGGAACTGGAGGATGAAAGCTCTAGCTAAAGACATCCAAATTAAAATTGAATTTAACAAGCACTGCTAGGTGAACTATATTTAGGCCTACCCTCCTGTCCACCACCAGGTATGGAAGTCACCTGACTCCCTCCTGTTGCACCTGTTGGCAGGTGACCCATCATGGTGAGTTGTCCACTGCCAAATGGCAAACGGGACATGACTTGAGACTGGGGTTAAGCACCCAGCCTCAGAATACCAAATTTGGGGTCCACAGAAAAGCTTCTAGGAAACCAAGTGCCTTACTTATTTTTCTCATTGCTAAGACAAAATACCTGACACTCAAAAAAGGAAAGGTTTATTCAGCTCACAGTTTGTGGAGGTTTCAGGCCATAATTGGCTGGCTCCAAGGTAGGGTGGCACAGGGCAGAGGGCAACAGTTCATGGCAGCAAAAGATAGCAAAAGCAGTAAGAGAGAGCAAGACAAGCCTCTTTCTGTCCCTTGTATCCAACTTACCAGCATTAGGGCAGTGCCAATCCAATCAGTGGATTGATCCAGCAATCACCTGCTGTTAATCCCAGCACACTGAATCCCAGCATTGCACTACGAATCAATCACACATTCTAGATTCAGCCACCTCTGAAAAAGCCCTGACTGCGTCACGATTTGGGGGGACATCTAGAAACAAACCATAACACCTTGCTTAACAGTAACCAAGGGCTGGCTCTGGCAGCAACCCGAAAACTTCACTGTGCATCTGACCCACTTGGAAAGCTTGGTAAGATGCAAATTGCTGCCTACAGAGACTGAACCTGTGATGGAGCCCAGGAAACTGTATTTCAACAAACTGGCCAGAGATTCTGATGCACAGTCAGGTCCAGGCCCATAAATCAGGAACACTGGGTCTCAGAATTAGCAGTTTGGCTTGGCATGGGACAGTTGTTCCTGAGAAGACCCTGGCCCAGACCCAGCTACTAGGGAGTGCTCTGAATCCCATGCAGCAGGGCAGTCACAGGAGCTTGGTTTACTCCAGCTGTTCAGGGGCAGTCTTGGGGTAACGTTATTCCCACTGCCCTGGGCATCTGTCTGGCAGCACCCTATGCAGCACAACACCAGCTTGGACAGAAAAAGATCTCAACAGCAAGGCACCTTCTCTGGAGGCTCTGTCCAGGGCCCTGAAGGCCATGCCCCATTGCCGTTACTGCAGCCCAGCCCCCACTACAGCAGGGTGAACCATCTGCTTCCCGTGACCACGTCACTGCTTCTGTCTCCAGAACAAAAGCAGAGGCAGACAATTGATCATGACTGAGAACATCTGTTATAAGTAGGCTGCCCGCACAGCCAGGGACAGGAGGCGGGGCGGGGGAGCTCTTCCAGATTCCCTCTGCCTGCCCCTCTCCTTACCTCAGTCCTTCCTTTCCCACAGTCAACAGGCTCCCAGGGACAGATACAGGTGAACTTTAGGAAGCAGACTTGAGATGATGGCACACTGATTAGGGCAAGGATAAAAGAGAAGCTGAAGGCTGGGAGGACGCTAGTTCTCGCCACTGAGCCCGAGAGTGAGAGGCGTAACCGAGCCTGTTTTGCTAACTCATCAGAAAATGTTTTGAGCTACCCCACAGCAATGACCTCTCTCCCAAGCTCCCCTCCTCCTTCACAAGCCATCCTCTCCTGGGAAAGTCATCAGGAGCTCAGTCAGAGCATTCGCCTTAATGGACCCTCCTCACTCCTGGCCACCAGTTTCTGGGCCCTCTCCCTTGTATGGCACCATTCGTGTTCTCACTCCCAGGTCCAGATGCTGAGGCTTCTTCTTCCCGTTCTCCCCTCTCCTCAACTTCACCGACTCACCACATTCTGTCCATTTTATCCACACGTTTCCTACCTGCCCCTGCCTGCTAGAGACTGTACTGGGCCTTAGCTCAGGCCTTCTACCTGTCTGCCCCAGGTGATGCAGGAGTTTGCTAAGGAGCCTTCAGATCTCTGCTCTTCTATCTCCTTACACCTTTGGTTTCTACTGGCACTCTGATACCTAAGGGTCTTCAATATTTAAAAGAACTACTATAAACAATAAAAGTATATAGATGGACTAGGAATAAATGCAACATGTTAAATGTTTGATATTAAATCTATGGAGTTAAATTAATGAAAGTGTGTCCAAGTAGTGAAAGACTGGGACCCACAGCTGACCTGTGTTTGCACAGTTCTAATTGGTGAACTCTCAGAAACAGAGGTTGGGGTCATTTCTCAGGGCACCATCCCTTCAGGCTCCTCACTATGGCACTTGCATTCAGGGCCACAGGCCCCTATACTCACCTCAGGTCTCAATTCAGGCTGCATTTCCCAAACACCTGTGCCAAATGGCAAATGTGCATTTTTACCTTTTCTCTTGGTTACTTTTTTCTCATTGCTAAGACAAAATACCCATCGCCCAAAATGAAGGAAAGGTTTATTTAGCTATTTAGTTTACAGTTTGCAGAGGTTTCAGTCCCTACTTGGCTAGTTCACAGGCAGAGTGGCACATGGCAGAGGACAATAGTTCATGGTGGCAGAGCATAGCAAAAACAATCAGCAAAAGGGAGGAATGGCAGGCAAGCAGCCTCTTTCCTTGCCTTCCCTTACATTGTAAACTGCCTACCCCCACCCAGGGGGTGGGTAGCACTCACATAATCTCCATGCACTCCTCTCCCACAGGCTCAGGATGTATACAAAGTAAGCACCCTGGCTTCCTGCTGAGTCACTCAACCAAACCTCTAGACTACTCAAGTTGACACAATGTATCAACCATAACAATCCACCCCTTGGCAACTTGGCAACCAAACACAGTTGGTTTAAACCAATTTTGAGATACAAAGATATTATATTACATTAGAACCATAACATTTTGCACCCTGAAGACTCGTGGACATCCCTTTATGCAAAAGGCAGTTAGTCCATCTGCAAGAGCTGCCAAAGTCCACAGTTTCAGCATTGCTGAAAAGTCTGAGTTCCAAGTCTCCTCCGAGATGTAAGGCAAACTCTTTAGTTACAAGCCCCTGTACAAATGAAAAGTTAAACACCTCCAACATTCAATGGCACAAAATAAACATTACCACTCCAAAAGGTACCAACAGGGGAATATAGAGCATTGGGACCAAAGAAATTCCAAAATCTAGCAGGACTAACCTTATATCCTGTAATTCCGCATCGAGCATCTGAAGCAACTTGTGGCACATTGAGAGCTCCAAAGGGCTTGCATGAGTCCACCCCTATGGCACTTCTGGTGGTTACAACCTCCATGGCTTCTCTCTTAGGCCCGCTTTGCTCCCTCCTTGCAGCTTTCTTCAGATGGTCCACAGTCCTGGCTTTTCTAAACTTCTGAGGTCTCCAGGGCACCTTGTGCTTCACACTCACAGCCTCACATATTGCTTTCTCAGGGGCATACTGCCTGGCCTCCCAGGCCTTCTGAAATCTGGGTGGAAGCCTCTTTAACCTCAGAACTCTTGCATTCTCCCTGCACCTAAAGCCAGGGCCACATGGATGATGCCAAGATCTGCTGCCACCTGGAGCAGTAGCCAAGCTTTCCTTTCTCTTAGCCCTAGAGGTCGAGTGCCTGTATCACTGGGTACTCTGAATCCAATTTTGAGGAACAAATTCTCTATGCTGCCTCTATTCTGGAATCTGATGCAACCGCTGCTGCCGCCACTGCCATTCTGGAACATGGCACTCTTTGGCTTCCTTCTCAAGGCAAAGTCTTTCACCTTCACAATTTTGAGACTGCAAAGGTTGGAGACTTGCTGCTTGTGATGCCCTCAGGCCATCTTTTCCATTCTCTTGTTCCTTCAGAGCAACAGAGATCTCCTCAGCCTTATCTTTGCAGTCCACAGCTTTGCTGGAGCTTCCTTTCTGGCCAAACTCACATTTTAAATCATCCTACTGGGCTCTTTGCTCTTGATTCTCAACATAGATCTTGCTAAAAGCCCCCAACAATAGCCATGCCACTGCCTCAACATTTGACTGCCTTGAAATTTCTTTTGCCAGATTAATCAGTCTGCTGCTGCCCTTAATCTCAGTTTTAGGCAAAGTTTCTGGACAGGAGCAAAATGCAGACAAACTTCCTGCCAAGCCATAACACACATCGTCTGGAGTCCAACAACCAATGCAGTCTTTCCCAACAGAAACCTCCTGAACCTGGTCTTTACTGGCAGGATTTCTATCAGTCTTCTGGTCTTCTGAGCTCTGACCAGAATCTCCCACACAGAACAGCCAAAGGCATTCCAGCTCTACTCTTTCAGGTGACATCTCAGAACCTTTCCAAACTCTTCCCAAAGGCTCTTGAACCACATGGTCAGGTACAGTCACAGCAACAACTCCACTCCACTGATACCAAATTCTGTCTTGGTTACTTTTCTTTAGTTGCTGAGACCGAATACCCAATGCCCAAAATGAAGGGAGGAAAAGTTTATTTAGCTTACAGTTTGTGGAGGTTTCAGTCCATACTTGGCTAGTTCACAGGCAGAGTGGCACATGGCAGAGAACAACAGTTCATGGTGGCAGAGCACAGCAAAAACAATCAGCAAAAGGGAGGAATGGCGGCAAGCAGCCTCTTTCCTTCCCTTACATTGTAAAGAGCCTACCCCCACCCAGTGGGTGGGTAGCACTCACATAATCACACCCTCCTCTCCCACAGGCTCAGGATACATACAAAGTAAGCACCCTGGCTTCCTGCTGAGTCACTCAGCCAAACCTCTAGACTCCCCAAGTTGATAAAATGTATCAACCATAACACCTCTCCATGGTCTTACTAATGTTGTTCCCCTCATATCTTAGAATGTTTTTCTGACTCTTTTTCCCCTAAAAACTTTCTCATACTTCACATTTGTCTCCTGCAAACCTCAGGTTGAAACTGGATTGATATTATGGTGGGTAAGGTAAGTAGCACTCTTGAGAAAAGATTAAGTCATTAAAAGGTACTAATTCCTTTGTCACAAGAGTTGGTTCATTCTCACAGGAGAGGGTTAATTCTTGCAAGACCAAGTTTTATAAAGCAAATCCACGCCCCATGTTTTGTCTTTTCTGCAAATACTCACTTATCCTTCTGTTTTTCCTCCATATTACACTGTACCTAAGGCTCTCCTTAGATGCAGCTGCCCAGTCTTGGCCTCCAGCCCCCAGAATCATAAGCTACATAAACTTCTTTTCCTTACAATTGACCCAGTCTTGGGTACTTTGTTACAGCAACAGAAGAGGAACTAAGACAACATTCCTATTCAAATGTACCTCCTCCACCTTCCCTGCGTTCTGCACCTCCTAGGTCAAAATTCATAGCTCTTTCTTCTTTGTCTGTGCAAGTCTTGCACTTGCATCTTCTTCCTAGAACCCATTATTCTGATGTATGTTCTAGTTCAGTTCTCCTCCATCAGAGCAGAGGCTGCTTGAGAGCTGATGTCCCATGGTACTATGAATAGAGTCTGGTACATAATAGGCACATAACAAATGCTTTCTGGATAAATAGAAAGGAGAATGAATGAGAGGATGAGTTCTACAAGCTAAAGTCAACATAATCACAATGACCCAGAATCATCCTGCACCATCCACACCAGTACAAGGTCACTTCTGATCTACTAAGTGTTCCTACTGCCGCTGTGGTCTCAGGTGGCCACTGAGGGCCAAAATGATCACTATCCTCCAATTATACAAATACTAATCCTAGCAGCCACCATCTGTTAAATAATTATGATGTGTCCGTTACCATACCAAGTCCTTTTCTGTCTTAGTTACTTTTCTCATTGCTCTTATTTGTCTCATTGCTGAGACAAAATACCTGACACCAAAAGTTAAAGGAGGAAAGGTTCGTTTAGCTCACAGTTTGTAGAAGTTTCAGTTCACAGTTAGCTGGCTCCAGTGTAAGGTGGCACAGCAGAGGCACAGCACAGAAGAGGAACAGTTCACGGTGGGCAGAAGGTAAAAGCGCAGCAAAGCAGTGAAGCAGTGAATCACCACTGCCAGCACCTTTCTGTCCCTTGTATTTTATTCAGGCTACTCGCCTTTCGACCAGGTAGCATTCACACCCAACGTGGGAGCCTTTATTCTAGCATCCCACCAAGAGTCAACCTGAACATCACACCTTTAATCCCAGTGTCACACACTCTACATCCAGCCTCTGAAGAGCCGCAAGAGGACTGCACAAAGCTTTAGGGGGACATCTAGATACAAGCCATAACACTGACACATTGAACTCTGCCCTCAACCCTACAAGGTAAGTTCTGTTAGTATCATTTTACTGCATGAATGAAAAAACACGGTAAGAGAGGTAAGGTAACTTGCCCAAGGCCAGAGGAGGAGCTCAGAAAGAGGAATCCAACCCTAACTATTCTATCATGCCTGGGACAATGGGCGCCACCTCAGCCTTAGCCCCACTGGCCCTCACTGGGCCAACAGCATAGATGAGTTCATTTCTATGAGCCCCACAAGGCAGATGGGGCCTAGGCACAAAGGACAGAACACTGACTGGGATGA
The DNA here is from genome assembly GCA_004027595.1 of Dinomys branickii. NCBI lineage: Eukaryota > Metazoa > Chordata > Mammalia > Rodentia > Dinomyidae > Dinomys > Dinomys branickii. The sequence continues at coordinate 38,503 of PVLD010000712.1, forward strand.
CCCTGTCCTGGCCAAAGTGTAGGTTCCCCCATAGGTCCCCAACCCTAACCAGAAATCTTCTTTTCTGCCCCAGAAACCCAGACCCAGGCCACTGAATGTCACTAGGCTGAAGTGCCACTTCTGCCCCACACATTCTTTCCCTGCAGAGTGGTACCTGGGGTAAGGGATCTCTGACGGTGAATGCTCTCCATATATTGGCCAGTTGCACTAAGAAGGTCTGAATATAAACTAGGCCAGCAGAAAAGGGTAATTAGGCAGCATTCTCCTGATGAGGTGGGAGGATCAGCAGGTGTAAGCTCAGGGATCATGTTCCCGGTGTGCATTTAATTAAATATCACTGTTCTGTTCACACATTGGATGCCAAAACTTGGGAAAAATCCCAGCCAAACTCTCTCCTTATTACTCCTGGTGGAAGGAGGCCAAGGATGTAGTGCTCCCCCACACCCGTCAACAAAACAAGACAAAACACAGAAGCCAGAAACCTAAGCCTTCTGTGTGTGCAGCCCTTGATTATGAAAAGAACAACCAAAGGGGAACAGAGAGAACAGTGGGTAGACAGAACTCTAGACAACCCAGGCAGACAAAAGGGTTGAAGTACAGGGAAGGAATGCTTAAAAATCAGTTAGGCAAAAGCTTCCAGTCATCCCATTTAAATTCTAATAAGGCCCATATTCTGAGATAACAAAGGCCACTGTGTTTAATTAAGGGTATAAATGGTAGAAATATGAGACAGGAGCTTTTACAAGCTGTTAATGAGGTGGATGAGAAACCTCTAAAAATAAACCAGGGCAAGTTGAAAGGGTAATTAGGGGTGCAAAAATAAACAGAGAGTGTCAAGTTGAAAGAAGTTCACTGCAAAGCCTCCCCCAACAAGTCCTCAGTAGGTAGGGCCGCCAGAGAGAGAGTCCCCCAAGGAGCCAGGGTACACACATCCTGTTAATTTACCTCAGACTTTTAAGAACGATGAGTGGACTCACTACCACCACCACCTCACTCACAGCAAGCCACTGTGAGGCAGGCTGTACCTTATTTCTCAGGCAGTCCCCAAAGAGACCTGAACAAATATTAGGGGATGAGAAATTTTAAGTGCTGAGTGATAAAAATCAACCTGGTTTCTTTATAGCTGGGCATTGTGCTTACGTGACTGAGTGCACAGCTGTGCACACAGCTTCTTGCACTACGAACTCAGCCTACACAAACAACACCCCACTTACCTGTTGAGATTTCCAGCAAAGGCCAGTTACTCATGAATGGAGAGGAGGAGATTGGTTGCTAACCCTCTAGGTGGATTTCAGACATTCTTGTGTGCCTCCCACCTCCCACCTCCCACCTCCGCCACATCTTTCTCCTCTTCTTTTACTGCATAAAGCTTCCAAGGTAGGAAGTTGTTTGGTGGTCAAGTATATTTGGGAAACTCTTTGCATAATATGCTCCTCTAGGAGACGTACATTAACACATTTAACAAACTGAGAATGACCGTGGTTAAGAAACCTTTTTGTTTACCTTAGCAGTTCCAAAACGATTTGACGGTGTAACACTTTTCCACAAAATACCATCTAGTATCTCTACTCACTGCCTACCTCTAACTAAGAAAAGCTAGGAGCAATCCCCATAGCTCTGATGACCAGAAATTGGTCTGGAAAGGGAAAACTCTGGAATTGGGCCCTCTCCCTGCTCCATGGATGGGGAAGGTCCGTGGTCTTCCCCACAGGGATCAAAGTTGGCAGAGTTAATTATAGGGGTGGAGCGGAGAGGAGGGAACCCACACAGGGATGCAAGGGAGGCCAGGAATAGACTCCTTTCATTCCCTTACTCTCTTACCATCTTGTCTGCACAAATCAGGCAACATTAGTCCTAATGATTTAGAAGTGGTACCCCCCCTAAGAAAACTGCTCTCTCAGACTCTGGCCCAGTACAGACTTCTAGTTCTACCCTGTGAATTCTGAAATTCCTTTCTATTTCTAAGGAACTGAAAAATGAGTTCACTCAGGCTGTGAGAGCTGAGAAAGGAATTTCACCTTTTTCCATAACTCTACTTACTTTGAAAAATAAAGGCAATAATAGTAACCACCTCCCAGAGTTGCTTAGAAGGGTCAATAAAATAATGTATCAGGTGTTTAATATATTGTGATGCACTACATAATGTACGGTATTTTAAATGATCAGAATATGAACGTGTTTCTCTTTCCTTCAACACACTCCTTGGATGTCTTTGTGCACTCCCAAGGTCTTAGGTTTCCACCCAAGGTCCTGTAACTGTGGCACTATAAAGAGAAGGGACATGTGAAATGCAAAGTTATCCCTCCAACATCACTGAACTGGACCATAATGAAAGCCTGTAGGTTTCATTCTACTGCTTGCCTGTCTCACACATCATAACTCAGTTTACCAACTTAATTCATTTTACGATTTGGGGGAAGATGGCTGTGTTTGTGATTGTATTTGTGTAAGGAGGGTGGTTGTGGTCATGCTTGTCATCCGACATGGAATTTGCAAACAAAAGCAAAATTTTGCCAAATGCTTTTGTTTGTGAACAGAATTGTTTGCTAACATGAGTGTTTGTGAGCCAAGGTATTACTATATAACCTTTTTCCTATTCAGAATTTATAAAGATGCTTCCATCTAACTTGATCACATTTACAACTACAAATCACATGTCTCCCCACAAGAAACAACCCAAAGTCATATTCCACACCTCTTTCAAAGACAGCAAGTGTTATGGGGTCACCTCAAATGTTGCTTGCCTCCCCAGAATCCTCAATGCTCAAATTATGTCCTCTTTTAGTTGTATGAGATCCTGTCCAATGACATAGGCAGGCAAAATTATAGAAACACAGGACAAACAGCTCCTGGGCCCTTAGCCTGTTATTCATTAAAAACATGATTTTTGTTTTCTTCGGAGGCAATCAGACTTATAAATGGTTTTTGCTAAAACCTGTAACTCTTTACTTGGGCTACAGATGCCCACTAGGTAACTAAGAGTAGTGCAGTTTACCCTCCATTTTTGTATCCTTTATTACCTTAAGACTTCAGATGTAGGAATGCTACCCATTTAAGAAAAGTCAACTGAACAAAGTTTAAAGCTCTAAATTTACCTAATGGTGGTAAACCTATGGCATGTTGCCACAGTGGATTGTTTGTATCATTAAACTATCTAAAAGGCTCACCATCACTGACTGGCTATCTCATCTTCCTTCAAGAGGGAAGAACCAAGATAGGAACAACTAAAGTAATTTTTAGGATTCAGAGAGATGTACAATTACCAGCCTCTACAACACTCAGAACAATGCTTAAAAACTTCCAGCCGTTGTTCTAAACCTATGATCACCCCAGTTCCAGAAAAAAAGCAGAGCCTCACATGACTGAAATAGTCACAAAAATTCATCTCATGAGAACAGAACTGCAATTCAAGCCATGAGGATTGCTCCAGAGCTACCAACCCAGGACTGAGACAGTGATTTTCTGGACCCCAGCCCAGTACAGCACCCCATAAAGGAGTCTCTGTTCTTTTGTAAATAAGCCCATCTATTCCACTTCATCACAGTGCACCCCTCCAGCTACTACTCAAGCTGGAATACTTTCTGATTCCTCTCTTACTTTCCAGTTCAAGATTTTGCTTATAAATTTGTACTGTCACTTTAGTTTTCATTTCCATCATCACTAAAACAAGGACCCATAGTAAATAGCCAGTGACACAAAGATGACTTCTCATCTACATATAATCTATGCACTGCATGGTAAATTTAACCTTGGCCATACCTCCAACAGTGTAGCAAACACAGGGAGACAGGAGGGAAGGGGATAATTTACTTAGGAAAAATAGAGGAAAGAAGAGATCTCTGCGACAAAATCTATAACACAGTGTCCTTGTCCAAGTATATATCAAATGCTAAAGCTACAAAGGACCCTGATGGCACTGTGAGGCCAATGTCCTTGGCATGCTGCTTGTTCTTAATAGTTGAAGTGAGTTATGAATATAAATTATACCAGGCTCATAAATTTTCTGTTGCTTAGAATCCAGGGTAAGCTTCTTCAGTCTGACTTTCCTGCTGTTAATAACTGATACCATATTATATAAAAGGGATATAGCCAATAAACTCTGGGTATGTCTTTCTTAATTGTCTTTGTTATCCCTATCTCAGCCCTAGCTCTGAGCCTCCCTCTCTGTGGGAAAGGACCTCTTCTTTCATGGAGAAAGTGGAGAAACACCCTGAAGGAGCTTGTGGGGTGTCATGTCCCCAGAAACTCCTCTTCCACTCTAACAATCCTTTCTCAGTTGTCTTTGTCAATCAGAGACTAAGTGTGGGCACTAGAAACTCAATGAGACAGAAAATTAGGACTAGACCACTATTTGTCAAGGACCATTAGTTTCTGAACTTGGGTCTAAGTAATCAGAGAGCTTCAAGTATAAATAAAATGGGCTTCCTGCACCAAAATTACATAATCATCCTGATTTTTTTTTATTTGCTGATGAACAGACATTCTGGGTGGAAAACTATCTCTTTTTTGCTGACCTTTAGCTAAGATTATAAGCAATGAATAATCTTCCTAAGCCTCTTTAGATTTAGTTATCAAGTCTCCCAAAGCTTCACCATTGCTATGCATGTGGTTTGGGTCTCAAAGGATTGCAAGTGACAGTCATTTGTTTTTCCAATAAAAATCGCAGACTGTAAGTTTCCTATCCTGTTATAATTTTTTAAATTATATTTCATCCCAATGATACCATGACTAATCACATATTTTAAGACTATCACAGTGGTGGTAAAACTATAACACTTGTGCTGCAGTGAACTATTTGTATCACTGAAAGTTCTCCATCATTGCTCTAGCATTTAAAACCTCACTCCTGGTACCAATTTCTATTCTAACTTTTCTGCTCATATCCACAAAAGAATTAAGGCTTAAAAATTAGTGTTTAATTTGTCTTGAATTAAGACAGAGACTTTGCATAAAGGACAGCTGGGCTCATAGAAACTGAACTGAAAGTCAGAACACAACCAGGAAACATCTTTTTCTGTCTCTGTGAGTACATTTTTTTCTCTGTTAGAAATAGTGATGTGACTTCCAATGTTTTCATTAATCTGTGTCTGTTTCATCCTCTTCTCTTTTCAGGACTTTTAGGAAGATAGTGTGAGGCTAGCTCACAATCTTCTCAGCAATTAGCACATGAATCCAATGCTTACCACAGCCTGGGTCTGTAAGACCTTCTTATACTGTCTGTTAATGACTAGAAGTAATTACTCAGTGGCTTTGTTGATTGAAACTCTCCAGAGACTGAATCGGATTGTTATAATGTATTTGTCTGAAACTGGCCACAAATGAAAAACTACTGGTTAACCAGTGTGTTCAGTGTATTGGGTACCCTTTCTCTGTCATCTATTTATCCCATGTCTAGTCAACAATGGCAGTCATGTGAAAGACATGTAGTTCATAATTCTGTACCTTCCTGGAGTTGTCAGCAGCCAAGCCTATACTGTATATTGAAATCCATAATCCCTAAAAACAAATCACAACTCAAATTGAAATTTATATTTTTTCATATCCCTCCCTTCTTTCCTTTGCATGATCCTGATCTCAGCAAATGGCACCACCATCCACACAGTTCTCTAATTAGAAGTGAGGGTGCTATCCTTCAGAGTTTTTTTTCCCTGCTCATTTCCCCTATCTAAATAAAGATCAAATTTTATTGATTACTTTCCAAACATCTCTTGAGTTCACCCACATCTGTGTAATCCTCCAGCATTATCCTAGGTTAAGCTATTGCCATCTCTTCCTTGTATCATCCCAGTAGCCTTTTTTTTTTTTTCTGGTACCAGGGATCGAACTCAGGACCTTGCGCTTGCCAGGCAAGCGCTTATGCCACTGAGCTATACCCCCAGCCCCCTAAACATTTTCTTTGTTTTTTTTTTTTGTTTTTTTTTTGGCGGTACTGGAGCCCAGTAGCCCTTTAACTGATCTCCTTCATTTTGTCCTTCCTCCTACCAGAATGTTTCCTGTATAGCATCAGACAAATTTGATCATATTATTCTCTGTTTAAACCTTTCAGTAATGTTCCAGTGGTAAAAATCCTCCATCACATAGCTTCTGTCCACCTCTCCAGCCTTCCTGTTTGACTTCATGCTTAGAGTCTTTCTGAGGCCCTTTCACTTCCCACAAACCATATTTACTAGTCTCTCTTTGGGTTCAGCTTTGCCCAACACCCTTTCAAGAGGTCTTCCTTGACCTCTCTTAGTCTCCATTAGGTATTCTTTCTCTGTAGTCTCATAAGAGACTTAGCATTATTATAGTTCTTATCACCCTGTATTGTACATGCCTATTTCCTTATCTGTATAAACTACAGGACTTTAAATTCCTTAAAGATAGGAACTGTCTTTTTTTATCACTGTATTTGACACATACTCAGTGTGAATAAGAAAGACGCTGACTGTTGAAGTATACTCAGTATATACCACCCACCCCATGTAGGGACTTCTTTATTGTTTTAATGATTACTAAAGTTTTTACAGGGCCTTCTATTTTGGTTTTTGTTTGTTCAGTTGGTTAGTTTTTTTGAGACAGGGTCTCCCTATGTAGTGCAGGCTGGCCTTGAACTCACTTATGTAGCTGTTATGGTTGATACATTGTGTCAACTTGGGGAGTCTAGAGGTTTAACTAAGTAACTCAGCAGTTGTAAATCTTGGGGCAAAAAGCACATGCCCTTACCCTTGTGGGATGTTGTTTATTCTGTTAATTTGGTACCAGTGGAGTGGGGTCGTTGCTGTGACTATATCTGACCATGTGGTTCAAGAGCCTTTGGAAATGGCTTGTGGGAAGAGTTTGGAAAGGTTCAGAGATGTCTCCTGAAAGAGATGCGCTGGAACGCCTTTGGCTGTTCTGTCTGGGAGATTCTGGTCAGAGCTTGGAAGACCAGAAGGCTGGTAGAAATCCTGCCAGTAAAGACCAGGTTCAGGAGGTTTCTGTTGGGAAGAAGGACTCCACTGGTTGTTGGACTCCAGATGATATATGTTATGGCTTGGCAGAAAGTTTGTCTGCATTTTGCTCGTCTCCAAAGACTTTGCCTAAAACTGAGATTAAGGGCAGCAGTGAACTGATTAATCTGGCAAAAGAAATTTCAACACAGTCAAATATTGGGGGTAGGTTGTTTACAATGTAGGGGAGAAAAGGAGGCTGCTTGCCTGCCATTCCTCCCTTTTTCTTGGTTGTTTTTGCTGTGCTCTGCTGCCCTGAACAGTTTGCCCTCTGCCATGTGCCACTCTGCTTCAGAACCAGCCAAGTATGGACTGAGACCTCCACAAACTGTAAGCTAAATAAACCTTTCCTTCCTTCATTTTTGGCTTTGGGTATTTTGTCTCGGCAACGATAGAAAAGTAACCAAGACAGTAGTCCAGGCTGGCCTCAAATTCACGGCAGTCCTCCTGCCTCAGCCTCCTGAGTGCTAGGATTACAAGTGTGTGCCACCACATCTGGAAGGGCCTTCTATTTAGTAAAGGATATTCACAAATTGTACTAGATTGGAACATCCAAGCAAACCACACAAACTCTTCCTGACCCTGGCACAATGGCAAGAAAGAAGAAAAGGAGGGATGCTACTCTTATTTACCTAAGAAGGAAATATGGTTTACATATCCTGAGTTACCTGCTGACCAGTGGTTAGGGTTGGTTCCTGCTGGGGAAATCCCGTGGCTAGAAAGCAGGTAACAATATCTGAGAGCAGTAAAAGCAGACAAATGAAAATGTTCTAAAGAAATGTATGCTGTGAATAGTGAGACTTGAGACCCTAACTCAGGAGATTCTGAAGCTCTTAGAAAGACAATAAAGGGCCTGTTCCAGGAGTTTGTAATTGCTACTTGGATGCAAGGGAGGGGATAACCTTGTATTCCAACCATTAGAGTGGATATTATGATCCTTAAGTGATGATTTATGACATGCTCTAATAGCAGTGCACATGCCTGGGCTGAGCAAAGATTAGATGCAACACAGTAAGCTCAGTAAGTGACTAAAAATCACTGGCCAGGGAAAAGTTAGGTACAGAGTGACCTGATTTTCTAGAGAACAGCGTGACAAGGTAGGCTAAGCAGAGATAGGAAATCAAGGGTCAGGAGGGATGATAGAACAAATACAAAATAGTTCATGCAGCTGCTGCCTGTGAGAGATGAGGTCTGCTCACCCCACACAGCACCACTCAGCTGTACTCCAAGGGCTCCTCAGAGCTTCCTCTCCTAGTGATCAGTAAAAGCACTATTGTCACTGCTGTTTTTATTATTTTAGCACCCAGACATCAGAACGTGTTAGCAACAACAAAAAAAATGTTGCACACAGAGGGAGAAAACTCAGGCAAAAAGAGTTGACTCCTTTAAATAAGATTACAACCCAGGAAACTCAAGCCATTGACACATCCACAGTGACAGAAGTACATCTCCGTTTGTATTACCAGTTGTACTGAAAGAAAAAGAATGAAAACAAATAGCTACCAACAAATAGCTTTGCCTGTGGGCAGATCTCAGACAGGCAGAAGTTCCTTTGCTGGGTCCAGCGCTTGTAGCTGAATGAAAGCCCCTCAAGTGCTGACATAGTGGTTTTATAACTAAATGTGTGTTAGCATAATTGATCTAACCGAGAGTAAATGTAAGGTCTGTGTTTCTGGGCTCTACTGCTGAAATACACCTTGGTGTGGTCTATTATGGACAAAGCTATTAATTCTGGGAGCTAATAAACTGGGGATTTTACCTAAAGATCAAGAACCACAATTCTTAATGGGAAGTAATTTCTTCCAGTTGTCTACTGCTGGAGTTTGGATCTTGAATTCCCCAAAAGCCCATGTGTTGAAGGGTTGGTACTCAGGGCAGGCTGCTATTCGGCGGGTAGTGGAAACTTCAAGGAGGATCTAAGCAACTTAAGAGACTCTGTCTCAAAAATAATAAAAGGGGCTGGAGATGTAGCTCAGTGTGAAGGTCCTCAGTTCAATCCCCAATGCCACACACACACACAAAAGATTTATGGCCCTATGTTCCCAGGCCCCAGCTTTAGGGAGAGGACACAAATCTCTGAAAGTTGAAATGAGAAGCCAGTTCCCAGGGCCGGCTATTGGGCTGTTTGTAGAAGGCAGGTATTTCAAATACATCATAGTTTTGCATCTCTTTGAGTGTCTTGGCCTCAATTTTTTTTCAGGACTAAGGATTGAATCCAGGGTTTGTACTAAGCTACATACTTAGTCCTTCTTATTTGGAGACAGGATCTCACTAAAGTTGCCCAGGCAAGATCCAGCCAGAATCTCCTGGCTCTAGTGAGGGTAACCTGGAAATGCTAGAGTTGACTTTGTGGAGGGATGAACTGGACATAGGGGTATAATCCCAGCTCTTGGAAGCTGAGGGAGGAAGATTGGAAGTTTAAGCCTGGTGTGGGCTACATAGAAAATCCCTATCTCAAAAAAATTTGTGGAGGGACAAACCGCTTTCCTCCAGATACATTTCTGAAATCCAGATCGAATGGCTTCTCCAGCCATTGCACATGACCAAGCAAGCAGGCAGCCTGCTCGGTGAGGCATCCCTGCACTCTGCTGCTCCCCTCTGGCGCCTGCTCATGCCCTCTAGTTCCCCACTCCAATGAGGTCCTCACACGGAAGCTTTGTCACAGTTCTTCTGCCCAGGGAACCAAGATTCAGACAGAGATAGAGCAACTGCTCCTGGGGATGCCTGGCTCCCGGTGCATCCCACGAGAAGGTTCAGTTGACTCACAGTTCCCCTCAGCTTTCCTCTCTGGCTCAGACATTTTACTTTTTCAAAGTCAAGAGGATCCTTCTCAGGGAGTAGCTCATGCTGCCCAAACCAGAGGATGCTGGTCTGTTCGGCTACCTCAGAAAATATAACTGTCAGACAGGCTGGAGTTGAGTGTACCTAAGTAGATCATCTCTCTATAGTAGGTGAGAAAATTAAGAGGACAGGTGGACAGGAAGTCTCTCATGGTGCAGAGGATCCTTAGCAGTTCTGCAGGATTCTCCACCTCCTGTGACATATGTACTTCTTGGCTACACAGCTTAAGAACCTTTTAAGGCATCAAAAGTAGCCTTATTGAGGACACCATAGTGGCAAGCTGGCTTGGCCAAGAACTCTTCCAATACTTTACCATGCATATTTGCCCTGTCACATTCTTATTTTTATGCTTCTATATCATTATTATTGTTTTTACTGCTATTATTATTGTAAAGAGTGAAATATTTGGGAACACGATTAGTGCCTTTTTCTCTTGCCTTTCAAAGGATCTGAACTTTTCCCATGGTAGGTCCTAAGCATTCATTTGCCTGGCGAGAGATTAAATTGTTACAGAATAATGCAGAAAAGAAATAAGACGTTAATATTCCACTATTGACATTTAAAATTAGATTTCTCAGCAAGGCACTAATCTTTAGATCCAGGCTTATTACCTTGAGAGAGGTACAATTGCCAACTGGCTGAAATGACAGACTCAGAGGCAGACTCTATCCCGTCTAATCCGAGTTCCGCATTTACTAATTGTGTGACCGTGGGTGAGTTACTGCATTTCTGTACGACTCAGTCTCCTTATCAGTAAAGTAAGGGCAACAAAAGTACCTACTTGGGGCTGTTACAAGAATCTAACATGCTAATCCATTTAAAGTGCGCATTCAACAAACGTTTATTGGGTTCTCCGAATGCCAATCACTGTAACACTTAGAAGCAGTTAGGAAGAGTCTAGAACATACTGAATAGTCCATAAATGCAATAAATACAGACCGTCCTATTTTTTTCATTAGTGCATTTTGTAATACATAATGTTTACATTCCTCGTGGGAAGCTGGCACCTGTGTATAATGCCTCCTAATTATTTTTTATCCCCTTTCCCTTCTTTCCCTCCCCTCTTCCGCATCTCCTGATCCCTTTCCTTGTTTTTTCTTTTCAGTTTCATTTGGACATGTTCATACAGTGTTTTCCTCCCTTGGGAGGTGTTGGTCCATGTGTGCAACTCACCTGAATTCCTTCTCCCATCTCCTTTCCCTTCCCCCATTCCCCTCCTTCTAAGCTATCATCTTACAACCTCCTTTATCTTTCCCTTAGTGTATCAAGAAGCAGCTTTTAGGGCTGGGAATGTAGCTCAGTAGTAGAACATTGCCTAGAATGTGTGGGGTCCTGGTTTAATCCCCAGTACAGAAACAAAGAACCAGCTTTTAGAGCCCTTGCACAGCAAGGGTGCTGCCTCTATAGAGAAAGGGGATGCAATTAAAGTGAAGAAAATGAGGAAAGCCTTTCCTTTTGGCACTGAGGAACTGTTAAGAAAGAAGGTTAAAAAAGGAGAAGGAAAAGAGACAATTCTCTGTCACATGTGACATACACACGAGTCACACATACACACCACACCTATGTATCACACATACCACCCACCATACATGCCATACCATACATACCACGTGTATCATACACCACTGTCTTATTTTTCTCTCATTACTGCGACAAAATACCTGACAACCAAAATTAAAGAAGGGAAGGTTTATCTAGCTCACAGTTTGCACAGGTTTCAGTCCATAATCAGCTGGCTTCAAAGCAGGGTTGCACATGGCAACAGTTCAAGGCAGCAGAAGACAGCAAAAGCAACAAGAGCAAAAAATGGGGGAGAGCAAGCCTCTTTTCCTCCCTTACATTGTAAGCAGCCTATCATCCCCCACCCCAGGATGATGTAGCACTCACACCATCTCCCTGCCCTCCTCTTACATGATGAGGATGAGGATGTTTACAAAATGAAGACGATGGCCTCCTGCTGAGTCCCTACATTAAACTTCTGAACTGCTCAAGTTGACACAGTGCATCAACCATCACAACCACACACTGCTGTATACTGTGTGTGGTATGCACCATGCAAATAATATGTACCTTCTACCACATATGCACACACCATGCACACACAACCGCAAACCACTTAGCACACCCATAAGTTTTGGGGACCATCCATCTGAAATGGTGAGAAAAGTAAATGCATCAAAGAGGTAGAGGCTTCTGTGGCAAAGTGTAGCTACGAAGATCAACTAGAGTTGTGAGGCAGAAGAAGGGTCTAACTTTTTTGAGAGTCTATTTGTTCTACAGCCTTCCTTGAATTCCAGCAGGGAGCTGACCATGTGTACACCCACAGTAGGGGACTCAGGTGGAAGACATTGATATGGAGAACTAAAACCTGCTAGATGTCAGATGGGCTGACTTTGTGTCCCCTGAAATCAAAGAATGAATTCCAAAGGACAAAGGAAGTTAAGAGTAAGAAAGATTTATTGAGGAATAGGAATATCTCCTGAGAGATAGGAGGGGTCCCAAGTGGGTAGCCAACGAAGCCCTTTCTGAGGGAGAAGTTATACAACAAAGTCACAATGTGGGTACAACATGGGTCAAAATATAAATCAACTGATAGGATTACAAGCTGCTTAGCTAATACTGATCCTATAGGGAAGCAGGACATGTACCAAGGGTATATGACTGGCATCTTTAACCTTGGCTTATCTATGACTTCTAAAACAGGAACATTTCTGTGAATGGATGGGTCCAGGTGCTCTCGTCACCCACCCAAACGTCTCAAGCATATCTGGACTGAATGGACTGGGTGGTGCTAACTACAGTATAGTCTCAGGTCCTGCTTATCCCTTCTGCAGGTATGCAAGTATAGCTACTGTGATTTTATACTGAGGCCTTGCTCTCCGCAGATGCACAGATGCACCTCCAACCATAAAACTGATACCTTTATTGTCACTGACTTCCTTGAGGGCCCAGACCCTCTCTGACCATGTATTAATTTCAATCTAACTTAGCTGCCTATAATAACATGACCAAAGCACAGGGATCTCTGCCCAGCCAGGAACTCCACCGTTTGCCAGGGAATAATACAAGGCCCTGACAGGTTGAGAAAAACCAGATCACAAATCCCTTTGACTACCTGCTTTGGAGGCACGTGCAGTGGCTGCCACTAGGGACAAGAGAGTCCTGGAGACATTGGGAACATGAATGCCATCATGTGACTGCAAGGGGCCACAGGCATTGGGAGTGAGTGAACAGAAGGCTCTGAAAGCCAGAGATAAGTACTCTTACACAGAAAGATCAAATATTTCCTTGCAATATTATTATATCATTGTCCTAGATTGAACTGAATCTAGATTTTCTCCTGGCTACCCCAAAGCTAGGGATAAATAGAGATTCCAATTCTCTCTGGATTTCCAAGGTATAATAAAAGCTTTACTACTTGAATACAATACATTTTATTGCTATTTTAGCAAATACTATCATCTATGGAATTTCTTTGTTTCCAGGAATTGTCCTCCCCAGCCACAGAGCAATGCCAGTAAACACCACATTTTTCTACCCAGAGGCCTTCCTCTTCTCTTCCCCACACATTCAAGCCTGTGAATGATTGGTACAGAGTGGACACATGACTCCAGTTGAACTATCAGAATCTCTGCCTTGGAATTTGGAGATTTCAATCCAAGGAAGATGAGCTGTTAGTTGCTGAGACATGTTCGTGGAATAGTTCCAGAGCAGTGACTCTCAAAGCACTAGAACAGCTTCCTGGTGAGCCTCAAACCACCGCAAAATGCAGATCTTTACATGAATATTGTTATGTGTGAGTTATCTTTATACTTTATGCTGTACATTTTTATATATTGTGAAGGACTGTTTGCTAATGATTCAATGGTGTCATTAGTTTGCCAAAAGTTAGAACGTCCTAAGAATATCCCAAGTGATTGTCCTAAGAATATCCCAAGCAAGATCTCTAATTGGGTGTGGTGCTGAGGTTTCAGCAGGGCCGTGAGCAGTGGTGAGCTGGCCTCTCATGGTGCACAGGATCCCAGAGAGCTGGATCCTGCAGCTTGGGGTTATGCTGTCAGTGCTACAACACAGTACTTTGGGTTGACTGTGGGTTTTGGTAGCTTAATTACATTGGTCATCAATTATAAAATTACATTAATTATAAATTTCTGTAAAATTGGCTTCCTAATTATTTGGCTTTATAATCATTAATTTAGTTAGTTTGTGGTTATTGCATGTAGTGATCTTTGGGGCCTACAATTTTGGACTTTGAAACTATGCATTTACAGTACCTATAAGGATCATCCTGCCCCATGCATACAGGCATTCTCACTTGCAACTGTACTCGTAAGGGGATAAGTCATGTAATACAGACTTTCTTAGCCTCTGAAAACTGAGAATACTTGAAAAGTTTCAAGGTTTCTGTAATTCTTTGGAAGGATCCATGAATACTGAGCCTCGAGAGTTCCCCTGACTTTCACCCTTTGCAACACTTCATTAGTCAATTAACGTTTCAGTCCATAAAAGGCTGTCTGTGATGGTGGTCCCCTATGATTATCATGGAGCTGAAAAGTCCTGATTGCACAGTGGCGTTGTGATATCATAGTGCAGCTGTTCGTGGTAATGCTGATGCAAACAGACCTGTTGTGCTGCCAGCCATATAAAAGTATGGCACCTACAATTACAAACAGCACATATACTTGATAATGATGAGAAATAACTATGTTATTGGTTATGTATTTACTATTCTGTACTTTCTATAATTATTTTAGAGTGTGTTCTTTCTACTTATCAAAACAGTATGCCATATTATCCCAAAAGCAGCTTCCTATGTCTCATGCTTATTATATTTCTTGACTGCATCAAAGGAGCCACATTAAATGGTTGACTTCCTGCTTTGGAGGTGCATGTGGTGGCTGCTACTAGGGACGAGAGAGCCCTGGAGACACTGGGAACACGAACACCATCATGTGGCTACAAGGGGCTACAGGCATCGGCCCCATTATTTCTTGTGTGCATTTTTTTTGTTGTTGTTGGTACCAGGAATTGAACTAATGACCTTGCACTTGCCGGGCAGGCACTGTGCCACTGAGCTATATCCCTGGCCCAGCCCCATTATTTCTTGATTGCATCAAAGAAGCCTCATTAAATGGTCTCTATTTGGGTAAGTACATCCCTGAGGCTTGCTCACACAATGAAATTACCTGACAACACAATTTCCAGAATGTGTCCCCACTGGTAAGTGACATATGACTCTACTTGGGTCAACAGAACCATAAATATTACAGCCCTCATATCATAGATATAGACAAAAATATTAGTATATGTCTTAGTTACTTTTCTCTCATTGCTGAGACAAAATACCCAACATCCAAAATTAAGGAAGGAAAGCTTTATTTAGCCCACGTTTGTGGAGGTCTAGTCCATACTCGGCAGGCTCCAAGGCAGAGTGGCGCACGGCAGAGCGTAACTGTTCATGGTGGCAGAAGACAGAAAAAGCAACAAGAGCAAAAAGGGAGGAGTGGCAGCGAGCAGCCTCTTTCTCTCCCTTACATTTTAATGCAAACTACCTGCCCCAGGGTAAGTGTAGCACTCACAGCCATAAACCCAGCATTGGATCATGGACCAATCATAAACTCTAGCAGCCCGCCCCATGACTGCATGAGGCTTTGGGAGACACCCAGATACAAACCATAACAGTGTATTCAGCCCTTCCTTCTCCCTCTGCTGCATAGAGAAAACTGCCCTACTCTATTTTTTGAGTTAAAATATGGGTGGGATGGAGAAAGTAAAAACTAATCAGATTTGTGTTATAAGTTATGTGGCCCCAGGAAAGAAAGAGAGATGCAGAAGGGAAAAGGGGGAGCGAGCCGGAGGAGTGAAGAAGGGGCCAAGTTGGCTGGAGGACTCTGGAGAGAGCAGGGAGCGCTTTGCGGGGAACAGCCGCCGCGGCGAGTGGGGACACGGATAAAGGAAAGTCTGGAAGTTCCACTGTGCTCAGAGATCACCTGAGTGTGGCCAGCAGTATTCAGGTTTGAGCCTGGCTAATCCTCAGTGTAGATTTTTTCCTAAAATAGGTGCAACAATTAGAGCCTAGTCACTGGGTTACTACTGACTAAATTATAAACGCATTTTAGTCTTACTTTCTCTGAGATTATTACAACACCTTGAGTGGATTTTGAGTGTTCCTGAAGTCTCTCTTCTCACATTACAGACAGCTTCTTAGTTTATTTCCACAAAAATCACATCCATTGAAAGTTGTTTTTATTAGTTTCTGTCTGAGGCAAACTTAACCTAAGTTCCTAGAGGGTTGCTAACTACCACTGAGCTCAAGACACTCTCTTCTGACCTACAGACCTAAGTAGACACCCTCTCGACCTAACTCTCAGCTGGCCCTCTTTCCACTATCCATGTGACCTCACTAAGTATCTGTTAATTACCTAATTGTCTGTTTTATCCATCTAGTCAAATAGCATAACTACAAGCTGTTCTTATATGCTGGTTAATCAGAATCATTTAAGGAGCTTTCAGAAAACATAGATTTCTAGACCCTAATTCAAACCCACCAAATAAATTTCCCTTACAAATTGTAGTTGTCTAATAGCTCTGAGTACACCACTTGGAATTTTTGTTTAAAATCCTTCCCGGGTGATACTGATAACTTCTCGTGATTTTTGTTGGTTTTTATTTTTATCAGTACATGGTACATGTTTGCAGTACGTTATGATTATATTTATTGTAGGGAGTTGGCACATGCATATAACACATTTTAATCCTTTTTACATCCCCTCCCTTGCCCTTCATCTTTTCCTGACTCTAACTCTGCCACAGTGTGGTTATTCTTTAAAAACACTTCCACATCCCATTGTGAAAGAAGACAAGTAGACGAGCCACGTATGCTTATTCTGCACCCCAAACTCCCCGCTCAGGTTATTGAGAGAAGCCAGAGCTACACCCAGTGATGAGGCCTTCACGTGGAAGCATGCACACAAAGGGAAGGAAACTCTCCCTCTGCCCCACCTCTGCCTCAACAGGAAGCAGGAGTGGAAGGAGGCAGAGAGACCTGTTAAGAGGGCACAGCCATAGTCCAGACAGGTATGACAGGCCTAACTGGTGAGGTGGCAGGATGGGAAGAATAAATGCATCTGAGACACATTCAAAGACACAAGTCGCCAGATTTACTAATTGAACAGATACAGAAGGTCAGAGAGAAGAGATTGAGAACATCCAGGATCTGATATGAATGCTACAGTGGGTGCCACTTACCAATAGCCAGAATACTGGGAAAGAAAGAGTTTGGGGAAAGTGTGGTAATGAAGAGTTTTGTTCTGGACATGTGATGTCTGAGCGCCTCTGAGACATCGAGGTAGAGATGTCAATTAGGGGGCTGGAGCTGCCAGCTGGGAGCTCAGAAGAGAAGCTGGGGCTGGAGATGTACTCTGTGAGTCAGCAAGCGTAAAGATGTTATTTAAAACCATGGAAAAGGGCGAGAACACCTAGGAAGGGAACATGAAATCCTGCCCTCCCAGGCTCTCCTCCACTTCGCCCTCCACCACACTAGTCATTTTAAAATGCAAAGCCGATCATGGTGTTCAGCTTAAAATTATGCAAAGGCATTCAAAGAGATTTTTTTTCCCTTCTTCTAAGTTTAAATTCTACAAAAATTTTGTTTAAACTGCAAAAGGAAAGCTGTGTTAACACGTTGTATGTTGACCTAGTTTCACAGAAGAAATTATATAGCGCTGATTAAAAGCCAGTACAATATTTGGAAAGTTAAGGAGAAACAGAGAATGCAAAGAAAAAATAATGAAGGCAAACGAATAATTAAATTATTGCAAATGTGTTGCTTTTACCATTACTTTCTCAGAGTAGCCAGGATAATTCATATATGCAGCCAAAGATTTTAATTGCTTAAAAGGCCACTCACTAGTGCTGTGACCTTGTAAGCTGCTTTGACTTTTCTATGTCTCCTTTTGCATTTCCTTTAAGGTAGGGATAATGAGGTTGGCACTGGTTTCCTGGAAAGGTTGCTGAGAGGGCCAGATGAGCTAATGGAACTACAAACACTTGAAAAGTTTACAGGAGGGGGAGGAGCTATAGGCTCCTTAAATTCATGGACTGTGACATATGCTTATGTCCTCTCTGCCCAGCAGAGTGCTTGAGTTCATTACAGGATTATCATTATTAGAAAGAGACAAAATTATTCCAGAGCTCCCTATCGCCTTGAGAATAAGTATCAGTTGGGTTCCCCTAAGAATAAGACTTGAATGGATAGAATGTATGAAGTGAACCAGAAAGCAAAGACAGGGGAACAGCGAGCGAGAAACAAATGAAAAAGAAAACGTGCAGTACAGTAGGGACACCGCTAGTGAAGGCAAGGGTGATCAGTTCTGTGAGATGATCACTGGGCCACTTCTGGCACTGTCTACCTGAAATAGGAGGCCAGAATGTTCATTCACCAGCTCCAGCCCCTCCACTCCTGAGGCTGCCCTGAGATATTCAATCATTCTTCCCCACAAGCGAAGCATCTCCTGACACTCAGAGATGCCCAGAAGCAGACGATGGCGGAGGCTTACTGTGGAGCCTGTCAGGGGTGATCACCGTGAGCTTGCTCAGCACCCTCCACCACTGCAGCAGCTGAAGCCAGGGAGCCAAGGAGTCCTAATTCGGTCAGCAACGGCTGTCCCCTCCAAAACCCAAAACCTCCCACCAGATATTCTTCTCTTCTATTGTTTGAATATGTTCCCCAGAGTTTATGTGTTAGAAATCTAATCCCCAGAGCAAGGTTTGGGGGAGAGCTTTAAGAGGTGGTTACACTCAGAAGGGTTCGTGAAGAATTAATGCCATTTTCACAAGAGTGGGCTCCTAATAAAACGATGTGTTCAGTATTCAGCTCTCTGTCTCTCTGTGTCTGTCTGTCTTTCTCTCTCTCTCTCTGTCACACATACACACATACACACACACTCATACTTTATGGTCATGTGATGCCTCGCATTATGTTATGACTCAGTGCAAAAGCCTTCATTTAGTATTAGAGTTCCCAGCCTCCAGAACTGTGAGCCAAATAAACTTCTGTTGTTTATAAATTATTTAGTATGTGGCATTATTACCACAGCACAAAATGAACTGAAACATCCTACCATAACTCATAGTCCTCCTAAGGAAATTTCCCTGCATCACACTCTTGCTGACAAGGCAGCTCTATGTGGCCCTTCTTTAGACCTCATACTCCCGCCTACCCCCTTGAGCCACAACTGCACAGATGAAGGGTAGGCACCAGGGTAGCCAAACTTGAAGTGGGTTGATAACTCATAACTAGATGAGACTAATCAATCAGATTCTCTCTCTGGGGGATTTGAACTTGGAAAAACCAAGAGAATGAGTCCAACAGCAATGGGTCTCTCCGCGCGGCCTGCCCGACACGCGCGAAACGTGGGATTGCCGGGCGTCTCCGCCGCCAGCAAGCCGATCTCTGTCGGGAGTCGCCGGG
>PVLD010000712.1:57883-173381 GCA_004027595.1 Dinomys branickii
CGCTCCCACGGCGCCTGGACCGAGCCAAGCTTCCTTCCCGCGCGGATCGTCCCTGGCTCCCAGCGACTGGGGCTTTCCCACGTCTCGCCCCGGCAGGCTGGTCCGCCCTACCACATCTCCCCCGGCATCTCAGAGAAATACGCCCAGTCTAAACTTCCCAGCCGAGGTCCCGGCATTCACGCTCGCCAAGTCTGTCTCGTGCTGGTGGTGTTTATTAAGGAGGTTCGCTCCCTTGCTGCTCACCTGGTCGCCATCTTCCCCGGAACCCTCCAACAGCAATGGGGATTGAAACTGACAGGATGAAAAGTAAACATGGGACAATGAGAATAGGTCAACTTTACCAGGGATGAGTGGATCAGAAAATTTCACCATAAAACAGATGATTCATGTTGATTCTTGACTTCAAGGGTGACCATGTGTTAACCAGGCAGACAAAATGAACTGAACTCTGAGCAGACCAAGACGATGGGATATTAAAAAGCAAAGTATGGAAAAGAAAGTGAGCATGAGAAAAACCAGCTGGTGATGGATGAAGCAGAGATGCCTGAAGAGACTGTAAGAGAGACCTTTCTTACTGGAAGACCCAGAACTACCCTGAAGGTGTTCTTCCTGCTGTTCCTGAGGCTTCCCTGGGTCTGTGTCTTCTGATCACATGGCACTTTTTTGCATAAATGGGCTAAAGGATTCCAGACCCAGAATTCTGTCACTCCTCACATATGCCACATTCTTTCATGCCAGACCTGCTCCAACTTCCTGGGCAACTCTGTTCATCCTTTAAAATTCAGCTTAGACATCAGAGCCTTTCTTGGCTCCATCATACCCTTGTAATCCTGAGTCACATGCCTGTTGTTATGGTTTGAGTCTAGGTGTCCTCCCAAAGCCTCATGCAGTCTTAGGGCAGCCAAAGACTGCCCTAAGTGGTAAGCCACTTTTTCAGAGTGGCTGAATCTAGAGTATGTGATGCTGGGATCAAGGGTGTGATTAGTAAATCAGTCCACTGATTGGTTCGGCATAGTTCTGGCTGGGACTAAGGTGTGAGTGCTACACTTGCCTCAGGGCGGGTAACCTGCCTACAACATAAGGGCAGGAAGAGTCTTGACTCGGCCCCCTTGCTGCTTTGCTACCTTCTGAATGCTATGAATGTTCGTCCTCTGTGAGGCCTGTCTGCCACGTCCAACTGCCTTGGAGCCAGCCAGTTATGGAGGAAACCTTTACAACTGTGACCCAAGTAAACCTTTTCCCCTTTAACTTTGAGTGCTGTGGCTAATGTTCTTGAGGTTCTTCCACGGCTCCCCTTTGCCTGAGGACAAAGTCCACACTCCTAGGCAAAGTCCACCAGACCATTCCTGACAATGCTTTGACTTGCCTCCCTGCACAGAAAGAACTATGTTCATCAAGTTCTCTCTCACACGTGGGCCTTTACTTAAACTATTAGCTCTACCTGCAAAGTTCCCCTTCTCCACCTCCTCCCAGGCCTGCCTCAGTCCTGTTGGCTTTCAGGTATTAGCTTGATGCCCGACTTCACCCCACCCCAAGTTAACTTACAGGGCAGCTCTCACTTTTATCCTGCTTTACCATCCATCTACACTGCTAAAACCTTGAAAGCTAAGCCAGGTTTGCAGCCTCACCACCTGCCACCAGGCCTGCCTTATAGTACTGCTCGGTGAACATTTGCTGATTTATGAACAAATGAGCATGTAACAGGGGCCTCCTCTGAAGCTGTCCTTTTCCTCTCCCTTCCTTTTGTCCTTCCACACCTCTCTAGTCCTTTTTGCTGAAGAGAAGCCCTTCGTTAGGTTTTCCTTTCCTTAGGTTTTAGGTAACCAGCTACAAAGGTGAAGTCCCTGGAAAGGAGACCCACCCCTTCCTGTTCTCTGAACTGCCTTTTCCCTCCCCATAAAAGCTTTCTGCACTCCTGAGCCCCCATGACAGAGCTTTGAGGCACGATCTTCTTTATCCCCTTCAGGGCCAGGTTTGAACAAACTTGATTCCTTCCCATCAATTCTCATCACATCTCCTGAATTTGGTCACTTGAGCAGTCCAGACATTTGATTTTGGTTACACACCATTGTCCTCCACCCCTCCAGGCATCCAAGACTGTTGTTCTCTGGAAGGCCTGCTTGGTCCTGTTTTGTTACTGTCACATGGAATTGCCTGAAGGGCACTGACCTACAGGGGATGCTAGGATGTGCTGTACTCTTGTACAGCCTTTGCTGTTTTGAGCAGTCTCAGATCGCTAGCTGCTTTGAGATGTGGGAGATCAGCACCAACCCCATAATCCAGGCCCCTCCTTCCTCTAATCTCCAAAGAACAAGGATGTTACCCACGTGTGGTCCTCCTCTCTGCATAGCTGAGGTCAGGGTTGCCAGCCGACCACCGAGTGTGAACTCTCTCCCTTCCTAAAAATGTTTGGCTGGTCTGCACCCGACTGTATGGTGACTTTAGAAGAGGAACTTAGAGGCTGGGCCTGCAGATGTCCAATGGGAAATTAAAAGCAGGATAAAACTTGGCATCTCTGCCTTCATCTTATATCTGTTTCCTTTACTTTAAAACTTTGGGGCAGATCCTGCTCAGTTCTGCACATAGGCATGGGAATGTCTGTCTAAAAATTGATAGCAGATAGTTTATTAGCCCTAAATTTACCTAACTTATCTCATCCCACTTCAAGAGTGAGGACACCAAGACAAGAGCATTTTCAGGATTTTCAGGGACATTCCCAATCGTTAACTTTTACAAAATCTTTTTCTAGACTCCCTAAAGCAGCACCTAGAAGTCTCAGGTCATTGATCTAAACCTGTGGTCACCATAGATGCCAGGAAAAGCAGAGCCTAACAGGATAGCACATGATGAGACTCCCTTGCTATGCAGGAACAGTTACGCCCTGCTGGAAACTGAGGCGGCTCTCCGCCGTACCTATGCAGGAATAATCCTTTTAGGGAGACCAAACTGCTCCCTCACAAGAACCATTCCCGAGATGACCACACTATGGCTTGAGCAGGATCATCTATTCTGGCAGCTATGCAAAAATCCCTGGTAGGAAAACTCCCAACCTTGCCTCTATAAAACCTCAAAGACAGATCTTGAACCTCTTTACCTATCCTCCCAGCTCAGCCATGCGGATTATAAAGCTCTTCTGTGTTTTCTCACTGCTTAAATGGTGTTTGGGTTTGGGTGGCCAGCCTGGTCTGTGGGAATCCCCAGACCCGCCCCCCCTTTGTCCTAAGCTTCAGTAGCAGCATCTCTGATGATGGTCAAAGCAGTCCTTTACAAAGCTGTACCTTACAAAGCTAGCAAGACTCCGGACACTGGAGGTTATGACTCATTTTCATTCCTTGTACCAGTACACAGAAGGTTTGAGAGCCTGAATTCTACAATCACACTGCCTGGTTCTACCACTCACTAGTGGAATGAACAACTTTGGGCAATCAGAATGACATTATTACCTTTTAATCTTTAGGGTCCTCATCGCAAAATCAGAGATAGATAGTAATATCTATTCCCAGGATTGCTGTGAGGGACAAAAGAGACCATCAGTGTAAAAAAGGTGAGAACGGTATAGATTCTCAGAAAATTACAGTAGTTATTATTTGCACCTAAGGAAAAGCAAAACCCCAGGTGGAATGTTCCTTACTCTAACTCTCCTCCCACCTCCCTTTCACAGCCCTCCCTTGAAGCCTTTGCTCTGCTGGGATGGGGCAACAGAGTTGTGTTCCTCTTGCTGGCCCCTCAGGTGGAGAGTTGGTGCGGTCCTCCTCTACTTGGGACCCTGCTAGTCAGCTGAGACCCACACGTGTGTGTGAGGCAGGAATGATGACAGACAGAGGGTGTTTCAACCTCATTTCTGTTGCTCTGCACAGCAAATGCTGCAGTCTGTTTCTCCCTGAGTGACCTGAAAGGAAACACCCTCCACAACAGCAATAATTAATTTTCTTCCAAAGAAGGCAATCTTGGATATGTAAAGAGTGCATATTCTTCCCATTAACACAGCTTTGACCCTGCTGTTTGAAAAATAATTATTCTGGCCTTGTTATGCTAAAGGACCACTGCCTCTTCCTGGCCAGGGTTTTTTTTTTTCTTTTCTTTTTTTAAACAAAGCATCTTCCTGTTAACCTGAAAAGTCTTCAGCCTGAATCTGCAGACTAATGGCACCATTTCCTTGGCATAGTTCCTCTGATCCTCATATAATCGTTTTTCTTGTTGCTCATCCCACCGTCCACACTCCACTTTGAAGCTTCAGCCCTTTGTGGGAACTCCCACTCCATGGCAGTTTCCAGCCTGAAGGCCACTGCTTAGCCCCAGCTCCCCCAGAGATGGCCAACAGATCTACAGCCAAAGATGAGTCACTCAGGTTATCAGCTCTCGCCAGTTATCTCACAGATGCTAGGACCTCCTTCACAGCCCCCCTCATCTTACCCCGTCCTCTTGTAACTGTCCTTTAGACATTTGTCCCTTCCCACCCACCTGGGACGCAGTGGTGCCCACATTCCTAGCATTGGGGCATCCCTGGATATATGTTTCTTTTATACTCTATGGCATTAATAAAACAGTGTTAAGGTAACATTCCATCTCCCGTTCTGACTATAACTCCAAATCATCCCACAACTGAGCAACACCGTACACCCCCACATCCCAATGAGAACCTTCCTAATCTAGTAGTCCTACAATTTCTCTAATTACTCAAACATGCAATAACAATAAACACAGTCCCTTACAGGACAGAAGAGAAGGAGCACCCCCACGCCCCGATTCCCCAAGAAACTGGTAAGTGTTAATTCCACATAAAACCCAAGCTCAGTGCTCCTGGAAGCAGCCAATAACCAAGTGCTCAAAATGGGCTCTCCAGCTCACCCCACCCTACCCTCCGTCCCAATTTTCTAAATCTGCTCAGCAACCACAACCATTAAATTCAGAAACTAATTTGTAAGGAAAACAATGAGAAGAGTAATAGTCTCTCTGTAGGATTCCAGTGGAAGGTCCCACCAGGACTGGTGCGCTGTAAAGAACAGAGACAGGCACCTGGAGAGAAATGCCTATTAACATTCAAACTCCCCAGTGGAATGGAAGCTGACCCACTCCAAAATGGAAATCTGGCCCAGCACCTGGGGGCAATCAGTCAGTTTCGAATTATTTATCCTGCAAACACAGTCACTAATAGCAAGCAATCTCAGGCCCTGATCCCTGAAACTCAGGGAAAGCCTGCAGAGCATCCCCAGGAGAAGTGCCTGGGTTACTTTGGAGCAGTGCTATTTGGAAAAAAAAAAGAAAAGAAAAGAAACGAAAATCAAGAGGAGAAGTGGGAGGCGGAGAAAAAAACAGAGGCTGGAGAGGCAGGGAGGCAGCAGAGGGGCGGTCTGGGGTACAGTCCCTGCAGAGACAGCCAGCCCTGCTAGGAAGGAAACACTGATTTGTTCTTCTGTTCTCCATGGATGGGAGCTGAGGACTCGGGGATCGGTACAGATTCACCTTGAGTCATTCAGTGAGTCACAGACAGCAGGCAGAAATAGATCGCATGACCCATCGTGCTTTGCCGCAAATGTCTTGCTGCATCTGGAACCAAGACTCCTGAGTGGGGATGGATTCCAGTGTTCCTTTGGATCCGGGCTGGTTCATTTGATGAGATATCCATCCTCTTCCATTCCAAGGGCAAGTAAGTTAACGGTCAAGGACTAGGATCTCCCAACAGTGTCCTAGCCAAGGGCACCCCTCCACTCAGGTCAAGTACAGCTGTGTCCCGTCCTCCGCAAACACCTGCTTTCCATTTCTCCTTTGCCTCTCCTGACTTCTGGCTTTCACACACCAGTCTGTGTAGACTACTGGATCTCCCTGAGAGCTCACATGTCCCAGAACCCTTCCATGACTACATGAGCCCAGTGTTTCTCTTCTCCCTTACTTGTACTCTTTCAGGGCTGATGAGAAAGTGTGGATTGCCTACCCAACATCCAAGGTTGCTTCAGTCCCAGCATCATCAGAACTGAGTTCGTTCTGATTTCACCCTCTTCCTGTGCTCAAGGAAGGGGTTCCTTCCCCGGCGCATTCATGTTTTAGGGCTACTCATGTGAGGATGGTAGTAGTCTCAAAAAGTAGTCTCAAAAGGGGATCAAGAGCTGGAGGGTTAGGGGATGAAAAATGAATTAAAATGTGTTATTATATGTACCAACTTCTCACAAGGGATGGAAACATTATGTACCACACACATGTACTAATAGAATATTTTTAAAAAAGGAATTGCTTTTTAAAGAACAAGTAGCTTGAAATAACTTCATTCCCAGGATGAAGGAACTACAGATGAAGTCGCAATCACCCAGTGCATTTGTTTAGAGTTTTATATTTTTTGGTTTCTCTCAGTAGCTGCATAACTTCTCCAGAGTCAAGTAAGAAGTGACAAATGAGTGTTCTTCGTGCATCTGAAGCAGGGAGGCATCTTTTGCCCATCTTCTTTTCCTCCTGACTCGTGGATCTTCATGCCCATGTTTCCTCTTGAAGCTGTGGTTGCACCTGAAGAAGTGGCAAGGCCAGGAGGTGAGATGTGTTCTGGAAGGGGTGAAAGTAATGAAATGTAATTGCTGTTAGACTGCAAAACAAATTAGTATAGTGGGAAAACATCTTAGAAGTGATAAGACAAGATTTCTAATGGCTGGGGTACAGCTCAGTGGTAGAACATTTGTCTAACATGCACAGAACCCTGGGTTCAATCCAGCACTGGGGCGGGTGGTGGGGAGCAAGGTTTCTACTCTTGACTTGGCCACTGTCCAGATATGCACCCTCTGCCAAATCAAATGACATTTCTAAGCTTCAGTTTTCTCAACCATAAAATGAAGGAATTGAACTAAATTATTCCTGGTCACTTCAAACATTGAAATTCCATGATGCTAAATATAAACAGATCACCTCAACCCTCTTTCTACTAAAATGCCAACCGGGTATGATCAAGTTCATTTTTAGAGACAAAGACTGCTATATGAATTGGAAGCAGTAGTTGTAAATGACTTTAGATATAGAAATAAGTATTATCCATTATACCGTGAACACTACCATTATAGGATAAATCACACGCCTCTGTCCTAAGCTCCAGCACCCCAAAATATGACCTTATTCAGAAATAGGTTCCTTGCAAATGTAACTAGTTAAGGTGAGGTCATACTGAAGCGGGGTGGGCCCTCAATTTAAAATGATCAGTGCCCTAACAGGAAGAGAAAGACAAAGGAGAGGGAGAGAGAATACCATGTGAAGAGTACCAAGAGAAAATACCAGGGGATCTGTGAGGCATCTATAAACCAAGGAATGCCAAGGATTGCCAGCAAGCACCCAGTGCTAGAACAGGCCAGGAAAGGATGAGGCTTGGGGAGACGCCCTGCCAATACGTTTGGCTTTAGAATCCTAGGCTCTAGAATGTGCAGCAACAAATTTCCATTGTTTGAAAGCCCCCAGTTGGTGGTGCACTGTTACAGCAGCCCTAGGAAAGGAATACAGAGACCAGCAGCTGATATTCATTGAAAGCTGACATGGGCCAGGAGCTGTGCTAAGTAGTCTATGTGCAGGGCCTCCCAGTCTTCACAACTTTTCAGTGTTTGTGCTCTCTTTATCCACACTGTACAAGTGGGAATCACAAGCTTTGGGAGTTAAATCCATGCCCATAATCATCCGGGCAAGTGGATCTTGTCTCAAGCTTCCGTGGGTACCACGCTTTGTGTTGTTTTGCGTGCTCACGATGTTTGTCTGACTAAACTGTATGATACAGCACCCCAAATTTAATATGTCCAGAGTGGCATTTTCCATTTTCCCATCAAACTTCAATTTCTCTTTGAAACAGGTCCTCCTCCCTCCCCCTCAAATCTCACTTGGTGACTCTGTGTGCTGACTCAAGCCAGACTCCAGAGTCATCCTCATGTTCTCCCACCCATCCACAGAAAGCACCAGAGAGCCCTGCGCCAACAGGCAGAGTACTCAGCCTCATCAGTCTGCCCGCCCCCACCGTCACACACAGCCCGTTCCAGCCCACAGGTCCCTCCTCTGAGGTGAGTTCTCTCTCAGTCCAGATTGTTTAACTGTCCTGTTTGAAACCCTCCTACTATAACTTGTGTCTAGATGTCCTTCCAGAGCCTCATGCAGCCATAGGGTGGGGCTTTTCAGAGGTGACTGGACCTAGAGCATGTGGTGCTGGGATTAAGTAGTTTACTAAATCAGTCCGCTGATTGGTTTGGCAGAGTTTTGGCTAGAACAGAGGGCCTGAGTGCTACACTTGCCCTAGGGCACCCTGCATGAGAAAGAGGGCTAATGAGCTCTCTCCTGCCTGCCTGCCATGGACTATTTCTCCTCTGCAATGCGCTCTTCCATTCCCACCCTGCTTTGGAGCCATCGGATTATGGACTGAAACCTCTGCAAACTGTAAACCAAAATAAACCTTTCCTCCTTGAACTTTGGGTGTCTGGTATTTTGTCTCAGCAATGAAAAGAGTAACTCAGACACCCGCACAGGCTTGTCCGTGCACTTTGAGTAAGGCCACCCTTCGTGTGGTCCGCAGGACCCTCTGACTCGGCCTCCACTCCCCTCTGTAGCGTCAGTGTCCCTCCTCAGCCGTCCTGGTCGTTCCTGTGGTCCTCAGACATTCCTCAGGGCTTCTACACGGCAATATTCCCCGCCCCAGAGCTCTGCCAGGCTGCTCCCCTCCCATTATTCAGGCCTCAGAGTCCTCTCCTGACCATCGGGAGGACTAGGCCCATTTTCTAACCTCTCCCCTTCCTATTACCTTTTAAAAATTTGTCTTCTTCTCTGAAAATCGCCATATATATATATATATATATATATATATATATATATATATATTTTGTTTTTGTGTTTTTTTTTTTCCGGTACCGGGTATCAAACTCAGGACCTTGCACTTGCCAGGCAAGCGCTTATGCCACTGAGCTATACCCCCAGCCCCTCACATATATATTTTTATTAATCTACTTTTTTGCTTGTTTTTTGTCTTTCTTCATTAAAATTTGAACTCTATGAGAGCAGGGCTCACCTATCCCAGTTTATTGCTTTATTCCAATGTCCAGAATAGCGTTTGGTGCATAACGGGTGCTTTGCGAAGACTGCCAGACTGCATGAGCAGAACCTGAAGTTTCTCAGACCAAGCCCTGTGTTTGAAGTGTCTCCCTCATGTTGTTTGTTCCACATTCAGTGTCATGACCCAAGCAGGTGTTCATGAAATGCTTACCATTGGACGACAGGAGAAACCTTTCTTCTAGAATGTTCCTTCTTCTTAATACAGAATTTTCTGGATGGTAACAAGAATTCACATTCAAAAAACCTTTCTCCCTCTCTCTCTCTCTCTCTCTCTCTCTCGCACACACACGAACACACACACACACACACACACACACACACAGTGTGCATAGATGAGACTCAGAAATATACTCTCCTTTTTTTGCACTGGAAATTGCACTTAGGCTCCATGCACTCAGCTACATTCCCACCCCTCTTTTATTTCTTTATTTTGAGATAGTCTTGCCAAATCGCTAAGTTGCCCCATTAGGCTTGAACTTGTGATCCTCCTGCTTCAGCTCCTCAGAGTACTAGGATTACAGGTGAGTACCACCATGGCCAGTTCCCTCCATGGTTTTCTATAGAGGACTTCTCTGTTTGGCCAGACCGTCATCCTCTGTGCGCACAGAGCCATGACCTACCTCAAACTTGGGACCTGACTGGCCACCTGAGCTCAGATAGGTAAATACTTCCTGGATTTTTAATTACTTCCAACCCAGAGAACACATTTGGAGCCCCTTGCTAGTCATTCTACATCTTTTACCACACTCCAAACTGCTTAGGAAAATGAGTTTTTCTGCCACCAGAGACAAAGAAAAAAACGAAGGTCTTTTTTAAAAAATTAAGTCTGTACTTGGTGTTATTCTCAGAAGCATTGCATCTGTTTGTAATAAATGATAGTGGGTTTGTGTCTCGTGGAAATTGATTTCCTCACTCTGTTTTCACCACCCCACTGACTTCCAAGCCTCTCCCAAATCCACCGGGCAGGTTACCCAGGCCCAGCAATGGGTTTCTGGAGCCCTTGAAAAGTCCACAAGACACAGTCAACTGAGAGGAAAGTGAGCTTTTAATAATGAGTCCTGGACACAATGCTGCTTCTGAGACGATAACATTGCACAGGAAAGAAACTCCATCAGCTGTTTGCGTCTGGCCCCACCTTATTCGCCCATTCCCATTCCAGCCTCATTACTTCAAACCAGGAAGAAGGAGGAAACTGATTTAAAGAACGTTAAGTGAGCTTGGCATTAGCCCCTCAGAAGGAAGCGACAGAATCTCATTTGGACAGTATTACCTCCCAGCACCACCCAAATTCTTCATTTCATAGAAGTGTTTGGAAAGCTATCTGATTGACGTTGTGGTTTTGGTTAAGGTTCCCTTGTTTGCAAACAACAAAATCCCAAGTAAGCTTAGACAAAATAGGAAAATCAATTATCTGAATATATGAGTATCTCACAGACCCCAAGATCAGGGAGAACTATAGATACTAGCATAGGTTTAAACCAGGAGCTAGAAAATCCACAGGAACCCAATCAGCCATGTCTTGTTTATCTTTCTTTTAGGACCCCACTGACTATCGTCTCTGCTGCCCTCTGTGTCTCTGTTTCATCCTTCTCTTGCAGAATGCCTCTTTCTGCTTCTCTCTCTGCCTGAGAGCAGCGGCACAACTCCCAAGTTCAAATGTACTCAGTTCCAGGAACACGTGGGACCTCATTCTCCCTGAATCACCATTCCAGTTTCCAAGAAGGAAGAATCTGATGGCTTAGTTTGAGTCAAGTATTCTTCCTAATCCAATCCCCTCCTGGCCAAGTGAACATGTAACAATGCATACTGACATATACCAACTCCTCATAGTGAAGGTAACCAGTGTGTACTATAAACATGTGTGTACTAATAAAATTTTAGATTAAAAAAATAACGCACCTACAGGGAAGCCATCCTAATAAACAGATACAATGAGGCATTGAGGGTTCTTAGGCAAAGAGGTTACACTGAGCAAGAATCCCTGAAAATATCAAAACTGTATTATTACTCCGCATGTTCATACAGCCACCTTCCCATTCTGCTGCTCCTGCTGTTCTTCTCCCATTACTCTGCCAACCTCCAAGTGTTAAAAATGACTACAGTCTTGCACCTTATTTGTTGCTTTTATCTGAGTGTCATTTCTTCTTAAAATTTTAAAATCAATCCTGAAATCATTTTTCCATAGTTATTTTTTCCTTCTCTTTTCCAGATGTCTGAACAGGGGTCTCCAAGCCCCTAGTCCTAGTTACTCTCAAACACTGGAAAGGGACTCAGTGGCCAATCCCTTCTATAAGCAATTTAGAGACACTGGTAGCAGTGATTGTATTAGCCACTCACATTCAGGATTGCTGCTCTTTCTAGAAGTCTCTGCAAGTGCTTGGTTTGATTGCACACACTATTACTGATTATTTTCATTTACATAGATAGCTTTCATTTATACCTAATCACCATGTAGCACAAACATGATTATGTGTTGATTAACTTTAAGATGAATTTCAACATTAAACTCTGCCCATTATTTTAACTTTCCTAGTTTGTTTTGTGTACAGAA
Source organism: Dinomys branickii (assembly GCA_004027595.1). Lineage (NCBI taxonomy): Eukaryota > Metazoa > Chordata > Mammalia > Rodentia > Dinomyidae > Dinomys > Dinomys branickii. The sequence continues at coordinate 69,489 of PVLD010000712.1, forward strand.
TTGATTGTTGACTCTAACTTAAAAATAATTAGAAGAAACATATCCTGGGAACCCAGGCTACAATGCAAATGACTCATCAGTCCTTCCCCAAGCAGCAGAGCATAACTGAATATTCTCAGCAATAGTTCTGAAGGTATCTGAATATCCTTTTGGAAAAGGAAAGATTTTAGAATCCTGGAGGCATACAGTGCAGTCAAGTTGCATTTTTAAGGAGCTAAATAGAGAAGTGGGCAGAAAGACAGTGTGGAGGAGCGCTGGCGATAAAGTCAGTGGGGAGCCCGGCCTGCTCCCCACGCTCTGTGGCCTTGGGGAAGTGGCAGTGTGGGATTTCACAGGGAGGACTAACGTTTGTCAGATGAACAGCAGTGGTACTAAAACAGGAGATTAGGGTGTGGCAAAGATGGCTGGTGAAGTAGGTGTGACCTGTTGATTACAAGATCCTGAACCCATGCACAGAGCAGTCCCCAAAACCCTGCATGTGGACTTCTAGCAAGAACTGGAGCAGGTTTTCCATGGGATGGCCAAGACCTAAAGTCAGCCTAAAGAGTGGATGATACAAAGAGAGGCAGTTACCGTTAAGTGCATGTTGTTGTACCTCTTCAGGACGGCCCACCCTCACACTGCGGCCCGCTTCTTTTCCCACTCGCACTTGGCCCAGACTTGCTCTCAGAGCCTAACTTCTTTTCCTATCTTTAATAAAATTTTGGTACAGTATGTACTTGTCTTGACCAATTTTTCACTCAGGATTTAAAAAACATAGAAATTCCATCCAGAAGGAGACTCCAGCATCCCAAAACTCAGTAACAGTAATAACAACAATAATACAGAAACAAGACAGCTAGCACCTGTCAAGCCCTTCCTGTGTGCCATCCACAACACATTCAGTCCTCCAAATAAACCTAAAGGGTCGGTCCTGTTAACATCCTCATTCTACGGAACAAGAAGTCAAAGCTCCCAGATACTAAGTGTTATGACAAGATTGTGTTGATAAACTACAGTCCTGCTGGGCATGATAGCATGGATCTTTAATCCCTGCCTTAAAATTTAAAAAAAACATTTAAAGGAGGTGGGGCTGAGAATGTAACTTAGTGTGAAGATCCAAGGTAAAAAAAATTTTTTTTTGGTCTTTTTTGAAACAGGGTCTCGCTACGCAGTTCAGGCTGGCCTTGAGTTCACTTTGTAGCCCAGGCTGCTCTCGAACTCAAAACTGTCCTCCTGCCTCAGCCTCCACAGTGCTGGGATTGCAGGTGTGCGCCGCCATGCCCGGCTTTTCCGAGGTATAATCTTATGTACTTAAAAACAAACAAACAAACACAGGTAGTCTGCATTTGAATTCCGGTCTGTTGAGCAGGAAGCAAACAAACAAACACAAGCGTCTTGATTCTTCCAGGTTATCTCCAAGGTTAGATGACCCACTAACCTGTCAAAATTTGTGTGCTCGTGTGTAAATTTGAACAATATTTTACTTAAAACACAAGGTCCTTATGTGGTTTAAGAGGGCCTTATAGCTGAAATAACATACACAGTAAAATGCCAGCAAATATAAATTTGCTAGAGACTTAGGAAAAGGTGAATTTTTCTTCTACCCTCTCTCCTTCTTTTCCCCTTCTATTTCTTTTCCTCCCTTTCTCCCCTTCCTCTCCTTTGCCTCCTTCTCTTATTCACCTCTGCTTTCTTTCCATCCTGCAACAACCCTCAGCCTCAGCCCACCCTTGCCCAATTTGGGAAAGAACAAACCAGAGAGGCCCAGTGCTCATTTTAATTAGTCACCTGTGAGTCACTGGGAAATGGCTTTGTTACTGTGAAGACAGAGGGATTCCTGGAAGTTTCTCACCTATAGAGAGCTGGCTGCACACCCAGCAGGGGCTCAGGGGGATAGTTGCTAAATGAAAGATGATACCATTGCTCCCGTAGGGACTTACTGGGTAAATAGGCTCCAGGAAGAGCTTCCTGGCATGACCCACCCTGTGGGGTGGGGCAGGGGAGGCTCATGGCCTCTCTTTTTCCCAGCTGGTAAGAGAGGCCCACAGGTCCACCTCAAGTTTATTCCCCTTTTCTTTCTTCTCTTTCCTCTGTTTGGTCACTCACTGTGGGTATAAGTCAGTTAAGAGCCACCAGCGAGCCTGTTATTAACTCAGTCACAGAACAGATGGTTCAGGTTCCATATGTATGACCAAGAGTTTAATATGCTTTTCTTTGCCCTTCTGTTTTTCTTTACCCTCAATACTTTATTCAGATTTATCACTCTTTCAGGAGCCCACTTATGTTCAAAGTCTCCTCTGCACTTTCCCCATAAATGGCCTTTTATCTCTGAGTATCCTTCGTGAGTCGCTTTCTCACGGGCGTGTTTCCTCCCAGTCCACCTTTCTGCCATACTTGGCTGCCATTTTGGTTGATCCTGTAGGATGGCTGGCCATATGATTCCACTACGTTTGTCAGCCACTCTCGATGGTCATGTGGATTGGCTGTGCGGTGCCCCCATGTTTGTTTGCCACTTTATTTTGTTTCAGCAGACCTCATGGACACCATGAAATTGCACCCTTATAGATAAGTGTTAAAGTCTCTGGTTTTAGGGAACATATGGCCTTCCTCCCCTCTTCTCTTCTGAATTGGGTTAGATCCCCTCCTTGTTTTTTCTAACAGAGATTCAAATAATTTGGAAACATATGCCTGACAGCCTGAGCAGAACAAAGGAAACAGCCAGTAAAGCTTAACTCAACCAACTGTATGTCTGAAAAAGATGTTTCTACCTCTGCCTTTTTAAAAAGTAATTGCCGATGTTTTTTATCACTGGGATACATGTAAGGAATGTTGTGTCTCAGGTGACTATGGCGTGGGGGGCAGGGGGCTCCACCCTGACTCTCAGAATTTGCTGTTTCTCAAGTGGCTAAGGGAGCCCCGTGTAGCTCCTTCCTGAATGTACTGTTTCTAAGGCAGCCCTAGGGAGCTCCCGCCACATCTCTTGGGAGTTTCTAAGTGAGACTTTGAGGGGCTCCGCCCTTTTCTCAAAGGAGTCCGCGGGCCAACACACCATGGGAAATACCCTGCAAATCCCAGCAACCTCACCAGTGTAGTATTTTTCAGTTAGATAATTTCTTCAAAAGGCAAGGAAAGTGGTTCGAAATCCCTTATGGTCAGGCCTTTATGACTCTTTATCTCTGTGAAGGCCCAACAACCTGGTACTGAGAGAGGCCTCCGGAGCAGGGTAAACTGAGATAATTGATGACCGTCTCCTCGGAAACCCGCCTGTCTCTCAGGGGTTTGTAGACGTCTCCCACCTGTCTTCACCAGAGCCTAACACCTCAGAGAGGCCCAGGATTTTCAAATATGGCCCAACTTCTGGTCACAGCCTTTTCTGTGTTCAACAGTCAGGATCCAGATGAGGATGAAAAAAGAAGAGCTGGAAAAAAAAAAAGCAGACCAACATGATGGCTGTCACAGCTGGCAATGCTTTAAGCACACCCAAGTGGTCTAAGGGAAAATCCAGGTCCAATCAAGGCCTGTTTAAAATTGACACTGGGAATAAAATTGTACCAAGTCACTGCCCAGGCCCTGCTCTGTGTGTCAGGTGGCTGATACGCCTGAGTCCCTGCACTGGAGGATTGACTGCTTCTGCTCCCAGAGAGGGGCTAGGCCAGCCAAAACCTTCACCTTCTGCTCTGATGAAAAAGATCAAAGGGGCCGGAGGCAATCTGCAGTGCCCTTGTCCACAGACATCTCCATCTCTTTTGAGGAACCTCAGGTGACCCTAGGCATCATGGGTAAGCAAGTTTAATTGCCGTTTTAATTTCTTTCTCTGGAAAGCCCTCCTCAGTTTGTAGTCATAATTGGAGTCCAGGAGAGCCCTATTCAGAGCTTCTCTACTCCTGCTTTGACACGTGCATTGAAGGTCACATGTTTAATCATGAGTTTTTAACTGCCTGACAGTGTCCTACTCCCTTACTAAGAAGAGATTTACTAGTAAAGTTGGAGACAGTGTATCTCCCAGGTAGGTCACCATCAATCACCGCAGGGGACACCAAAGAGAAATGTCTAACATCTCTCTGGAAAATCAAAAGGCTGACTGAGAAACAATAAGGGCAGCCTTACAACCCCTGGAGACCCTAGCTTTATTTCCTGTTCTATGGGAGCCATTCAAACTGATCTTCAAGCTGGGTGTGGTGGCGCACACCTGTAATCCCAGCACTCAGGAGGCTGAGGCAGAAGGATCATTAGGAGTTCCAGATCAGCCTGGGCTGCAAAATGAGCTCACGGCCAGGTTGAACTGCACTGCAAGACCCTGTCTCAAAAAACTAAAACAAACAAACAAAAACTGGTCTTTAAGGGATGCAGTGGAAAGTTACAAAAACCCTATAGGAAAGGGTCACTCGAATTTTCACAAGACTGGGACTAGCCGTGACAACCCGACAGATCTGCCAAGCTTGCCCGCTACCCCTTGCAAGCTCAGGCCAGCTCTTCTGTTAGAACCTGTACATAGGAGAGGGACATACTCAGAGAGAGGACTGGCAATATAGAGCCAGCCCAAGCTGAACTGTCTGGAAAAAAAAAAGGTACCCCTCCCGCAAAGAAGAAAACTACTCCTGTGAACCTCTGGAAGGCTCGGAGCTGCTCTTCAAAAACCAAGACTCCGGCTCTGCCCTGAGCACAGGGAAGTAAAGTCATTAATGACCCTAATCCACCACAGTTCAAGTGGACACCTGCATTAAGACCCCTGTTCTTAATTGGAACCATCATGTGGGTCATCTTGCTAGAGCTGTGACTTTTAGGCTACTGATAATCTATCTAGTAACTTTCTCCTCCACAGAAAACATAGACATTTGACTTGTTCCTTCTCATATTTGGGTTCAACATTCCCGACCGAAGCTCGACGGTTTTGCACATGTGGTCACCAACTCTTTTATTAGTGTCTGCCTGACAGGTTATTTTTCCAACCCTACCAGCAAGCTACCACATCTCAAGGTAGTTGGAGAAGATTTAATCCGCCATATGTAGGGCCCTCCAGCACCCCTCCGCAGGAAATAGTTACACAGAGATGGAGACCTCCACACCCTCAGCACCCATGGAGAACCACAGAGATGTATGTCTCTCAGGGGCAAATGAGGCAGGAGACTAGGGCACTGCCAAGTGGCTGCGCAAGTGGATATCACTTGTCAATCACAGAGATCCAGGAAACACGTACCCAAGCCCTGTACCTGTAACCAATCAGAAAGTGCTATTTTCAATTCTTCTCCCAAACCTCTTCCCTAACTTTTGCACTGTTTTGAGCAATTCTGTAAGACAGAAAGAACCTAGACAGCATCTTCTAGGTGTACCTGCACCCAGGACATGGTAACAACCCCGCCTGAGACAGACAGTGAGGGTGGTGAGCAGATGGTGGAGATATGGGAGACCGGCCTCGGGAGCGTCACAGGTGCCATTTCCCAGTGGGCTACTCCCAACGGTCAACTAAAGGAGAGGTGGATATGGGACAGAATTAGCAATTACCCCTGCCTTGGCCCACATTAATACCAACACCCCAAAATCTGTTGCGTGAATGGATCACAGGGTCTTGCCCAGGCCAGTGAACTAGTACAATACAAGCTTAGGGGAAGATTAACCCAGCCTCTGTATTTGAGATCCCAGAAAAAAAAACTGCCTATTATAATCAGACATAGTAAGAGAAATAAGAAAATTGGCAATACTTTCTTTTGGGATACAGTCATTCACATATTTATTCAATGAATGTTTTATTTCTGCAAGAGGCCCGTGTGTGACAATTACAACAACTATCAAGCTTGAAAAAATAATTGCCTTTACATCTCCTTGCTTACAAGTCAGGAAAAAAAGTCACAATATGGTGTCTCACTAAGGCCCAGGCAAAGTAACCTCAAGGAGAGACTCTGATCCAGCTTGGCACAAAGAGGGCTAGGAGGATGAGTGGGTATCAGCTTGGCGAAGAGGACTCAAGCAGAGATGTCAGGTGTCAGAAACTGCAAGTTCAGCAGTAAAACAAAGGAGTGGCTTAGAAAGGCCAACACAAACCCTGCCTTAGCAGGACCTAAGAGAGCTAAGGCCAAGAATGCAGGCAGGAACCCATTTTGCAAGATCCCGGAGACCAAATTGGTAGTTCGGATTTTCTTTAACGCCTTTACCAGGGAGAACATCCCTCTCTGATGTGTATTGCTCACGAGTCCACCCCGACAGGATTTGGAGCCTGGGCTAAAAGAGGAGTCCTCCTGGAGACTGTGGGAGCGCTAGTGCCTGAACAAATGTAGACACTGTAGAGAAGGGGAGAAGAGAGCAAGGTCATGAGAGTAAGAGGTAGGATCCAGGGCTAGGCTGATAGCTGTCTGACTGGACATGCACAGCACGGGCAAGAGCGGGCCAGAGATAATGCCCAGGTTTCTCTCAGAAACCAAGGTGGCTGACCATGCTTTCCCCAAAATAAAAAACAAATCCAGAAGGAGGGCTAGCCCTGGGTAAGACAACAAACTGAGCCTGAGAAGGTTGGGGTTTGGAGTGTAGGAGGTGATCGTACAAGCACAGCAAAGAAAGGGGCCAGGGGTTACAGACAGCTGTATTTGGAGCCCTGGGATATAAAGCCATTGAGGAGACGATGTCAGGAAGAGCAGGATGAAAAGCAGGCCTAGGATGGACTACTCAGCTAAAGGATGGCCAGGAGATTTGGAAGCTGGGGAAAGAAGGAGAGAAGGGACCAGAAGAGAATAAATTAACCAGGCTTAGCGGCACACACCTGTAATTGCAGCCACTTGAGAGGATGAGGCAGGAGGATTACAAATTTGAGGCCACGCGAGGAACTAAACAAGGGCTGTAGTTTGATCCCCCATACCACAAAATAGTAATAGTAGTGATAATAATGGTAACAGGTCTTGGGAATCAAGGAAGAAGCAGCGCTCAACAGATAATGCAAATAGATCCAATAGCGTTGAAACTGAGACGAGCCTAACAAGGACAAGGCCCCTGGTAACACAGGAAGTGGCTCCCAATATGTTGAGGGGCAGAAAGAAGCAGAAGATGCAGAAACTCTCTCAAAAAGGCCATCTGGACTGGGGATGTGTGTCACAGCGCCTTCCTGGAAAGCATAAGGTCCTGAGTTCAACTTCCGGCACCAAAAAAAAAGCCACCCGGGAAGGGAGGGAGGGCAGGGAGAAAGACAAACTAGAGTCACCAAGGAAGGAATTTGCAAAGGGTGAGAACAGCTGGAAGAGCTGGAAGGAAGAGATCGAAGGTCGGGGCGAAGGTCCCAGCAGTGGGCGGGTCCTGCTTCAGCAGTAATGGAAATTACAGTCAAAGCACCCATCTGTGGAGTGGGGGGGTAATCGGGGAGTAAGAGAAAATGGTAAGGACTTGCTTGAGGTGACGAAGATCAAGCTGACCCCTTCACAGAGGAAAGGGGAAATAAATGCCGGTTTGAGAAACTGAGAGGACTGCAGTCCTAAAGAGTGGCCAGACTGGTCCATTCACAAAAGGACGCGTCACTTTTTATAGATTTGCTGGGGTGGGCTAGAGTCTGATTGCTTATTATGTCAGTTCTGCTTTTCCAAGATGACTCCCGAAGAAGCCCTTTTGCTTGAGAGAGAATTCAGTCTTCATGAGATGATTATCTTTGCTGGGTCAGTCTCAGTCTTATGAGGTCCAGCTAGAGTCCAAGGTGACATTCAGTTTAGGGTAAGGACTGGAGACTTCTGGGCAGAGTTGAATATCCTTGCAAATCCCTTATCTTGGTGTCTTCAGACTTGAATGGAATGAGATTATGTAAATTTGGGGTTAATCAACCCTGGTTTGCCAACTTCTAGACAGACACTCCCTAGATGATTTACAGGCCCCTGTTCAGAGCTGAGAAGGGATTTAACTTGAGGGTAACAAAGGATACAAAATGAAGGTCAAGCTCTGTCCCCTGCTGGACACCTGCAGGTTCAAGTGGAAAGTCACTGTTTGTTACCAAACACCACCGTTTTAAGTTCCTGATTGCCTTCAAAGGAAACACAAATCGTGCTTTTAAACGTAACAGGTTAAGGGCCCAGGAGTTTATCTTCCGTCTCTGTAGTTTTCTCTGACCACGTCAAAGGGAGAGTGGAAGGAGGTCCTCGCGCAGGTTCAGAGCACAGCTGGTGGGGTTTCAGTGGCCTGTGGCAGGAGCCCCTCTCCCCACCCCCGTGCAATGAATTTTCTAGCCTTCCTAAAACAATACTCCATGCATAGATATCTGCTCCCTGTAAAATAAAACAAGTGTCTGTGATGAGATCAGTCTACAGCCAGTTCTACCTCATCTTTTCCTCATTTCCTTTCTCCTGAACTTCTTCCAAGAGTGATTAGAACACTGTGGTACCTGAAGGCCAGGAGGGAAAGCCAGGGGCCAGGGGCCAGAGGAGCCAGGAATGGGGAAGGAGCCAGCCTGTGATAGGACCCAGGCTTCCCCCTCCCTCCTTTTTTTTTTTTTTTTTTTTTTTGAGATAGGATCTCGCTATGTATTTCAGGCTGGCCTCGATCTCACTATGTAGTCCAGGCTGGCCTCAAACTCACGGCAATCCTCCTGCCTCAGCCTCCCAAGTACTGGGATTACAGGCATGGGCCACCACACCTAGTCCCCTCCCTCCTAATCCCATGCAGTGCCTGAGCTAAGCCACAAGGCAAGCTGAGAAGCCCCACTAGTTCACAGGGAAACTCCCAGCTTCCTCTCAGCTCACAGCTGTGCTCCTGGCACCGGGTGCACCTCTGTGTTTTTCATTTACCCTGTCCCTGTGGCTTGTGGGGCCCTTCTTTCATGTCTGACTTCTCCTTCGTAGGTCCTTCCCCAGAGTCCTGCCTTGCATTCAATTCTTTCACACTCTAGCCTTCAGCTGTCTCAGTAAGTCACATATTCATGCTTCTCTTTGTTCAAAACAGGATTTGAGGTGGTTTACAAAGATATATTGATTATAGTATAATAGGATTAAAAAAATGAGATCATGAATGGGCAGAGCAAATTGTAAAGCAAGAAACATGACGAAGACTGTATTTCACTACACTTTGAAATAAAAACAGATGAAATACTGTATAGGAAACAGGGCAGGCAAAAGAGAAGAGAGGAGAAGGAAACCGCCAGGGTGAGAAGCGTGGAGAACTGCCGGTACTAGCTGTGCAGCAGGCCTACAGGGCACCAGAACGTTGCAGGAGCTTTCTCTAAACAGCTGTCTCTCCTAAAGGAAACTGATGGAATATTTGATATGTTTAAAATTATTGAAGAGCTTAGACAATTTGGAGAAGACTGAAGCATAAATTAGTGATAAATACATAGAAATGAAGCAGAGAGAAAATACATTGTCCTCAGTGTAAAAAACAAAATAGTGCAAGAAAGAAAAATAAATGGCTCTGCTATGAACGGTGTTATGAAGTCATAATAAGTTTGTCATCAAATGTTGAGACAGTAATATATCAGTATGAATGTTGCTCAAGCATACTATAGTAAGAGGAGAAAAACATGAATGAAAGATAATAAAGCCTTATTGTTTAGTAAGTTTTAGAGAAATGTGTTTTTCTCAGTATAAAAACAGAAAAGTAGAAAAGTAGTAGATACTGTCTAAACTAGAAGAATAAAAAAGAACAAGCTAAGCTCATTATTGAGACATATGACAGCTACCATACGCCCCCCACACACACAAATAGCTTACAAAATTTAGGACAAGAGGATCCACTTCCCGACAATCTGTAGTATACTAACCATTGGTGAATTCCTACCATCCTGTCTAGTGAAACTATATATTATCTCTAATGTTCTTTTAAATTATTATTTTCTTATTCCCCTTAATGGTTTGATCAATTTTCTATTCTTACATCTGGTCATCTGAGCAACTTCGTTGAAGATAACAATATGTAACAACCACTGTCAATCCCTACCATTTGGTTTGAAACCCCATACCGTTTTTAATGTCCTTGCTTTGTTTTGTTTGTATTTTGCTATTGTTCTTTTTTTACTATTCTCTTTAAAATAAAACAAAAAAGAGGATCCACTTCCCCAAGGTGTCTCACCTGGGGGCAGACAAGAAGCACCTGAATCCTTTTCCTGTCTTGGCCGAAGAGGGGTGTAGTGTGGCCGATAGCTGTCATGCCCTTCACCCCACTCCCCTTCACGTGCACCCCCTTCCTCTGAGGAGGGGCTGGGACACTTGACTCAGTGTCCTCCTGCCAGCCCTCAGGGTATCTTATGTATCCCTCCCCTGCTCCAGATGCTGCCCCCTTTCTGTGGCAGGGAAATCACCTCTAAGGCGTCAAGGATCAAAGAAGGATCTGAGCGCACTATTGATTTCAACCTCCCCTAACCCCAATAAGCTGTGACTCACACAGCTAGCACTTCTGAAGATTTCCTGGTTTCAGTGCTGCTGTATTTCTTTGTTTTAGAGATGAGACAACCGTCGATCAGACAGCCTGCCTCTCCTGATATGGAACCAGTGCTATGACAGCTGTGGCAATCCCAGATATGCAGCACCCACCCTAGTTCTGAACAAAGCCAGCCTGAATTTGAAGTAAGCAGTAGAATTGAATCTGCACCAGCCAGCAGGCCTAGATTTGGACCAATCACAGGCCTGTGGCTGCTAGAGAAGCAGTATTCCCTTCACACTTCTCCTGATGACTTAGGAGGGCGCCCCTTGTGCACTGAGCTCCCTGTGTTGCATCACAGGGCCTGGTGGAATAGAGCCCCGCTCTGAGAGTCCTGGAGACCTACTCACAATTTATTTCTCAGGTAGTATTGGTTCAAAGGTCTTATAAATCTGCTCAGGATTCTTATCTTAAAAGAAAAGAGCTATAAACACAAGGGGCTGCTAACTCTAAAGAGCCCCAGAGACCAGCAGCTTGTGAATATCAGCACAGTCAACTGACGGCGTCCAGCGTTGACCTGCAGTGGCAGAGTCCCACCGCTGGCAGTGTCAACCGGGCAGCACCAGGGGCCCAAAGGCTGGAAGCCACTGGTGCTCAAAAAGCCCAGAGCCACTAACAGAGCTGCACTTTGCCAAGTCATGATTTCTATTTGACTCAAGCAAAAGAACCCCTCACCTGACTGGCAACATCATGGCTGGTAAATTATTGCTGGCTGTTAGCAAAAGGCCCCCACAGCTCCTCCTTGCCACAGGGATCTATCTCTCCACACTGCTGCCTGAGCATTCTCTCCAAATAGTAGCCAACTTCCCTCAAGACTGAGTAGTATAAGAAAGAATACAGCAGAAGCTGCAGTACAGTGGTACCTCAGTTTAGGAACTCATTTCTCTTCGTGATTCTGTTTGCAAATCAAACTGGATGAGAACTGAATCAAATTCCCCATAAGATCAACATTGACCCTAACTAATGAATTCAATTCCATTCTCATTGGACTTGGTTTGTGATCAAAATCATGGAAAGAATCAACTTCCTTGTGCAGGATACCTAGGTGACGCTCCTTGAAAGAGGAGCAATCGCCTCCATTTTGGCTGAGCCTGACCCTATTTCCATGTATTGATATGTACACAGCTGGCTGAGACTTTTCCTTATCCCTTCGATTGGCTTTAAGCAATGCATTTCGGCCTAGACAAGATGCTGATGGTAATCTTCCAAGGTGGCAGGCATGCTCCCCAGACTCCTCCCCCAAATTCTCCCTCCAGTGAGCTGGGATGAGGCGGGATGTGTGAGCCAACGCTCCACGCTGTCAGCTGGGATTGAGCTTTGGGAATAGAGGCTACAGCTCCCTGGGGCTTCAAACGTTACTCATCAGAGCTGAAGTATTGACCCTAAAACATTAGATACTATCTCAGTTGTGTTTTACAGATTACTCTTTCTGCATATCCTTCTCTCCGCATATGGCAGAGGTGATTTTAGGCCTCCTACCTAGCCCAGTGCATGGCTCCCACCACTCTCACAGTCACTCATCCTCAAGCCACTTCCTTCTTCATGAATGAATAAAAACTGGGTTTGGCCTTGGGTCGAGGCCTTTGTTCTGGATGGCCATCATCGTGGCTGGACTTAGGACCCCTTGGCTCCCCATAACTACAAATATGCTTTAGTGTCTTTATTCTTGCCATGGATTGCACTGGAAGAGGTAGATTGGAATTAACTTGCTAGAATTCCAATAACTTTTCATGAGATTACAAATATAAACTTCCTGGGCCATGAGGAGGACTGGGAAAGGCTTTCTATAGTTCCTGAACTTAGGTACTACTGTATCTTTTTTTTCAGGGCTAGGGATTGAACCCAGGGCCTCATGTATGCAAGGCAAGTCCTCTCTATCACTGGGCTATACCACCAGGCCCTGAAATCACACTATCTTTCATGGCATAGTATCAGAAGTCACACTCTATCATACCTAGTACACTGTATTATTTATACAGATCAGTGCTATTCAGTACACAGAATAACTACATAAAGGCATGAATTTCTAGTGAGCAAGGATCATTGGGGACAGTGTTGAAGGAACATTTGCTACATGAATATTCAAAAATAGACACTTGCCTAGGAGAGTGAACCTCTCCCTTAATATTCATAATGATAAGTGTATGTGAAGTTTTAAGCCACTAACATACCAGAGAAACTACTGCAAAAAGCTAGCCAACCAGAAACAAACCAGTTTAGGCACCAAACTGTCTGACAGTCTGGCTTATTTGTGAATAAGACATTAGGGGTACAGAGGAATGATGGGATGCGTGTCTTTTGCTTCCATTAAGGCTATATTTTGCAACCAAGCATTTGGTAAATGTTGAGCTGCAGGGAACTCAATGTTATTCTCTCTGAAAAGTACATTAAGTTCAGCTCCTCCCCATTACCAGTTAAAAGCTGACTCATATGTTTTAATAGGCTGAGCTGGACATGGACGGTCAGCTACCTGTGAAAGTTCAGGAGCCTGGCTAGGACCTGCTTGGCTGGCAGGAGAGCATGTGGCATGCAGTACCTGTCCTAGATGCAGCCAGCCTTGGAACTTAGGGTCTCCAACTTTAAATCCATACTTCTCCCTGCCCAAGAGCAGAAGAACAATCTGTACCCTACTTTTACATTCCATCAGCCCTTCAAATTCCAGTTCAAAACTACCCTTTCCATCAAGACTCCCTCCCTCCCTCCATATCTGCTCCCCTACTTGCCCCAGACTAGCATCCAGGCCTCTCAGCCTCTTCCCTGCTTCCTATCCAAACTTCTGGCAAGCCAGACGCAGGAAGAAAGGTGTGCATGGGCTGTAATAGGGCAGGCAAAAGCGGACAGACTGACCCTAACAGCGTGTTTCATTCAGATGCAGCACACACCTCATCAGCTGCCACCAGGTCAGCTTGTACCTTCTGAGATCTCAGGTCTGTTCTCCAGAAGTCCTTGTCACTTTTGCCTCTACAAAATGTGCTTTTCAAAAAGAATCATTCCGGGACAGAGACACCCAGAAATGATGTCCGAACTTTTGTTTGTTCAGGCTTCTCCCACCCCCAGAAAATGCCTGAGTATTTTTATCAGATTCTCAAGACCCAAGAGGTTAAGAATACTTGTTAGTGGACACAAATCACAGCCCACAGGGCCATGTGTGGCCTTCTGAGGTCATTGGCTTAGACCACAGTGTTTTGGGAGTTTGTACCAACATTTAAAAGTCAGAGAATTTTACCCAAAAATTCAGAGTTTTGGCTTTTAAAAGATTTTGGAAAAGAGAAAGAGGCAATGCTTAGTCTACTCCCTGGTGGCAGAAATTGGCAAGATCAGTGTGGCAGCTGCCTGTCAAATTAGGCATGGATCTGTCTCCACCAGGAGGCATTTCTTACTGCTGATCCTGCCTGCCCCACTCCAGTTTGGGTCCTTTGTTTTAGATCTTCATAAATGGAGAACATTTCTCTCTTACCATTTGGCTTTCATTGGGGATTTTTGTTTGTTTTGAATATTTCTGATTTTGCAGTACTAGAGATTGAACTCAGGCCTGCACACTGACCTACAACCCCAGCCCTGTTTTTATTTTGAAACAGGTTCTAGTTAAGTACTTAAATTGCCCACGCTGAGCTCAAAACTAAGATCCTCCCATCTCGGCCTCTGAGAGTGCTGGCCTTACAGATGTGTCTCGCCACGCCCAACTTGGCTCCACTGGTTTGTTCCCCTTCATCACTGTTAGCAACTCTGCCTACTTAGTGCCTCACCCTTAATGGGAGGGAGCTCCAGTTTTGATGGAAAACTCCTTACTTGCAGAGGGGCCTCCCTGAACACCACCTGACCCCACTCTCACTCCTGACTGGCCAAAGGACCAGGGGAGATGCCCCTTCCTTTCCTCTTGAGCAAGGCAAGTTAGGCAAGTTAGTTTGGGTGTTTAAGGGGGATTTGTCCTGCCCTGTTGGAGCAGCTGCTGTGGGTGGACAGCGCTTCACCCCATTTACCCTAGGAGGAAGAGCTGCCATCGGTGACTTGGGTGCTACTTTGCCTCCGGAAGGCTATGCATTGTCTGCTTCTCTTTAGCAGGTAGGTTCAGCCATCACTCTGCTCTTCTCTAACTACTACCCCAGCTGTGTGGCCCTATGTCCTCAGCCACGGCCCTTAATCCCTCCTCTGCCTCAGTGCTGTACAAAGAGGGTAAAAACAAAAGTGTCACCCTGATCGAGGCAATAGAAAGGTAAAAGGAGACCAGCCAGTTTTAAAGGCTTAGCCTCCCTCCAGAACATAGTAAGAACTCAGTAACTCTAATCTAGGGTAATTGCTGAGCTCAGAGGCTCAAAAATTAAAGCCAACCAAAACAAGGAAACCAAAACCAAAACAGACAAAGGCAGATTTTATTTTGCTGGAGCTTATTTTGCTCAACAGTTTCCTTCCTCCCTCCCATGGCCTCTGAAGTGGCTTCAGGGTGCCCCTCCCCCCACCAACAGTTTAAAACCATGCTCCTTGCAGCTGGGATGGTCCTGAGAGTCAGGGCCCTCCCTCTCCTCCCCACACTCAGCAGTCACTGCTCTAGGGCACTTCCCTTCCTGAGTGTCTGCCCACCTCCCTTTTCCCAGCCCCACTGCTTCTACCCTGCCTTGGTGGAGCTTTCCGTTCACCCATGAAATTCCATAATGCAAGGATTGAAATTCAAATATTCAATCGAATACGTACTGATACTTAATCATGTGCCAACCACTGCTATGTGTAGTACAGCAGTGTGCAAAACAGACACATCCCCTCAAGGAGCTTCCCATCTACCAGAAGAGCAGGAACTGACACTGACCAGTAAAGATAGTGTGTGGTGGGTGGAGAAGAGTAAAACATGGAAGTGAAACAATGTCAGGCGATCGGAGAAATCACTGAAAAGGAGACAGTGAGTGAAGGCTGGAAGGAAGTGAGGGAAAGAAGCACATTGCTCACAGAAGAGCATTCCAGAGCAAGGAGGACCAAGGTCCGAGGTTGGTGGGGTCCGCATTGGCAGCGGTCAGGCTGCCTGAGCTGGGGAAGGGGGGGGAGACAGAATTCCAGGGTTAAAGGTCCTCCTGTGTGCCCCGTGGGAGGTCACCGTGATGGCTTTGGCCTTTCCTCTGAGGGCCTAGCACCTTCACTGAGACCTCTGCTCCTTACTACCTCCTGAGGGAGCCTCCTCCCTGGCCTCCCAGCCTGTCCAGGCCACCACACTCAGCTTTTACAACTCTCATTCCCCCCACTCTCATCATTAGGACATGTCTGCAATTCATAATAAATACACTCATGCTGGGGACATAGCTCAGTGGCACAAGCATCTGCCTGGCAAGTTCAATGTCTTGAGTTCAATTCTTGGTACAAAAAATAAGGAAATACACTCATGGTGGGGAATCTATGTGTATCATATCTTGATCCTTTGTACTTCCCCTTCCCTTCTCTTCCTCCCATCTCCCCACAACTCCAGATCCTCTTCTCATCTCCACAAAGTCTCCTATTTTTAACACCTTCAACAGGATGTCACAAACTGTCCATTTCTGTTAAAGCTTTACACGCTTGAGACTTGAACCTAGGCCCACCTCTTCCGACCTCTCTATGGCACTGTCCAAGCAACTCCCACCAACCCTGCCCCCTCACTGCTGTGGACCTGACCCTCTTTCCGTGTAGCCCCAGCCGCCACCGCCCTGCCTATGGACTTTGTTCCCCTCCCCCAGCTGCTCAGGCTCGCCCCAAAAGGCAGCAAAGAGCAGTGCCAGCCTGGAGGGTCCCATCCCGTGTGTCTGCTCTGCTCCTTCATCCGTGTCCTGTACAAAGCAGGGCAGTGTCTTCCTTCCCAGCATCTCCAGTGCCCTTGTATAGACTACAAGTCCAATGAAGTGGCAATCTGAAAAGGAATGAACCTTTCTCTCCCTCCTGAAACCCAAGTCACGAGCTGGAATTGGTCTTTTCCTCTGCTCTCAAGCACTTCCTGCATTTGGGCTGCAATAGCTGTCAGCCTGGTCTACTGGCTCTGCGTGTGCAAGTGTTAGAAGCCCTCTGGGGTTACAAACCAGCTGACCAGGAATGCTGGGATTAATGCTTGTAACCACATTCCCTTCTTGTCTCCACATGGCCTAGAACACGCTTCTCACAGGGAAAGTCTTATAAAACTGAGAGCACCAGCTTCAGGATCACACTGCACTGGCATCTCCCCTGCGGCCTCCTGGTCTGTGTGGCTCTGCCCAGCCATTTCACTTCTAAACTTTGCAATCCTTTTTTTTGCAAAATGGAGCTGGCCCTGGTGAGGCCTCTCTCCTACTGCTACGGAGGAAGTTAAATGGGGACTGAGGGATGCCGTTCCGCAGCAGAGCGCTCGCCTGGCAGCCATAAGGCTCTCACTCAATCCTCAGCACAGCCTCCCCCACAAAAAAAGTGACCCAGGCTGCTACACTTATCTTGCCCTTGACCAAGAGCTGTACAAGGAGATCACTGGAGGAGACACTACGGCATACTTCGCCAACCTGTGTAATATTCACACGCTTTTTGAAGAGGGCATTTTTCATAGGCTCCCTGGGAACTCTATACAAAAACCTTGGCTTAAGATAAATTTGGTCTTTATAAATGGTATTGGAATTTTTGTAAAGCACATCATGACACTGAAAAGTCAAAATCCAGGGAAGTCTTGGAGAACCTGCCAGTCCCAAGATGCAGCCAGAGACCGAGAAGTTTGTGTTCATGAAGCTGGCTGGGGCAGACCGAAGGCTGAAAAGGCGGCCTGCGGCCTGCAGTGCAGCTCCCTCCAGAGGACATTTTTGGCAGTGGTGTGCAGAGACCAGAGCCTTTTGTTTTTCCCACGAGGCCGAGGGGGACTTGTAAGGAGGAGCCAAAAGGCCAGTGGTTTGTCCCTGGCGACTCCTGCGGGGTGTGGGTCTACCCTGCAGGGCTGTGTGTCCTCCCCCAGCCTGGGAGCCTGCAGTGCCTGCCCAAGACTGCGGGGAGCCTGACAGGGGCGGGTGGAGGATCATGGGCAGAAGCAGAAAGAAGCTCAGAGAAAACAAAATAACTCAGAAATTTTATATCGCTAGCAGATGGAAAAATCACCAAGGCAAGAGAGGGCCATTCCAGGCACAGGAAAACCAGGGCAGTTAAATGTAAAGAGGAACCCTGTCCCCCTCCTTCCCTGGTCCAGACCCACAGCATCAACAGAAGTCCTGCGGGCACTGAGGGGCCTCTGGGGTCTGCTGCACATCTGGTCTGCAAATGCCACTTCTCAGCCCAGCCTTCTTGAACACACCCCTCGCTGCTCCTCCGCCAGCAGAAGCCACTTTCCGGGAGTCACTCTTGCCAGAGCCAGAGAGGAAATATCAAGACTCAAAGCAATCTCAAAGGCACCCTCCCGAACTGTAGCACATGGCAGCTTTTCCCACAGACAGGCCAATGTCTCAGTAGTAAACAGATACCCGCTCACCACTGAGCCTCCCCCAAACCTAAATAGGACTCGCAAAGAGCAGACTCACTCCCCAAAGCAAGTAGAGCTCGCTGACACTCAGGATTCATCTGGGAGGTGACTGCTGCCGCCTCTGAAGCTCTTCCTTCATCAGAAACTGTTAGCAGTCTGAGGCTATGGGGGCTTGTAATGTTCCTCTTCTCCCCTCTTGGAAAGAGTAAAATGACACCAAACCAAGCCCAGCTCTCTGGAAGGTCCCCAGCAGCAACCTGCAGGAGCTCGTGGCAGTGTCCTCCAGCAGCAGCTGGGTGCGGAAGGGCTCCTGGGAGCTCCTGTCACCAGGCTCTTGGGTCGCGAGGACCATGAGAGTGGACACAGTGCCAGGGGAGCCCGGATTAGCAGAATTCGCTCCAGTCACCATCACTGTGGCACATCCCACTCTTCCATTGCTAAGAGAAAGAGAAACGGCTACTGCTGACCCAGAGAGCACAAAGAATGAAGGAAGCAAAAGCCCATTCCCACTCCTTCAAGGAGGCCCCAGCCCTACCTTCTCAGTGTAAACAGGAAGGGTTCCCTGAAGGCGATTAGGCAAAGTATGTCAGAGGTCTTGTTTTGATTCCAGGAATTTACCCCAAGAAAATAATTTGTTCTGTTTGGAATCTTTTGTGTGTTTGCGTGTTCTCTTTGTAAAAAACATAGATGACCCAAAAGGACTGATTGAGTACATGATTGGATTTTTATAATGGAATACTATTCAGCAATCAAAAACCTTTCAAAAGCCAGGGATGTAGAGCACACCTGTAATCCCTGAAGTTGGATGGCTGAGGCAGGAGTTTCACTGCAAGTTCAAGGCCAGCCTGACTTACATACCCTATCTCAAAAACACAAATAAACAAAAAATCTTTTGAAGAAAAAAATGATATAGGAAGTTTTCTCATGCTATATTAGCATTCTTTAAAAGCATTTTCCAAAACATTATTTCAGTGTATTTCCAGTGATATAAAGACTGAAAATACGTATAAAAACTCTTGGAGAGACATGGTTGAGTGGTGAGGGATTAGACAGTTTTTCCTTTGTACTCTTCAAATTCCTCAGTATTAACATATATTATTTTTATAAATCAGGGTGTAAAAATCCAATAAATTGTCTTCGTAAAAGACAGGCACACTTTTACCTGATAGACATACCTTTTTTCACCTTGTTTCTGAGAAAAGGCCAGAGTCAGCAAAGGGCAGAGGAACACAGGGCGGAGCCACTGGCCTAAAAAGAGCCCCTGCCAGGGCCAGCTATGCAATCAGCCGCTTTCAGTGCAAAGGGCAAATGTGAAGCCCCTTTTTCGAACAAAAAGAATTTCAAGACAACAGCAAGAGAACTTTAAACCAAGCATTGGGGGGTCCTTCCAAGCAGGAAGGCCCTATACGGGTCATACTCCCAGAAACGGGCCCACGTCACGGGCCTGTCAAAGGACACTTGGACCCAGGAGGTGTGGATTGCCAGTGGGCACCACACCCAAGGGAGTTGACAGGAAGTCTTGCTGCTCCACACCCTTCACTGAACGGATCTGCGTTTCTCACAAGTCCAGCGTCCAGCGTCTCAGCAACCAACCTCCAGAAAAGAGGCAAACTTCATCCTATATATGCAAATCACAGCCAGCCAAAATTTCTTAAACCTTGGATAATAACCTCTTTTTTTAAAAAAGGGTCATTGCTTATTTATCTCTTAAGACTGCCAGGAAGATGTCAAGCCGTCTCCCACTCTAAAACTAATGACAGTCTCTGAAAACAGAACATGAAATTGTTTTTTTTTAAAGCGATTTCTGATTATTTTCTCTCCAGAATTGTCACGAACCCTGATGTACAGAGTACCGTGTCCTTTCTCTGCTCCAGTGGCCTCCCCTTTTTTCCAGTCCCTGCTTTTGGGGAGCGAAAAGAAATTCATTAACAAATTCACTACAGAGCACTATTCATTTTGCTTGTCTTACTCAGAGGTTTTTAATACCAAGAGTTACACCCTTGAGTTGTGATCACATAAATCAAAGAGCTATCTAACAAGGTCCACAGGGCGGTATCCCTGCTAATAGCCGAGTGCAGCCAAGGTTGTCGGAAGCATGTTGATTCCCTTGTCTGAGGGGAGCAAACTCATTACCAAACCCTCAGATTAAATTATGTGCAAAGCAAATCTCTCCGTTTGCAACCAGTCACAGCAGCTGCCCGCCGCAGAAATGCAAACAAATCAGATGCAAACCACAGCCTGCCACCTGCCTGAGCCAGAGGTAAGAAGATGGATGTGGAGTTGCTCGGGCAGAAACGCACTTACGAAACTTCTTCCTCTGGCTTCACCCAGAGGCTTTGCTTGAGGCCAAGTGTGGCAGAGGGGATGGGGAGCAAAGCCTCAATTCCACCTTCACCCAGCAACCGGCAAAACCTCCCTCCTTTCCTAAGGCAGCATCTGGACATGAGTTCTTCTCATGGCCGACCACTCCACAATGTCTTGACCTTTCCCCCCTTGATCTTTCTTCTCTTTGTCGTGCTGGAAAGTGGAGGAAAATTTGAATGTGGGGCATCTGGTTCCACTCCTTTCCTGTGCTTGCATCCTCTGTCTGGCCCTGCCCAGCATCCCTCTGAGAGTGAGAAGGAGAATCCGTCTCATTCAACCTTTGTGTGAACACCTCCAGGGACAGGGAGCTCCGTACCAACAGTAACAATAATGGGAGTCTGGCCCTCCACTGACTGGTCTTCCTTCTCTTCAGTGGGATTCTTGGCTGTTTTCTGTTTCTGCTTTTGTTGTTTTGTTTTGTTTTGTTTTGTTTTTGCAGCACTGGGGATTGACCCCAGGGCCTTCACACTAAGCTGCATCCCCAGACCTTTTTATTTATTTTGAGGCAGAATCTTGCTAAGTCATTACCTGCCCAGGCTAAGGGTCAAACTTATAATTCTCCTGCCTCAGTCTCCCAGAGGCTGGCATTACAGGTGCTCAGTACCGTATCTGGCTGACTTTCCCTTTGTGAAATTTAAATCCATTTGGACGAGTCTGTATTTGGAACCAGATGAAATGAGTATTGTCCCTTCTTATGATGACCTTTCTGATCATTTGAAGACAGTGCTCTTGTTTCCTAGAGGTTGTAGTTTTTCCCCAGAAGCATGTTCCTTGGTGCTGTTTTCTCTGTCTCCTAGGGTCCGTGGCAGGTGACTCGGGAAAGGTAGGCGCGATGCGCTGCTACCCGCAGGAAGCTCTGTCCTAGAGGAGATGAAGATAAGGAGACACTGCAGATTAGGCAGCCCCTTGCCGCCCCGCGGGGGCATCCCAGTGGGCTCTAGCGGGCTTCTCACCAAATCCAACCCTGGTCGTTCTCTCGACTCGGCCCCTAAGACCCTGAACTGCCCCATCCTCTACCTCGGCAGGTCACGTTGCCTGTTGCTCTCCCCACAGGGTCAGGGTTTCCAGCAAGAGCTCTGCATTTCCACCTGGTGTCTTCATGCTCATCCGGGGAAGCCTCTCCCTTCTCTTCCCTCCCGATTCTCCCTCTTCCTTCTTCCTCCTCCCTCTTCCTTTGCCCCTTTGTCTATTACATCCCCACTGCTGCCCAGCTCCTGTCTTTCTCCTCTGGGAAAAAAATTTAAATGTGTCCCTTACCCTTAAAAATACCTTCTTTTGAGCAGGTGTGCTGGTACACTCCCGTAATCCCAGCACTGGCAGGGGGAGGTCAGGAGGATCGCTTTGAGTTTGAGGCCAGCCTGGGCTACACAGTGAGTCCAAGGCCAAACTTCACTACATAGTGAAACCCTGTATCAAAGAAAAATTCCTTCTTTCACATGCTAATTAACATAACAATGATACCACTCACACTTGCCAAGCTGGCAAAAGCCAACATTACCGTGATAATCAGGGAATCAGGACAGAGCCACGCCCTTGCTTTGAGGCAGTGCCCAGGAAACACTGAGGCAGAGCCGTGCTTCCACTTCTGGGAGGCTGTGAAGCGACTCTCTCATGGGGACAGTGGGGATATGATCAAGGTCATTCACTCTGCACTGTTGCTAACCGTGAGAAATAGCAACAACGAAAATGTCAGCAACAGGGAGGGCTGTGGCTTATAACACAAGCGAGGTTGAAGTGAATGAGCCAGAGCTGTATCCACATCCCAGGCAACCTCAGAAATACCGTGGCGATAAATCTGAGTCACTGTAGGGAAATGGACGCACCTTGACACCATTATATTAAATGAAATCTATCAGACGCACAAGCTGAAATATCGCACGATTTCTCTCCTGTAAGAAACCCAAACTTTAAATAGAGATCAAAATAGATAATAGTAGATAACAGGATGGTCTCTGTAACGAGGGGCGCCGAGGGGTGGGGGGAGGGGAAGTGATACAAATAGAACTAAGGTGTGCTGTGCGCATGTGCCTGCACCTCCCCATGTGCAGTGTGACCATTATGCGCTGCAAACATGTACCAATAAGACATAAAAACTGGAAAAAATGCCACGATTTTTAAACTCTGCATATGCATATACAGGTGATACCTTTCAAGTGACTTTTACAACTGTATCCGCCCGTATTGGTGAAGATATGCGTGATAAACTTTTTTAAAGGGTGTGGGGATGATACTAACACAGGCGATAGTTACTGGGGGAAGGCGGAGAGCCCAGGTGAGAGTGGGGAGAGGAGCTAGCTGTACCTATAAACTGATGCCTTTTAAAAAAAGAAAAAACCAGGCGTGGTGGCTCACACCTGTAATCCCAGCACTCGGGAGGCTGAGGCAGGAGAACGGTTGCAAGTTGAAAGCCAGCCTGGGCTACAAAGTGAGCTCAAGGCCAGCCTGAACTGCATAGCAAGACCGTGTCTCAAAAAATAGATAAATAAATGAGTGAAAAAGACAAAGTTAAAAAAGAGAGCAACATAACTAGCAAGTATCATAAGTGTTAGCTTTTTAAGTCTGAGGGGGTAGGTCCTGGTTGCCATTTATATTATTTTCATGTATACAAAATATTTTGTGATTATAAAGGATTGTTAAAAACATTCCCACAACACTGCTTCTCCTTCTGTGCCTTCTTCTGCCTGCCCGTGTGTCCACGGATCATTTCTTCTGGAGAAGCAGCTGTCTGTCCCTGTCCCTTCACGGAGCAGACGGGCTCTGCTGCACATACCCTTCAGTCTGGCCACAGCTCTGCCTTCATCTGCCTGACATGGCTGTATGTTGGGGTCTTCTGACTGTTGCCTCCCTTCTTATTTTTTGAGACAGGGTCTCTCTCTGCATTCCAAGCTGGCCTGGACCTTGCAGTGATCTTCCTGTCCTCCTGCCTCGGCCTCCCATGTACTGAGATGACGAGTCTGCACCACCACGCCTGGAGGCATGACGAGTGCGCAGCTCCCTCCTTCTTAAGCATCCCTGGGATTTAGAGATGAGGACGTTTTCTAGTTGGAATCAGTCTCTCTTCTTCACTGCTTCCTTTTCATTCATTCTGCCGGCCCCTGACTTTAGACCGAAGCTTCCTTGAACTTTAAATCTCATTTTCCGCCCAGACTCTCCCTGCCACAAACTTATTCTCATGCAGTCACTGCTCTGGGAGGGTCAAAGCACAGCCTTTGGTACAATTTCTGGTTTTGTGGGAAGCTCTTGTGAGGAGCAGTGGTATGTGTGACCTTGTAAACTACGTCCAAAGCTCATCTGTAAAATGTGTGTAATAATCCTAATCTGTAGACTTGGTGGGCTTTGTTGCTTTGAGGGTTGAGACCACTGTACAAGCACCATGTCCAGCAAGTGGAAAGGGCCCTGCGGACAGCGCCTCTGTGTATTATTTCTGTGCACCAGGGGCAAGTGTCTTGCAGAAGCTGCTCCCCATGGCAAGGGCGAATTGAGTGTGCCCATTCTCAAAGGAACACAAACTTGGCAAAATCCCTTTCCCCGGGAAATTTACACAGAAAACTATGCAACAGCTAGTGGGCTCTGGTGTCTGCTTGGGTTCTGGCTCCCTGGCTCCTGGTCCCTGGCATCTTTCCACACGCAGAAGAGGAGCAGCTGTGTCAAGGAGAACAGACGCCTGTGGAAAGACATGGCCTCAGGTGGCTCACCGGAAACAGCCTCAGGAGAGGACAGGCCCTAGATACTCAAAGACCCCTCTTTTTCCTTTTGTGCCTTCTGGCCTTTCTCTCTCCCTGTTTTGCTCACTGAACCAGACCAGCAGCCATAGAAGCTGAAACGAGTAAGTTACGATCCCAGCCCTCAACGAGCTAGAAAGGGACAGTTCTACATCTAGTCAGGAGAGATGGCCCATAACCAAATAACAGCATGCAGGAGGCCAGGATACATGTGCTACAGCCAGGAGAGGCCTAGCCAGGACAGCTGGCGCCCCTGCAAGGTCCAACTCCGTGTCCATGCCAGTGGAGGCACAGGTGTGGAGAGGCCCTCACGGTGCCCCTGGCCCAAGCTGAGGGGCCTCCAGAGGCGACCCATCCCCATGCCAGGAGAAGATGGGTGGAAAGTCCTCCTACCACACGCCTATCACACTGTCATGTGGTTGCCTGTTTGTCATCCTAGCGTACTAGTCCACAGGCTGAGAAGACAAATCAATGTCTAGGTTTTCTCCTGGCTGTTTTTTTGAGACACTGTCTTACTAAATTGCCCCATATCGGCCTTGAACTTGTGATTTTTCCCAACTCAGCCTCTTGAGTAGCTGGGATTAAGGTATGTGGCAACATGCCTAGCTTCAGTGTCTCATTCAGTTCATTATTGTGAAAAAATGCATGGCCCCGTAAACACTCCATCAATATTCATTAAGTTTCTAATTAATCAATTGTCTGTCCCCATTGGCTTTGACATTGAAGTGTTCTTGCAGATTCTGCCCCCACATGAGTGCCATTCAGAATTCAGTGTCTCTCAGCAGTCATTCCTCACTCTGACCTTTGTCTTGGCCACTGAGTTTCCTCCTGCTCGGTGAAATAGGCATTGGATCGTGCCCTCCCCTGTCAGGGTGTTTTGACTTTGCATCCTGAATACCATCCACAGATGGACCACTCACAGAAGTTGGATCCCACAGTGTCGTCCGTCTAAGAGCTCACATCTATCACTTTTGCTTGTGATAATTATGCCTTTCCATTTGTACAGCATCCTTTTGCTCCTGGCCAGACTTACTCCTGGCCTGTCCCATCTCTTGGCTCCCCCAAACCTAGCACAGACACAAGATGCTGCATGCTGCGTATTAACTGATGAGAGCAGCTGGCATTTGTGTAGCGTTGTGATTTGCAAAATACTTTCACATACATTGTCTCAGTCATCCCACCAGCCCCCCGGGAGAGATATTAATACTGTTGCCATCATACAGATGAGGAAACTGAGATCACATAGGCAGAAAAGAGCTGAACGACAGCCTGGTCCTTGGATATCTGCTCCTTCCCCTTCAACTGCGTTGCTCTCAGAGAGCGCAGGCCAGCCTGCTCCTTTCCAGATTGTGAATTGGTAAATGCTTTTCTGCCTCACTTGCCCTCATTAAAAACCCACAAACATAAATCACTGTTTGTGGCCAATAATTTGTCTGCAATTTACAGGCTTTCAAATGCATACTGAAGTTTGTTTTAAATTAGATTATTTCTATCCCAATTTTAAATGCAGTGATACAATTAACATTTCCCCTAAGTCTCCCCTTACCTACTTAATTATCTTTAAGTGTTTCCAGTTTACATTTTTAAAGCTTCCACTCGATAGCTAAGCAACATAGGATAGTAAAAAATATTTCACCTCAAGTAGAAGTAAAGAGGGCTGGAAAAGACAGAGAGGGAAACAGAAGGGAATATGCTAGGTTATAATTAGAATCAGAGGGGAAATTCTGATCTATTTATGTTGACCTCTCCTGTGCTGGAAGGGAAGCATGCTTACAAATCCAGATCCCTGGATAGAGACATACATGCTTCAAAAATCATGTGCAGACTCCTGCATACACAGTATGTCGAAGTAACCGGTCAAGGGTTTCTGAGTTAGGATATGTGTGCGTGATTAGGATATGTGTGCGTGACAACTAGAGGGACTAGACCAGATGACTCTGAGGCATCTTGCAACTGAAAGTAGGCAATGCTTCTTGCCTACAGAATATTCTCCCATATTCTTTGTAACTCAAAGAAAGGTACATGATATGCATGCCAATTTTAAATTTTTCATACTCTTTGACTCTCGTTCTGCCCCAGACCAGAGCGGACAGATGACTAGAAGCAGTGATGGAGATTCTGCAAAGTGAATCTGGCTCTGTGGAGGACTGACTACAGGGAGAACTGACAGGTGACAGTGAGAGGAAAGAGAAAAGGAACACTAAGTAGAAAAGCAAAAGCACAAATAGCCACATTCTACACGGTATAATTGGTTCTGATGGAACCATGACATCATAGGTCAATATAGTCATTGATGTTGATAATAACAGGGTCATCATGAGAAGTTAAATTACAGATGTGTCTCTGGGAGCTGATCACTTAGTTCATTTACAAAATGTTTATTGGACAGCATGCACCTGACTCCATCTAGATCCTGGGGATAGAAAGATGGATAAATCATGGTCCTTGCCCTCCAAAGGCTCTCTGGACTTCAGTTTTGCTAACGAAAACATGAGAGAGCCAAAGTGGCTGATTCCAAAGGGTATTTCCTAGAAGTTCTGATGCTTTATGCATTAGAGCTTGAAACTCAGTGATCCTAAAAGATAGTGATCCAGATCATATAATCCTGTTTTGCAAGTGAGTAAACTGAGGTGCAGGCATCTTGCTCCAGGTCACACAGTTAATGAGCAGCAGAACCAGGACACTTGGGCACATAGACCAATCACATAGAAATGGAAAGGTCATCTTACTCCTGCCCAGTGCTCCTCCCACTCTGCTTCTTTCCTCCAAAAAAGCAGTAAGAATAGATGGAGAGCAGTTCATGCATTTGACAACTGCATAGATTTAGGTGTCTGGAGCACAAAATTCAGTAGCTACAAAACAAAACTCATGTGCAACTGGACAATAATAAATATCTGTAAGAAAAGTACAACCTAAATGGCATTGAAGGATTTGTCAAAATCAACAGCAAGATTAAGTAACTTAATCTTGCCACTGACTGTTGGAAGTGTTTAACTTTTCAAAAAAATCAGTAGTGATAGCTGCTAGGGACACACGCTGAACAGCTGTAATATCTTTGGGACGGAGTGTTGTAGAAGGAAAAAGCCGGCTTGGGCCCAATATGGAAAAACACTTTGTTATGGTTTGTGTCTGCATGTACCCCAAATCCTCATGCAGTC
Organism: Dinomys branickii; assembly: GCA_004027595.1. Lineage (NCBI taxonomy): Eukaryota > Metazoa > Chordata > Mammalia > Rodentia > Dinomyidae > Dinomys > Dinomys branickii. The sequence continues at coordinate 96,509 of PVLD010000712.1, forward strand.
ATGGGGTGGGCTTCTAGGATTTGTGGTTGGTGCAAAGTGGGCCTAAGAGAGAAGCTGAAGCAGTAACCACCAGAAGTGCCACAGGGGCAGAGTCATGGAAGCCCTTTGGAGCTCACAGCATGCCATGGATTGCTTCAGTGCTGGACGTGGAACTACAGGACATAATGTTAGCCCTGCTGGATTTTAGACTTGCTTTGGTCCCAGTGCTCTGTATCCCTGTTTGTGCTTTTTGGAATGGTAATGTATATTTTGTGCCACTGACTGTTGGAAGTGTTTAACTTTTCATTTGTACAGGGGCTCACAGCTAAGAGTTTGCCTTCAATCTCAGAGAACACTTGGGACTTGGACTTTTCAGCAATACTGAAACTGTTAGGATTTTAGAAACTTAGAACTAGACTAAAATGCCATTTGTATAAAGGGATGTGCATGAGTCTTTAAGGGGTCAGGGGTGGAATGTTATGGTTTGTGTCTGCATGTTTCTCCAAATCCTCATGCAGCCATGGGGTGGGTCTCTAGGAGTTGTGATTGATCCATGATCCAATGCTGGGATTATGGGTCTGAGTGCTACACCCGCCCTGAGGCGGGTAGTTTGCATACAATGCAAGGGAGGGAAAGAGACTACTTGCCACCATTCCTTCTTTTTGCGCTATTTGTTTTGCTGTGTTTTGCTGCCTGTAGCCCTCTGCCATGTGCCACTCTGCCTTGGAGCTAGCCAAGTATGGACTAAAGCCTCCACAAACTGTGTAAGCTAAATAAACCTTTCCTTCCTTATTTTGGGGCATCAGGTGTTTTGTCTCAGCAATGAGAGAAAAGTGTCCAAGACAGATTTGCACACACAGTCCCTGCTGGCAGAGTCGGCCCAAGCACAGAGATGGGGAGCGCTGCAGCACACCTCACTCTCCTTCCCGGTGGCCAGCAGAGGATGCCTGTCATGTCCGCGGTTACTGACAACACAGAGGTCTGTGGGGGGAACAGATGCCATGACCTCCTGCAGAACGTGCACAAAGGGAGAAGGGTGGCGGCCACAGGGTCCCTGGTTCAAAGTTGCTGATTTGTACCAACAAGTAGAGGTGATCACGGTCCAGGATTATGAAAGCAAAAGGCTTGAGCCTGGGAATGAGTATTTATTGAGCACCTACTGTTCTGACTGCATTGAGAGATAGATCTTTAATAAGCCCTTGCGCATCCATTCCTCACTATAAATCTCCAAGGCAGGTGGTACCGATGGAAGCGAGAACAGGGATTTGGAGAGGAGCCCGTGGCTAGCCCAGGGTAGAGCAAGGATTTGAACTCCACCCATGTTCAGATCTCTGGCTCTTCACACGTCCTCATGACAGGGTCTGGCCTCTGTACTTCTTCGCCTTGTAGCTTACACAAATCACTTCAATCTCTAAAATCCTTGGGTTCCTGAGATTTAACTATCTCATGGATCATTGTGAAGATTAGAGATAAAGTGCATGAAAGTGCTTTGCTACCTAATAAGATTTATGCCACAATATTAATAAAAATAGTAATATTTATAGAACACTATGTGCTAGACTTACTGCTGTATAGAGATTGCTTCATGTAATTCTCAAAACAATCTGGAAATTTGCTACTACTACTTGCATTTTATACATGAAGAAACTGCAGTTCAGAAATATGAAATATCTCACTTGTTCCCAGGCACATTCTAGCCAGTGACAGGGCTGGCAGGGGAACCTGGTCTAACAACTCCAGAACTCTTGCTATGAGCCAGATGTTGGCCACCTAGTTCTTCCCATCCTGCTCTGTAGGGCATGGTGTGAATCTTCCTGGAGCATTTCCCCTCACATGTCAGAGCTTGAAGTCATCACTGTGGGAAGGCTGGTGTATTCTGCAGTTGAAATTGCTTTCAGTTTGCATCCGTAGCTTGTCTTTGTCCAACTGAATGGAAAAATGCCACCCACAGCATTTACTGCTTGCTGGTAATGGGTCACTCCTGAGCTCAGTCCTGAGTTAGGAAACAAATGTGCCCCTCTGAGAACTCTTCCCAAGGGTTCACAGTCCAGTGGGGGAGCACAGATACATATGGTGCCTGTGAATCTTGTCAACTTGATGGATTGAGAGATGCCTAGAGGGTGCTGTACTCACCGGTGCATGAATCCACTCGTATTCAAATCTGAATGTACTGTGAGGAGGCAGGACTTAGCTGCCATAGACGGGTCACTGGGGCTGTGCCTGTGGAGGGTAGAGCTCTTGACGGTGCTCTTCCTCTGTGCTCTGGGAAGCTGCTATGAGGACAGAAGCCTTGCTACACCACATCCTCCCACCATGTTGTCTCTGCTTTGAAGCCAACTGACCAGGAACTGATTGTGAGTCGAACAGATCATTTCCTCCTTTAATTGTGTAGGTCAGGCATTGTGTCCCAGTAATGGTAAATCTTCCTAATATATCTCCAGATATTTATTCATTCAACAGATATTTCCTGCATCCCTTCTCTAGGTCAGGCTCTGTGTTAAGACTCTAATGACACAAAGCTAAGCAAGATAGAACACACCATGATAAAGGCTCCTCATCGCAACAGGCATGCATAAGGGCTTATAGGAGAGACGTCTGACCCTGTGTGAATCTCCAGTGGACCTAACCCCTTTCCAAAAGGAATGTTCAGAGCACTGTCTGTGCTATTACAAAGTTGGCATAGATTATCTTTAATCCTCCCAGCAACACTGCTATTGGATAATTATTTTATAGATAAAACATGAAGTCACTTTAGTAAGTGGCAGAGACACACTGTGATCTCAGAAACCCTGACCCTAAGATTCCCTGACTCCAGTTTGTGTTCTTTCTAATACAGAGTTTGCCTCTGAGAACACCACACTCCAGTTGCAAGAGACTCCACCATCATGTCAGTCAGCTTTTTGTTACTATGACAAAATACCTTTCCACCACTATGACAAAAAGTATTAATTTTGTGTCACTGTTTCAAAGATTTCGGTCCATGGTTGCTTGGCCCTGTCCTTTGGTCCTGTGGGGCGGCAGAGCATCAGGGTGGGGAGCTCATGGCAGAGCCAAACCGTTCACTTCAGGGAAGCCAGGGAGCAGAGAGGGAGGAAAGGGCTGAGGTCCCAGGATCCCCTTCAAGGACAAGGACACACCCCTAATGACCTAACTTCCTTTAACCAAGCCTGACCCCTAAAGCTTCTACCACTTCCTACCATCCCCATCATCCAGGAATGAAGCCTTCAACTCACGAGCTCTGGGGGGACACTTAGGATCCATGCCAGAGCAGGAAAGAGTAACTGACCAGGCCATGAGGAAGGAAGGTGTCACAGAGGAGGTGCCCCTGAGTGAGCCTTGGTAGGATGCTTCTCATTGGTCCTCTAGGTTGTGTGCAGGGCAGAAATGCTGAAGGTCAAGGCCATTTTCCTAATGGCCAGGGGATAGAGAAGATTTTTGTTTTCGTTTTTGGTGGCAAGGTAAGGTGAGTATGAGGAGTCATCTTTAGGTTACAGGAAACAGAAACCCAGTCATACTAACTACAGCCAAAAAGAAATAAAAGCAAACAAACTCAATACAAAGGATATTTATTTTAAGGAGGCAGGCATTCTGTAGAACTCAAGAGGAAGAGTGTACTGTGACCGAGATGGGCAGCCAGGATCAGATGCTCTTTCACTCCTGCCTGTGTCTCTCTGAGTGTCCACCTTGTCCTGCAGTCTGGCTTTTACTGCCCCTTGGTAGTGAGGCAAAGGTGCTCTATACAGTTCCTGAGATCCAACCTCTCTGAACAGCAGTTCTAAATTCCCAGGAGAGAGTATCTGATTTGTTCCTCCTGGGCCACATAGCCATGGCCAGGGAATAAAGGTGTCTGTTCTCAGAGAAGAGCCCGCTAGATCTCCAGAGGTCACACTGGAGTCTTCTAGAGAGATGTCAGGCTGCAGGTATAGTCTGAGCCACGTTCTGGTGAGAGGGGCCTGAGAGTGCTTTCTTTTTACCTTCTCACTCATTCCTTCAGAGTAATAGATTGGCTTCCACATTTGTAATTCTTCTGCGTAGTTATTAAATCCATAAATAAAGATTTAATCTGTGAAGCTTTGCCTTGTGAGAACAGAGGTTAAAAGCAGGCAGAGTTTACCAGTCCTGGCGGCCAGGGCAGCAGAGCGGGCTCCAAGCTCCCAGGCTGCAGGGGCTGAAAGGGCAATGCAGATAAGCCTGAGCCAGCTGAAGAAACAGGAGGGCTTTCCTGAACAACATTGCCAAGGCAACCATAGAGAGGCGGGATAGCAGGCCCCAGAGACCTATCCTGAAAGCTGGAGGAAGACCAGGATGGGCTCTGCAGCTCCCAAAATGAACACATTTGACTTCAACCAGGGAGACAAATGGGAAACAGCAGAAAGGCCCATTTCCAGGAGTCTCGGGGAAGAGGTGCTGTATAAGGAGAGGGACTGAGGAGGGGTCCAGAAGCTCTGAGACTGGAGGAGGAAGAGGAGGGGCGTGGCTCTCATTCCTGTGTAGCTTAGAGCTCCATCTCAGCAGAAGCAGCAACAGCTGAATCAACAACTTCATTCCTCACATCTCTGCCGTCCTCTGCCTCCCCTCCATCCAGGGCTCGGACAACACTGGCTCGGAGGCCTCGATTGAAAAGCACTGGATGAGCCCCTCAGCGTCTCTGGCAGGCAGATGTTAAGAGCAGCATCAGGGAGGCAAGGCTGTCGGAAGAAAGAAGAGAGCTTGGAAAGTAGGGCAGGAAAGCCTGGGGCCTGTTAGGGGTGTGTGGGAGTCCTCTCCACCCCTCTGTGATGGAAAAGCAGCATCTGCATCAACAGCTGCAGCCCCTCCTGGGTCTCAGCGCTAGTCCCCCACCCAGCTCCAGAGGGTGACTGCTCCACAGCCTGCCTGTGATGGGGGTAGGTGTGGAACTTCCCTGTGGAGTTTTAACCCTTCTCTCCTCCATTAGGGTCTTTTGTGTAACCAAACCCAAAGTTGGCATCTTGGTTAAACAGGTGGTGAGCGAGGGCTCAAGACAGCAATGCGGCTGCCTCTTGACAGAAGGATTCAGCTACCCAGGCTGTCTCCATGAGCAACAGATAAGTTCACGAATTTAGGCAGTTCACTGGCTCTTCCCACCCAGTTTCACTCACTTTCCAGAACACCTCTGAAATGTCACTAGGCAATCTACAGGTGCCAGCAAGAAAAAGCAAAAGTAATACATGACCAGGCCCTAGAGATGTCTGCCTTTCCAGAAAGAGTCTGAGGGAACTTTTCCAAGGAAATTTTAAACCTCACACAAAAAAGCTTCTTCCTTTCTTATTGAGGAATCAGGTTAAAAAGATGCCACAAAGACAAACACATGCATGAGAGAGGCAGAAGGACCCAGTCGGTCCTCGGGGAACTAGCCAGGATTACAAATGTTCTTCGCATGCTGTTCCTCGCACTGGTGTCATTCCTGCACAGTCACAGTGGGAGGGACTGTCCTGTGTGTGCACACACACTTACAGATACAGCCCCACAGTCTCAAGTCCTACACATTTTCACACAGTCTCATAGTTGCATACACACATGGGCACATGCATGCAGACATGCACACATACACACATGCAGACGCATACAGCACCGCACTGCAGCCCTTCACCGCCTGGACCCCGCTCTCCAGGACTCTGCTGAGAACTCCCTTCCTCCTCCATAACCCTTCCTGTGTGCCCTGTGTTGGAGCCAGATGTTCCGTGGGCAGACCCTGTTGAGGGCTGACAGGCGGTGATTACTGCTGCCAGCCCCACATTAGGAGAGAATTGAATGGGAGAGAAGCCCCACCCGCCCGGACTCCCTACAATAGCGCCTTTGTGAGGTGCTCCTTTCCCCTTTATCAACAACCTGAGTCAGGAGCATCTCCGCCTGAGAGAAGCAAAGACAAAAGGAGGGTCACAGGGCCCTGACGGGTCCACTAGTCCTAGGGGGGCTGGGCTGCACTCCGGAGAGACAAGCCTGTGTTCCTTCCCTTTCCCCGCTAGGGTAAATAATCCAGAGGGTCTGCAGGGGTGCCTGAGGCAACTGCCCCGTACAGCAGAGGATTCTGTCCAGCAGCCCACCCTGCTATTGCATGCTGAACATGGATGCGGCTGGGATAGGGGCCTGTTGCCCAGATCAGCAGATTCCTATAGACAGGAGCCCAAAGCCTGGAGCTTCCTTCCTTCTATCCTTTCCGAAGTCTGCAATCCAGACGCAAAGACCAGGGCACCAGGCTGGGAAATGACATTTTCAAGACTCCAGGGCAGACATAATCCAAATTCCAGGACTTGGATGGGCAGGTGAGAATGACGAGGTGGAGAGGAGGAAAGCAGGGATGTATAGGGGAACCGGGGAGACCCACATCTGGGCTGGTCACTGCCCCTCCTCCCTGCCCAAACCGCAGACGCTGTGGCAGCAGGAAAATCAGAGTGGTTCAGACCAAAGATTGTGCAACCTGACCCTGGGGAAGAGCTCAGTGCTGGAGGTTTGCGTTGGCGGGGCGGGGGCAGAGTACACTTCAGAGGTGAGATGGAAAGTTCTCACTAAAAGTACATGTGTTCTGTGCTGTGGTTTCTACGCTACATTTCAAGGCAAGCCCATTTTCTGGTTTAAAACCCTCAGAGAGTTTGAACTGGAAGCACTGCACTGCCCCTAGGTCCCAGCGTCCTGTGGCCCAAGGCATGCCTTTGGTGGTTCTGGAATGGTTGCTGAGGATGACAGTGGCTGTTAAAGGAGACCATTTGTCCAGCCTCCTAAAGCGGCAGGAGAATGCAGGCGCCTCACATAAAATCTGTAACTAGAGAAGCTCCAGCTCCCTCAGCTTAGGGAGCCCAGCCAAGCTCCTGATGTGGTTTGAGGAGTAGGGGTGCATAGGAGGAAGAAAGTGGAGGGTCCTGGGGAGAACCGTGATCTGCGGGCCACCCCAAACAAACACAGGAGAGGAATAGTGGGTTTTCCTTTTAATGCAAAAGGTTGCAATACAAAACAATCTGGAGAAAGCCCCGTTCTTCAGACTTGGAGGGGAAGAGGAGCACTGTCTGCTTCTGCTCCTCTCTCCCCTGGCTCATACTATTGCTTGGTGGGGGGGGTCCATTCAAGGCAGGGTCAGAGCCGTGGGCCTGGGTCATCCGGGACCTGATATTTGTGGACATGGGGTAAGAGAGCAGAAGGGAACATTTAGTTTTCACTATTTTAGTTCTACAGCGGTTACTCAGGATCTGCAGTCCCACAGGAAACAAAGGGGCTATGAGAATTTGGTTATCATGGGTTGAAAAATAAGGGATTTGAGTCTCAACGTGTCTACATTTGAAGAATAAGGAGCAGGAGCCCTATCGGATGATGTACGTATGAGGATAAAGAGATTAAAACAAAAAGTCTAGCTTCTCAAACTTCTTCCTCTTTCTTCCTCATCTCCAGCTTATAGACAATCTGATAGCCATCATCCCAGGCATACAGCTGGCGCTCACGGGGATTATAGCGGAGGCTGGCGTGGGCACCATACCGACGGGGGAAGTAAGAGAGTGCTGCTCGTTCAGGGGTGAGGGTGCCGCTGACATCAAAGGAACACTGGATACGGGCCCGGCTGGCGGGGCGGGTGTTATAGACGACGTAGAGAGTCCCACAGATGACAAAGGCGGCCTCGGCATTCTCTCTGGGACATGGTGTGTCCCACTGCTGTTCTGTGTCCAGTGTCTGTGGGTCTAGTTTGGCCAGGCACAAGTGCCTGTTGTCCTCCTCGGTGGCATAGACAGCCCAAAGACCCTCCTCATCGGCTGCCAGGTCGATGTATGTGTCTGCTGTCAGCCCGTAGGGGGGGATCAGCCTTTCTGCAGGGAACACTGAGCTGTCCACCACTGTTCGGTTTGCCAGGTGGAATTTGATGAGCTGCAAAGTGTTCTCCAACTCCCCGCCCCCTCCAGGTCCTCCAGGAGGCCTCCGGGCATAATAAAGAAAGCCACCATATACCAGCTGCCCTGTGCCTACCCAGGGGAAGGGCACCCGGACTCGGGAAGCCTTGCGGGCAGCCATGGCAAGGGTGAAGTCACGCAGCCTTGGGAAGACAAAGGCTGTGTCATTTTGTGTCCCGTCTAATACATAGATCTTCTCTGTCGGTCCCAATGGATCCTTGGTCCACAGACCAGCTGGGCCGCCAAACCGCTTCAGGATCTTCATTGATCTCACCTGAGAGATTGTGTAGCTACAGTCTGGTACAGAAAAATAAAAACAAAAGGAAACAGAGGCCGGAGTTAGTTCCCACAGTAGGAGCTCACCAAGGAGGGCTAGCAAGAGAAGAGAGGACATCTGCCCTGTGGCTACCTCCTTTCTTACGGATGACTGGGAGAGGACTGAGGTCCCGGATATTCTTCTCAATGGACTTATCATTGCACAGGTTTCTCTAACACTGGTTCCAGAAGGGAACTACAGTGGACTGGAACAAAGAAAAACAAAGTACAAAGGAAGGAAGAGCACAGGCTCTGCGTGTGTGGGGGCCGACCTTGCAGTCACGCTCACTCACCGGTTAACATGTCGTACTTCTCGTTCCTCCTGCCCTTGCCTCTGGTCCCAGGGCCTCCAGGCACCTTCTCCTCAAGCTCTACACAGGGCAGAGCTGGGTTCTGAGTCTCCAGATAGTCTACCTCCCGTTCAAGACGGTCCACTCTCCCTGAGATGCTGTCAGCCTCAGTTCTGAGCGCCTCTCGCTCCTTCTCTGCCACCTCCAGCAGTGGCAGCATCTTGTTCTTGAAGTCCCGCAACTCGGCGGCATGCCGACTGCTCTGGTCTTGGCACTGGGCCAGCCGCTCCTGAAGGGCCGGGGGATCAGGAAGGAGGGAGGGCAGCTGCAGAGTTACAACTTCCAGGCAGAGAGAGGCCCAGCCAGGGAGTCGGGAACGAGAAAAGGAGCAAACCCAGCTAGGCGCCGAGGTCTCCTTCCGCTCCCATAGCAAAGAAAACCAGATGTTCAAGGAGCTAAAGGTGCAAGGAGCCGGCTCAGATTCACCTAAGCCAGAGTCCTTCAGCCTGTGTGCTGAGAAAGCCCCTGGGTCTCCTGAGCTCTACGGAGACCTAAGTGAGGAGGGTGGGAAGGGGTCTCTGCGCATTATGTTATTCTCCTCTTGGGAATGAAGATGGTACAGACCTCAAACTGCCGGAAACAGAGGGCAGAAAGCTGCAGAGTCCCTGGAAGTGTCAACTTCACAGAAGCACCAGCTCCGCCTGCGATCGGCCCCCACAGCCTGGCTCTCTTCCCGCTCATCCTCTCATCCCACCTAACCCCGGGGCAAAACGCAAAGGTCTATTTGCTGCAGAACGGCTCTATGTGGCAAAAGAGGTCTTGTAACTTTGAGGGTCCTCTTTATTAAAAGGCAGAGTTTGCGGCAGGATTTTACAAAGCCCTGTTTTGCCATGCCCAAAACCTTGACAAACTGGAATCCTCCCAGGCTGGGCTAGCAGAGAAAGCAGTCCCTCACCTCCAAGGCGGCCAGTCGGCGTTCCATGTACTCCACAAGGTGGTGCTGCTGGCCCTGAAGGGGTCTCGACCATGACAGAAGGACCAGGACGAGGAGAGGAGAGCGGAGGCCCATGGCAGCCTGGAGAGCGGGCCACAGTCAGGGAGTGTGCGGTTGGCCTCTTCCCCGAGCTGGCGGGTGGCTGGAGGCGGGTGGGGGCGGCGCCTGCTCCCTTTCTGATCTCGGCCTCTCTCACTACTCTGGAATGCTCTCAGTCTACAACTCCAGCCCCTCCTTTCTGCCTGCGCTGATCAAACACAGATGGGCCCCTTGCGCAGGAGCCAGAGCCTTAGCCGCCTCCCAGCTAGGCGGTCGGCTCCTCTGGAGGAGAAAGAGATGGAAATCCGAATGCAGAGGTTTTCTGGGAAGTCCTCCAGAAAAGGAACAGCAGCAGGTCGAGACCACAGAGAAAACTCAGCGAACACCACTCTTGTTTTCGGAGGATGGTTCTAGTGTTGATTTATGAGATTGACATGCTTCATTAATCCTTGCCTTGGCTAGCAATAACAGGATGGATCTTCCGCCTTGTTTCAATGGAAGCTGGAAGCAGAGATGAGGTTTGAGAAGAGGTGGGAAAAAGTCAAACTACTTCTACAGCTCACTGGCGCCCTCTAGTGCTAAACACTGGCTGCTATTCACGATTCATAGAAAATTCAAGGGTTAGACTTCACCTGACTTGCAAATTTTTGGACAAAACTAGGCAGGTAGATTGTATTTACAGAGTTTACCATCACCAAAATGAAGATTTCCCTACAGACTACCCAGTCTCTTTAGGGGGCCATGCTAGTCTCTCTGATTTAGTTCAGGGAAAAGAATGCAACTGAGATGAAAACAGAACAGGCCATTGAGGAATTACTAAACTAGCTCTTCATTTTCTGGAAGTGGGGCGAACAGCACAGCAGTTCTACTTGCCTTTTGGGCGTAACCTCTTGCCAAAATTGTAGAGTTCAACAAATTCACACTAACTGAATTCACTGATATACAGAGAAAAGAAATTATGAATTTATGTATGCTGCAGCCTAACCCAAAATAAATATATTTCTGGGAAAGAAGAGGCTACTGATCATTTCTCTTGGTTAGAGTTCAAAAGAGTGTTCCTAACTGTTGTTCATGTCTGCGTTCTAACCAAAGCTGCAGGAACCCAAAATGAATTAACTGGCCACTGCAGACTTGGCCTCTGACATGTCAGAAGTCAACTACATAAAAGTTTTTATTCAGAGACCCACGATAATTAATCTTGACAAATTCCTATTTATCAGCAGAAAATTTATTCATTTTAAAATCAAGAGAAACATTTTAAAATCAGAGGGGTTCCTTCTCTGAAAAGGACCACAAGAATCTAACGGTACAACTCCAGGAAAAAAAAAAAACAACCTTCCTATGCTCTTATTTTGATCCCATTACCTTAGGCCACTGGTGAAACATACCAGGAAAAAAAAAGTGTAATGAGCTCGTCTGAGAAGTCTACTTCTTTCAAAGGGCGGTTCAGACCTAAAGCAGTCAAGAGATTACTGGACAGCCAGTAATGCAGCCTCACAAGATCATAAACTTTCAATGCCATGCAGTGATTTTCATCACTGGATTGCGTGGGGCTCCAGCACAAACTGTGCCAGGGCCAATGGGACACTAAATAGAAGAGGTTGCCTCCTCCATTCTTTCCTGTGCATGCCAGCAAGAAAACAATGCAAACCTACATGCACCAAACTTGTGCAACTTAATGGATAAAATGGAGTGATTTCCAGTAACAGTATTTCAGCATACTTACTTGTGTATGCCTGTGAATACAGTGTTTACTATTATGCTGACATGTAAATTTTCTTATTATTAAACTTGGGTTTGTGTTATTTTGTAAAATAATGTAATGTTAAAATATTTTAAAAGGAAGTTTTGCTACTTTTACATATGAATTATTGTATTTTATATATGGTCCAAAACAATTTCTCTTCACTCAATGAGGCCCAGGCAAACCAAAGGCTGACATGCGTAATCTAAAGTGAAGGTCCTGGGCCTTCATTCTTGGGTATTCCCTACCAAAGCCTGTTCATTTCCATTTTGGAAATCTGTATGAGAATAAAGCTGTCAGGTGTTATGTATATTCCTCATGATGAATGTAATTATTATATATTGCAAACATGTACTAATAAAAACTTAAATAAGAAAATGAAATTGTCTCTAATGCTCTGATGTTCAAATGCAATGTGTTTAGCCATTCCAAAGATGTCATTTCTTTATCCTCTCTGTGCCTCTAAACAAAAGTAAAGAACAGCCACATGAGTCAGAAAATTTACCCATTTTATTGATCCATTGCAATTGCTCTACATTTTACCATATTATGTAGAAAATACTGAAAATACAAGCTACTTTGTAAAACCAAAGACAAACATTGAATCCAAAGATAAACTATGTTTTACACAATGGACCCTTTTCCCGTAGTTAGTATTAAATTTTAAATATCTATTTCTTTTGTTAAAATGATTATTTTACATACTCCCTAAGTACATCTGCATTACAAACATAGCTCAGTAATTCTCAGAAACTATCTGTTTCTAGAGGCTTGTAAAAGGAAGCTCACAACCAGAAAAGGGAGAAAGCAAAAAAAAAAAGTTTAAATCACACACAGTAACTAGCATATCAAATACATTTAATAAAGTAGGAATTCCATTGCAATATCAAGGATTCAAAGCAGAAATACTAACATTACATACAATGTACATATAATGTACTGCTACATGTAGTGAGATTATTTTTCAAGCTGAATTGAAACCACACATTATATAAAGTTTAGCAACAAACAACCATGTAGACATGCTGCACCATCCATCAGATTAAAAACAAAAATCAAAACAGGAAGCAGGCTGAGGCCATTCCTGTTACTGAGAGGCAATTTCCCACCCTAAAACAAACCATCTCAATTAGTGGATTTCTGCGTAACAATGCTGAATAAAACACACATCACTGAGCTTGCAGTCAAGCTTAGCCCCTCTAGGATGATGATGGATGAGCAATCACAAAAGCAGGCTCAGAATGGACAGAACTGTTTGAAATGAAATTCTTATTCCTGGGGTTGGGCTTTCAGCCGAACACTGACAGTGGTATCCACCTCTGGGAGCTATTAAAACTCAGAGGAGTGATTAAGGGTCCCTGATGAGGCTAGGTGGCTATATTCAACCCTTCCTGACTTCTTCCCTCAGCTGGAAGAGTAGAAGTTGGAAATGAACTCACAGAGGACTCAAGAGCCTTAAGCTGCCTTGAGGTCAGGCCACAGTGACCCAGACCAGCTGCTTACTACATTCAGGGGGCCTCCTCTCTGCTGTCAGGGCTAGTAATGTTAAGCCCCAGGGACAGAATCAAAAGCCATACCAAGCACATACACATTCAGCAGACAAAGGTGGATTTTTATCTTGGTAAACCTGAAATGTCAATTTACAGACTAAGATTGAAAATCTCTAGGTTATTTTTTATGCCACACATTGCTAGTCAGGCGATTAAGGTATTATCCTTTCCTATGGAGTTAAGACTCTTATCTTAAAAGGTACCTACTTGTTGGACTAAGGGAAAGGGTGGGGTTGTTTTTCCCTCAATCTTATTTCTTACAAAAACAACAAATTTTGTTCCTTGCAGACGAAAGGAACAAAAATGTTTCCACTAGAAACCAGACCTGCATTAAACAAGAAAACCAGAATGTAAAAAAAAAGAGAAAACCAGAATGTGCTTGGCAAAAAAGAGAGAGAAAGATCATACACACTGACCAGAAAACTGTGTTACACTAGTTATAAACTAAACACAGACTGTCGGGCTGTCTTGACCAATATAGTGCGGAACACACAACTTAATATAATGATTTTTTTAAATACAGAAAACACAACACATTCCTGGGAAACTGTATTGAGTACCTGTCCCATCTTGGAAGCCCTTACTCTTTATGCTGAAGAAACTCCAAATACTCTGACAGCTCCTCGGTGTTCAACCCAGTACAGAGCTTGCTGACCAGGCTCCGTGAAATCTCCCATCTCCATTCTGCACCTTCTTGACACCATCTCCATATAGAACCAGTCCTAGAATTATCGCTCCACTATAGTTTCAGTTCAGATGGAACACATCTCTATCTTAGGGTAACCTTCTTCCCCCAAATCGTTTATGGGCAGGAATGTCCCCATCCTGAGTACCTTCTACTTGACCCAGATCTGTGGAGAGCTGAGAGTACCAGGACAATGTCACAGCTTGAAGGGCCCCAAGAATATACAAGCTGTTAAAAAGAAACCTCAAAAGCCTCAATGATTCGGTAGGCTTTGGTTTCTTCTTGATATTCTTCTCCAGCTAAGAAACCTTTCTGTGAGTTTCTCATCACCAGCGACACCACAAAACTCCTCATAGTACGGGGATGTGGTAAGCAATACAACAGGATCTTTGGTATACACACATCTGTTACATTTTTTTTTAACAAGCAAATATTTTACTAGCAATGTCAACTATTTTCAGGAAGGACTGCCACATGGGTAAAGGAAAAAAAAAATCTTATTCTAAAAACGATTGCACATACTTTAAAAAAAAGAAAAATGCATATTTAATATTGGCTTGACTCCTCTCTCCTGCTTCCTATATTCTCACAGAAGCAAGGTAGCAATGAACGGGGAGAGAGCCACAGGGAGAAGATGCTTCTGTGAGAACTCAGCCAAGACTCCAAAGCAGGAAGGAGCAGAGCTGGCGACATAGAAGAAAAGCTGCAGTTTTTATTTTTCAACATTGGAAGGGAAACTGAGAACAACGCATCTACACAACACAGCTACTACTCCTGTTCGGGTCCCTCCCCGGGGCAGCGTCAGGACCCACGGGGGCTTGCTGGTCCGTCCTAAGGCAAGCTCACTGTAAACTATTAGCCACTACATCATCAGATAAGGCACTACAATAAGGGAAGGGAGGAGAAGGGAAGGAAGAGACACACACTGAACAACTCCTCACCAGACACACCTGTGCAAAACAATCCCAAGGGTCTCCTCTCCTTGCAGGCAATGCCCCTGCTCATTCAGCACTACAGTAATATGCTCTAATATAATTGCAATTAGTTCACATACATTCCAACAAGTATCAGTTCATTTTGGTTTAAATACAATGGAGACATTAATTTCATCTCCGGGGTAACACTGGAGGATCAGATACACACTAAATACACAGTTCAAGTGTAATCACTACACATTTGATTACAAATAACATTTTAGGTTAGCAGGAAAAATTGCTTGTTATATTTTTCTAATCAATATGTACATATTTAATTATGCAAAATATTAAAACACCACCATTACAAAACTTCTAAAATATTTTAAATTCAGTAATAAACTTTTAAAATACTTTTTGCAATTCCTACATGCACTTATTACATAAGTCTTAATAAGAGAGCATTCAATTTGCTGCTGGCATACAAAGGAAGCTACTTTAAAGTATAAAAGCTATACACAACAACGTTCTTATCTAGTTTCAGATTCTTTAGCTTTCTCCCCAAGTAAATCACATAAAACAGAAGGGAGAGATGAATCACATAAAACAGAAGCGAGAGATGTATTCTTGAAATTCATAGTAATCTTTAGGCAAAGTTCACTAGTACCAACAACCTGTTGGCAAAGCTCATCAATGCCAGTATCTCATAATAGAAAAATTTTGCATATAATAAAACCACTACCACCACACAATAATAACCACTTCAATGGCTTTTCTAATAATAAAATTGAAGTTGAATCAGAAAAAAGAGGAGTTCTTAAAAATAATTTTAAAAAGAATTCATGGCACTTCATTTAAAAGAATATCTGTGTTTCCATGGTGGGCACAAATTCTCTCACACTGAGTCACCCGAAAGTGGTGAGCTACCTTTTTAATACCACTTTGTAAATAATCTGGTATGTGACCAATCAATATGTAACTAGCTTAAAAAAACTGTTAAGTATAATGCAACGTGAAAACAAAACTAAAACAATATAAATTTAAATGTCCCATAAAGACAGATAAATTTTTGAGGACAAATGCCTGATAGTAAAATATAGACTTGCATAAGCTGCTTTAAAATAAAGTAGGTAAATAAACCTTGGATTTTAAACAAACCAAAAGTACTTACTTTTCTTCCCTCACTTGTCACCAGATTTTAAATCTATCAGCATTTTTCCTCTGACCAGCAACCACAATGCAACAAAGTTAAATAAAGCAGGCTTCACTTGTTTTGAAAAGCATTTATAGAAACCAAGTCAGAGAGACAAAATATTTTTCAAAGGATAACTTCAGAATGATCTCTCTTCCTTGGTAACTGTGGAAGATGGGCTTCTGAATTCTTCCAAGTACCAAAAATGTGGACACAAAAGTAATTAAAAAATAGGGTAAACTCTGGGAGACTACAACAATGCAGTCAACACTGACAGGTTCCCCAGAGAAAAGCCTTCTGCTTCAGTGGGCCCCTGCAGAACAAGTTGCTGGCTAAGGAGTTTCAAGAGAGGGTAAGGGAGGTGCTCCCCATACAGAGCCCATTATTAATTCAGGGCTAGGAGGAGCAGGCAGCCATGAACCCTCCCCTCCCTCATGCTCACCAACTACAAGTAAGAATACTGGCTGATCTTGGTAGGACTCAGTGGGTATCCAGTATAAATTGTTGAGCCTCGAGAAGACCCAATGTAGGACTGTGTAGCAAACTGATGTTGGTACTGAGCAGGGGCCACGCTGGCGGAAGTGAGGAGGTTAGGCCCAACACTGACAGGAACCTGGTGCACCAGGGTGCTAGGGTGGGTGGTGTAGGCTGCAGCATGCCTTGAAGAGCCCTGTGGGGAGAAAAGATGAGCAATAGAGCTGGTGGAGCCCAGTGTAGCAGCAGAGGTGGGGGCAGCGTACGTATACAGGTGAGGCTGGCTTGGCAGGTGAGCAGGGGCGGGGGCCAGATGTGGGTGCCCCGTCGAGTGCAGTGGGCTGCCATGCTGGAAGGCATAGGGCGCCTGGGAGAGCGGGGCCACAAACGCCTGCTGTCTGCGGGGAGCAGGGTTGCTGCTTCTCTCCTGTGCGGTTGGAGCTGTTGATGACTGCTGGTTCTGGAAGGAGGAAGAAGGGAATGAGGAATCTTGAGGTCACTGTGGTTTAGGGCACTGAAGGCCAAGTTAAGAGTGGAGGTTCTGGTGTGCATTATTTCTGAACTGCCACGGCACAGAATCTCCCAGATTGGCAATGTAGGTCGTCAGAAACCAGCACCCCTCTGCCTTTTGGCAGAACAGATCCTAACTCAGTTCAACAGCAGCCGTGTGGTCTTAAGTCTGACAGCATCAGGAATGCATCAGGTTACCCACTCTGCCTGTTAGAGAAATTATTAACTATAGCTCTCCCAGCATTAGTGATTTTCACGTTTTTCTGACCTTTCCTTCTTGCCATTGTTTTAAGTTCTTCACATCCCTCTTGAAATGTGGAGTCTAAAACACATGCACCAGCTCAAACTTAAGATTTGTACTTGCATGTGCCCTCCTCTCTCACACAAAACCATTACACCCTCATCTTGACACTTTCTCACTACTGGTAGACATCACACAAATACCAGAGCTTAGCCGAGAAAAGACTGAACACAAACAAAAATAAAGTGACCCTCATTGCCCCATGAGATAATCAGATGGCAGGGAGTAGGAGGGCAAATCCCAGACTCTAACAATATGTAGGATTAAAACCAGTGGACTTCAGTGCCAAAGAATTCCCTGTTTCATGACTCAAGTAATGAAGGTGAGGCCCAGGTTATGCCCTGAATGCGGTGCTCATGAAGCTTTCAATGAGATAAACAACCCACTGCGGCACACATGCCATAGGTTTACCACCAAAGGCTTAGGAAATAAAGGAAGAGAATCTGGCCTTTAGGTATACGGAAGTGCAGAACCTGGTATGGACATTTTTCTGATCTTCCAGACGCAGGTTTGATGGAAAATCCAGAATGTACATCCCAAACACATTCACAGAGCAAATGAAGAGACACAGCACATGTGGATTCGATGCAGTCAACAGAACACCCAATTTTTTGACACAAAAGGAGCTTAATTTGGCTTTATTCAGCAGTCCAACTAGAAGCAGGATTCTCCAGACCACAGGGGGAGCCCCAAACAGAAAGCAGCAGCCCCCAGCACTTACCTGGCTTAGGTTGAGTGGCTGTGCTGTGCTGGTGCCCCCACGGTGAGCTCGATACCCTGTGGGGGTGATACAACATCCAGATGACTGCCCACTCACTGAGGCCACCGGCTTGGTCTTACTGCTTAGGAGACCTAAAAAGGAGCCAGAGCTTAGTGTCACTGAATCTCAGACGGCATCATATTAGTCAGTCCACATTTGTAAGTATTTTGCAAGAGTTAAGTCTCAAGTGTCTCTTACTTCCTCAATTACATCTATATCGGAAGAACAAAAACTGTTATCTTACCATGTAGGATTCTCAAAAGGCTCAAGCAAATATTATCTAATCTCCTGTCATATATAAGAAACCACTAGAAATACAAACATCACAGTCCTTATCTCCAAGGAGCCTTTAATTGGATGCAGGATGGGATTTCACAAGTATAGACATGATACTATGAAACTGAAGAAGATACTGGTAATCTCTAGGATATTTAAATGTCAAAAGAGCACAGTAAGATCCTATCTTGTTGAATATATACTGTCTCCAAATTCTAAGAAATTACAAGACAGCCAAATACAAAACTTCCCTCCCTTCAGCGTTCCAACAGGAAAACTGGTACATTTACTGAGCGACTTATGAGATAGCTATCTTCTTTGGGCCCAAGAGTACACAGAAGCCCTAATAATTCTATTCAATAGCCAAGCATCAGGAAGTTCTACCTTGTCTTCAGTGGGACGTTTACCTACTAGTAAGGAGAACACACTGAGGATTGACAGAATATCCTCAAATCAAAACCCCGTTTATGCCAATAGCACTAACATAATCCATAGTAAAACATTATTTATGCAAGTACAACACAGGTGGTTATGCTAACACCACAAACTTATATTCCGCTTCCTCTGTGTAAGGTTACCACTGCGAGGCAGTTGCCTAGACAAGGCTGCATTTCTGGGACTCCCTGCATCTGAGCGAGGCCATCTAAGCAGTGCTCACCACTGCAGGGTAAAGAGGTTAAAAATGCAGATTTGCCTCTGCCAAAATGTTTCATTCTGACTGGATGCTAAGGGTTTCAAGGCTCTCTGAGCCTCACCTCACTGGAGGCCTACCAACTAGGACCACACTTGCACTGGAAAGTTATAGGAGTAAAATCTTCTAATATGATTGGCATGGAAATCTGGGGATTTGTTAATGCACTAGTATTGTTCAACGCACAACAGCAGAATCAGGGAAACTACATGCAGTATTTAACAGAGCGAAAAGGAGGGTGATAATTAGGATGACAATAAAACCAAAAAAAGCATCTGAAGGAAATACTGTTTTCAAAAAATCTTTTATAGTCATTTTCAGTATTATGAAGTTCAGTTCTCAGCTACACTGCCAAATTCAAATCATGTCTGAAAAATCTAGTTGCTTGCTAATTCTTCCCACTATACAACATAAGTCTTGTCTACTCTCTCCCATCATCAGTGAATGTGTTTGAGAAACTATACTGGTATCAAATGCAATCGCATTTTTATATTAATCCAAACAAAATAAGCATAGGAAGACCAAATGATAGCCAAAAAAAAATCTCACATCCCAGGGAACTGATTCCTGAATTAACTATTTGAAAATATCTATGCCACTGGTCTTGACCACTGGCAAAAGTACTATATATTATAGTAAAACACTAAGCATAAACACACCCAAGGAAAATTCAGTTCTCGGGGTAAAGACGCCACTCACCTGAGGCCTGCGTTGCTACTGTGCAGTCACCCAGCTGAGTTTTCAGGGGAGGCACAATGATAGTGCGAGTGCCAGCGCCGTCCGCCCCCGCTCTGCCAGCCCCTCCCAGAAGTGGTCCGCTACTGCCCCGGAGAGCGCTCAGGGTATCAGTGGGATACGGGCTGCTCAAGGAAGAGTCAGAGTCTGGAGAATCATTGACAGTGACATAGCTGATGACATTAGACCTTGGCTTCAGGCCAGAGCTGAGGGGAAGGAAATATGTGAAAATTCAACTTCCTTCTTAAGCAACGCATCTTAGATGGTCCCTCATTCTCTCATGGTAATGATGATGACAGAGTGATAATGATAATCACAGCAAGAGCTAACTTCTCAGTGCTCATTATGCATCAGGCACGAATGGTGCGCTACTACGCTACCTCGCTAAATCCCTACAACAATCCTGGGAAGCAGAGACTACTGTCTTCCTTTTGCAGATGAGGAATCTGAGGTACCAGAAAATTAAGGAACTTGTCCAAGGTCACATAAAGAATGAATGGTAAGACAGGATTCAGACTCAGGACAGAATGACTCCAGAGTCCACACCTATTCAATGCTGCCTTTTGCCTTTCTCATTTAGTTATTTCATTAATATTTTTCAAACACTACCTCTTTTCATATCACTTCTCTACACTATAAATCATTCCTTACTATCTCTAAATCAAATTTAAAAGGTTCCTTCACTAGCCGGTTCCTAGCTTACTAACTTCAGCCTTTTCCTAATTTTGTGATATGTTGGGCCCACATTGGGCCCCAGTCCAGGCACTCATCATACACCACTTTTGTCACTATGGTGCCACTTTCTCTCATTGTATGGTTTACTTTTTCTTTCTTCCAAATCAATTCAAGGACCACTTTGAAGACTTAGCTTTTAATCTACCATTTTACAAAGGCTCTAAATCCTTTTTAGGCACTCTCACAAATTGATTTAAACTTCACTTATGATTTTGTGAAGTCTCCTAAATTATTTCCATGTGTGAATCCTATCTTCTCAGATAAAAGCAGGGTTATTTGCCTAGGAAGAATGTAACAGAAAAAAGTCAAGGCAGTTGACCATACACTAAGAGAAAAGTACATATCGAAGTTCTTAAACTTATCCTTTCTCTCTTAGTGAACTGCCCAACTAAGGACTTCAACTAAGATGCTAAGATAAGAGGGATAATCTAGTATTTTAATTTTTTAGCTTTCAGGCCATATAGCAGAGGAGGAAAAGAAAACACTCCTAACTTCTTCTGAAGAGGCTTTTTCAGAATAAGAAATTGCATATATTTCAAACAACCCCTTATCTACCTACTCATTGTAATTAACAATTGTTCATGCTTGTATTATGTTGTTTGCAGACTATAAAGCTCCTGGAAGGCAGGAATCGCTCCTGTGGTATAATGTGTATTCCATGCAGTGCAGACCATCAACTTGATATAAACCTTCTCTCTACCTAATGAGTAGGTATAACAGTACAGAAACCTTGACAACGCCAGTTACGGAAATATAAATGTTTTAGCTGACTCATCCAAGGTCAAACTTCCAAAGTACTTGGGTTTTTTTGGTCCAAACCAGGCCATTTTCCTAAAGCCAATAGTTTAAACCCAACAGAACCAGAACCCATTCACCTATCTTACCTACTGGGCTTAAATTTATTGTCCTCTTCCTCATCAGTGTCACTTCGGATAGTGATGACACTCACAGGAGGGCTGGGAGTATCTGGAATGATGATTGGCTGATGCTGATCTTGGACAGGGACTAGGGCATTGTAAGATGCAGTACGGACAGGACTGCTCCCAACCACAGAATAGACTTGGGAAGACAAAACATCCAGAGAGGATCTGTAGGAAGTTCACAAGGAAAAACGGTTCAGTCTTTGGCCTTCCAAACTGCAACTCTTCTTCCTAGACTGCTTTCCAATTTTTTATATGATCATTAAGCTGATATACTTACCTATAAAAGCTTTCATGAAAAATTAACTATTCTGGCAAGATAAAAACACATTTATTTTGTGTCTTTTATCCTAGGGTTAAATTTCACTATTTAAAAGGGGTAGAAAAATAAAACATCATAAAGGCAGCACACATTCAAAGTAGCAGCAAAGAGAAAGGATGGTCATGACCAGGACATAGCTGGTGTGCACACCCAGGTGAAAAGGTTAGCTTTTGTTCAATCTGGCATCGATGTACTACGGCAAGCTAAAAATATCCATGCCA
Organism: Dinomys branickii; assembly: GCA_004027595.1. Classification (NCBI taxonomy): domain Eukaryota; kingdom Metazoa; phylum Chordata; class Mammalia; order Rodentia; family Dinomyidae; genus Dinomys; species Dinomys branickii. Next base: position 118,048 of record PVLD010000712.1, read on the forward strand.
CAGCTCTGCAAATGCTGGACAACATTTCTCTCAAATTGGCACAGCTCTAACCATCAGACTTACTTGGAAGAGACTGGAGCAGATTGTTTATTCTTCTTTGAAGGAAGGGAACTGGATTGCTGTTGTCTGACGACATGGGCAACACCGACATTTAAGGGCTGGGCAGTGGCCAGTGTCACGTGGTTGGTCAGCAAGGATGGCTGCTGCATGATAGTGCTGTACTGGCTGCTGTGAGAGTGGGCATTCCTGTACCAACAGGAAAAGCAACAGCAGAGTGAACCCCAAACTACTGGCAATAGGTATTAAAAGCAATTGAGGCATTTCATTTTTAAAGTGAAGGACTAGGATTGCAAAGTGCTACAGTTGTACTATTTCATTTTTCATCACTAAAGACTTTCTTTAAATATGGAGTAAATAATCCTGACCTTAGGATTTACTTTTCTATATTCCAAGCTTTCTTGTAATTCCGTCTCCTACTCTAAAATGAGTTATTATCTTAAAGGATTTCAAATAGAGGTTTTAAATTTCCCTTTATTTACTTCCTAGTCTCTCCACAGCATTAAATGCTCCTACCCTGAAGGATCTACCCTTGAAAATCTCTGAGGAAAACAGAGGGCACTTGCCTCCAGTCTGCTAGCTGCTGGCCACTCCCCATGGCCTCTGGAATCACTGCTGCAGGCTGGACAGAGTTGTGTAGCGCTACCCCAGGCAACTGTTGCCAAGCTGAAGGCAGGAGAATTTGCTGAGTCCCTCCAGGCCAAGCTTGCTGTAAGGAAACACACAGAAACAGATCCTGATTTGACTCATTCTTGCCTTTTCTTCTGTTTTTTTACAGAAAAATTTGTATCTTAAAAAAAGGTGCTTGTAGATTGTTAACTTGCAGAGATAAAAAAGAAAAGGTCAGAGGGGCTCATGGCTGTAAGTCTTATGAAAGACAAAGAGAACATACTGCTTTCTGTTGGCCATCTCTATAACCTGGCCACCAGGGTACCACAAAATGAAGATCCCTGGGGTTACGAGTTTCTGTTACACTAGAGACAAAAACAGTCTGAAAGTTCAGAAGTAATAAGCTCTCATTAAATTTCAAAGGTATCATTTTGGAAAAAATTGTAAAATATATATCCCTAGAAAGAGTTCAACAGATGCCCTTGGAATTAAAACTTGAAATTCTAAAGTTTGAGTGCCAATCAGCTAAGACATCAAGTTAACTCAACCCATAAAACATAGGGTAGAATTACTCCCTTTTTAAAAAGGGCAGCAGTTCTCAAAAAATGGAGCCAGATAAAAATGACCAAAGGTCAAATCCTTTGAAAAGCAAACTTACACCAACAGGAGTAAGTTAATGCCATCATTTGCTGCCATACAACAGAATTAAAATCCAAGCAATAGATAAATAGATGCAGAAAGCACCCTATTGTTTTAGTAGGTACTTAAAACATGTTGGTATCAATTACAGAAACACACCTCAATATAAAAACGATCACTGCACAAAAATGTGCAATAGAGCAACAAAGGTTTTCCACACTTCTGAGAGAAATTCTGGTGTTTTCTGAACAAAAAGAAACAGATCTGGAAGTGTCCTTCTTAAACGAGTTCTGCAGTACTATAATTACCTATAATTCTTGGGTACATATGGTTCTGTTTCATGAATTTCAAACTGCAAGGCCACCAGTTTTATATATTTCTGCAAGTAACAGACCCACTTGTCACAAACACTGGCTCCAAACAAGGTTTCAAAGCAGATAAACTGCAAACACTCCTGTTACCATACGCAGAATTTAAAACAAAACAGAACAGAAAATAAGAAAAGTATGTTAAGTCACACCATGCGTCTTTCCATAAGCCAACACCTGCACAAGACAAAGCATGTAGTTTAATACAAAGCAAGAAATAACATTCCAACGTGAGGCAGAAATCTGGCGTTCCAAGCGACGAACTGTTTTGACAGAAGAAGAACAAAAATATGCAAAGCTCAGCGAATGGCAAGTACAAACTTAAGAAAAGCAGCAAAGAAGTGTCAACTAACATCCCCAATCTCAAAACTACAGGTGAACAAGTTCAAACCAGTAGCCTGGATCAACGAAGTTGGGTCTGATTCCCTTGCACTTGGGTTTTATGCTTATGAGAAAATTAATCTGGCAGTGACAAAGACTTTTAAACTGAAAACTAATTAAATTCCAACCAAGTATGTTTCTAGAAGTGTTTCACTCATGAATACATGAGAAACAAAAGAAATTTAATGCTACTTTGAAAGATGAGAGATATCAGGATTCAACATCATCTATTAGGTTTTCAAGTGCTTACCTAATTTTAAATTTCAAATAATGAAATGCTGGATATCGTGTTAAAAAATTCTAACTTCCCCTAATAAAGAAAACATTCAAAAATACGCCTCAAATTCCTGGCATTTTTTTTCTAAGCCTGAAACTAGTAAAACTGCAGCTATATTTACTGTCTTTAAATAACACAGACTGTATTTGCATAGTTTGTAAAATATATTTTATCTTTGTATTAAAATCTATTTGTAAAATAATTCATTTCTCCAAAAATACCTAAAAATGAGTTTACCTTTAACTTCAATCAACAATATGATCTACAAGTACATTCTAAAAGAACATTTTTAAATGACTGGAGGCTATTACTGCTCATGAGTGTCAAAAAGCTATCTTCATATATTCACAGAAGGAAGGTTAATGTTAATTCAGAAAGCAATATATTGAATATCTTAAGCATTTCCACATAAGCAAAAGTTTTAGCAGCTCAAAATAGCAAAAAAAGAAAAGAAAGGAAAGCTAACTTGCCAAGGAGATCAAATTTGGCCATCCAGGTACCTGCAGCAGAGCCAAACTAGAGGCTATTTCCTTCATTATGAAGGACTGGAGAATAAGAGGGCAGAAAACAGGTAACAGAGTTGAAGCTCTTCTGAGGCCACACCAAGAGCATTTACCACACTAGCCTGGCAAAAAGAATCCAAGTGGCTCACAGCCACAGACCATCAGACAGTGCTTCAGCAAATGTTGGGGAGAAAACAATGAGACAGTGAAGACGTAGCAAGAACACAGCCACAGATGGCACATGCTTCCATGCCCTCTGCAAAGACCAAGATAAAAAAATTGTTTGGAAAAATAAGAAACCAGAAGAAAACAGAACAAAACAAAAAAAAGAAAAAAATAAAAAAGAAAGAAACCAAAGAAACTCCGTTAGTAACACAATCAAGTGAGGGAGTTACCAGTACAGCAGCAGTCTGTTCAACCAGCGCCGGCCGACCGGCTGCGCAGCTCAGAGTGAAAGGCACCGCATACTGCGGTGTGATGGTGGCTACTTGAGGGTGGAGAGTTGCTACCATTAGTGGTGTACAGCTTCCCTGAAATGTAGATTAGGCAGGTGAGTGAAACAAACACTGAGGCAGGTTATCTGGATTCAAAAGGGTTCTCATTCCCCAAGTTATTATCAACAGTAAAGTAATGTCGTATCACCAAAAACGCATACCAACACAAAACTCTTCATAGCACTGGCCCACGAGGTTAAATGCCAATGGACAAAAGCAAAAAAGTATAGAAATCTTTCTTGGGCCAGATTCAGGGGATCAGTTCTATAAAACAAAGACATTTATTAAGAATTCTTCCTTCTACTTGCAAAAGAGAGTTTCTGGATTTCAGAATTTTCTAAGTCATGGGCCAAAAACATGCACATACGGAACTTAAAATGTAATAGTTGTTTTTGTTTTTGGTGACAGCAATCAAACTCAGGACCTTGCACTTGCCAGGCAGGCACTGTACCACTGAGCTATATCTCTGGCCCCTAGTTTTTTACTATACAAATATTTTATGATTTTTTTCATCACTTTCATTTCATTATTTCATGAAAAGTACAATGCTTTAAAGATTTCTACAGCCTAGCTAAACATACAAGGAATGAAATACTTGAAGATGCATCCTTATATAATTTAATTTAGCCTTTCAACTGTGATAAAATTCTTTAAATAAGCAAAAGGGGCAAGAATGGAACCTTGTTGCTTTAGAATACAAAATTTTAACAGGGCACAGTGGCACGCGCCTGTAATCCTAGCCCTTTGAAAGGGTGAGGCACAAGAGTTGTGAATTCCAGCCCAGCCTGGGCAACTCAGTAACCTATAGAGATGCGTCTCAAAACATTTTTTAAAAAGGGCTGGGGATGTAGCTCAGTGTGAAGGCTCTGGTTCACTCCCCAGCAACACACACACATACATACACACACATACACATCACACATACTGCATCTTTAAGATATTGGGGGCATGCCTCATTCCACAAAGTAGAGTAAACTTACTCAGATGATCATATCTCAGTGTCTCAACATTTATCCCTTAAGTCTAAGGAAGACACTGGCAGAATTGTAATAACGTTAGGAATGAGTATATTGTCCAATTATAGATGTTCCATTTTAAGATCACTGAATCATGACCAAGAAAGATCTTACATACAAAGCAAACATCATTTTCTAGAAGAAAATTTCCTTCTCAGCAGTGCTTCAGCACCACTGTACATCTGCACGGCCCCAGGTCTTACCTGTGTGAGGACTCCCGACTGTATCTGCAGTGGCTGCGCAGCCGGTGCCTGCGGGACAATCGGCACAGCGTTATCCATCCTCACTGGGAATCCAGAGTGCTTGGTCGTTGCTTGTAGACCAGCTGGTGAAAACAGCATCAGAGTTCATGGCTTTTCTGAGTCTGAGACTACTGTTTGTTTGGGGGGCTCTTTTGGTTTTCCACACTCAGATTTTAGTTATAACCACTTAAGCCAAAGGAGTTTCATTCACAGAAGACTTGAGAAAAAGGAAACTTGATTCCTTGTAGGATGGAGTAATGCAAAGGACATATGATATAGAGAGAGCTGGCTGAAGGGATTCTAATTTTTTTAAATGGGATAAAATACTCATCTCATCCCCATTAACAGTGTAGGCAAAAATAAACAAAAAATTTCATTTAGGAAGTTACATTAAAAAAACCCCAGAAGTTCCATTCATCTTTTAATTCACTGTGTGGGAGTGACTTATATGGTTCTAAAATTAATCTGTTAAAAGCAAAAATGAATATAATTGTAACTTGTGATTAAATTATGAAAAGCTCAGTAATTTATAATCTAAGTTATCCTTTTGTTTAGAATGTTTTAAAGTATGTTTTTCCTTATTTCTCAAAAACTACAAGCCAGTTTACACTCAATCATATATTTTAGCTCTAATCAACATAAAGATGAAGAAATCATGCTTATGACAAAAATACTTTGAGAAGGCTCTCCCTAGATCCTGACCTAAAAGAGGATTAGAGCAATTTTGGTTTTTGTTAATTTGTGTTCTACTGAACACAGCCCATTAAATAGAAAAAATCTCAGAAGTATAGAAAGAAGAGTAAAGCTGCCTAATGATGAGGGTCCACCCACCACTAAATATAAGTGTGTTATAAAGAATGGACGGTGAATGGGAAGTGGGCAACCCGGAACAGAGAACTGCTGGGCCGAAACCAGCACACTGTGCTGGCTGGCAGGTCAACCGACCCTTTACAGATATTCAAGATTCAGCACTGAGAGGCAATACGGAATAGTACTTCAAATTGAGTACTGATGAATCCTGCCTGGGCTCTAGACACAGGCAGTTACAAGGCTTTGGGCAGATGTGCACGTCCTACTTATAAATTGTGATAATGACATTATCTACCCCGGAGATTGTTTGTGAGGATCAATACATGTAACAAGCAACTGAGAACGTTTTCTAGCATACACGGATACATATCAGATTATCACCATCACCACCTTAATTTCAAAACTCTCTTTCATCTGAAGATTTTAAAATTTGCTCTACTAGCTCTTAAGGCTATTTACCTTTCTAAATAGGAAAAAACTGTCTCAGGTTTACACTTACCTAATTATACCAAAAGGGATTATCTCACTTTTCCTCTCTACCTCTTCAGTTTACATTGTTTTGTTAAAGGGACTCTAAAGTTATTCTGCTTCATCTTGTAAATATCATCTGAGAAGCAGCAGAAAAACTTCACCATCCTGCCTCTGAAAACTGTTTCAATGAAGAATCTGCCATTGTCCAACAATCCAAAGTATAGAATTTATGATTACAAAGCACATATAAAAAATAATCTGGTAAATTGGGCTAAATCTGCATTTACGGATTTTGAATCTGCTCCTCTGCTCTCCCTGTGGGCTCTCCCTGGTTTAGACCGCTATCGCTCTCCTGTCCTCCCGGTAATCTCTCGGTCTCCCCCAGCCCCTCATTTCCTTCTGCTTGCTCCAACTCTGTCAGAAACCAAACAAACAAGAATCACAGTCAATAATGTAACTCAAGTAAAAAGATAAAAATGCTACCTGCTTCTATGTATGTGCTATGAGAATCTAAATCCTAGTTTATTCCCACAAGGTACTGACATTGACTTTCTATTGGGAAAACCAAGTGTACTGTCAAGAAATATCTATAAAATAATTTTAACTTTCCAAACAGCTTACCAAATAAACACGTATTTCTCATATTTCAGAAAAAAGGAGCCAGAAAAACTGAGTACAACAACAGTGAGAAAATAAAGATGGGAATGTGAAAATTAAAATCAATTTTAACACATGGAGTCAGCCTCTTTCTTCAGCTGTTTTGTTCCTCTGTTAACAGAAGTTTGCAGGACCCATGAGTCATAAGCTAGAGAAGATACTGTAATCTTTCTTTGGGGGGGAGGTGCTGGGAATGGAACTCAGGACCTCGTGCTTGGCAGGCAGGCGCTTGTACCACTGAGCTATCTCCCCAGTGACGCTGTAATCTTAATGCCTTCCCCACACAAGCACCTCAGCCTGTACAACTTTTCAGTTCAATAAATAATGATCATTATTAGTGAATATTAGGGAGAGTTCAACATTTTTCTTTTGAGACAGGGTCTTGCTCTGTAATTCAAGTTGGCTTTGAACTCACTATATAGCCCAAGCTGACCTTGAATTTGTGGTAGTCCTCCTCCTCAGCCTCCTGAGGCTGGGATTACACGCACATACCACTATGTCCAGCTACATTCTTAATATGCTTCTTACATTTTAGAATAAAATATCCTTTTATCTGCATCATTTTTTCATAATGGAATGATATAGAAAATTAGACAATACATAGCGATTCTGCTTATAACAAATTTTTCAAATATACACATTCTGCCTATTGTACAATACATGCTTATACAAGATACATGACAAAAACAAGGTCTCAATGGACAAAAAAAACTGGTATTAGGTAATTCAATTAAGGAAACATAAATTGAGCTCCCACAGTGTATCAGACAGTAAAATAATCAAGAGAAATAATCGATGTAAAAAGGAAAAATCCATCTTTTGATAACATTCAATTTCAGTATTCTTATCATCAGAGACAGTTTAAAATTGTCAAAGATCAGAACCAGGCAACTAGCTGCACCTAAAGCAGGGAGGTCAATAAAATACCATATGATACAGGAGTTTCTCCACTTACTCTGGAAAGCAGGTGGACATACTATAAATGTTTGTTGGAATGGATCTGTCTGAGTGCAAATCTGGGTGGTTCCAGGCTGCAAGGAAACACCCTGCTGGGCAACTCCAGGCACTGGTGCTGCAGATGATGGGTACAAAGCTGACTGGTAGTTTAACAGTGAGACATCTGAATTGGCCAGAGAAAGAGTAGCAGCTGCTGCAGTAGAACTGGATGCTAGAACACTCGCCTAGAAAAAAGAATTAAATATATATACTAGTATGAAGACAGACAATATTTTACTATACATGTAATTTACAAATACTACATTTGTTGTCTTTGAAATAACTTCCTGTTTAAGAAATTTTCCCAGTACCTAAATTTAAGTATACTACAGGGTCCTATACTAATTATAGCTACATAAACTTCAACCTCTTCTGCACAAAAATTGCTGGATGGCAGATCCACTAAATATCACATGTTCTTAACTTAAAAAGCAGACCTAGTTAAGAAATTTGGAAGCTTCAGAAACAAATGTAAATGTCACTGGTTAACAAGTAAGTGTAAAACTATCTTAAATGTTCATTATTCAAAATGTCCAGTGATATGTAAACATTTTCTCCTTGAGTCATTTGACTACAATTAATAAAACTAGCAGCATTAAGCAGTACAACAGACCCTATTTGACTATGTTAAGATTTATGAGAGCTAGGTACAGTGGCACACACCTGTAATTCCAGCACTCAGGAGGCAGAGGCAGGACAATCACCATGAGTTCAAGAATAGCCTAAGCTACATAATGAGTTCAAGGCCAGCCTAACCACACAATGAGACCTTGTCCCCAAAAAATGAAAACAAACAAAAAAAACCCAAAAATAAAAGATTTAGGAGAGCATAGAATAGGATTTAATCTCTGTTAGTATTGCACCACTGGGTATTATCAGTCTAACCAGTCTTAAATCACTTTTGCCAAGTAGAAAATTCCTAAGCCATAAGAATACCAAAACGAAGACTAGTTTACTAGCTTACTTTGCCCTGTACTCTTACTAGCTTCTATCGTACTTAAGCTCAAGTTTCCAAAATCATTTACTGAATACCTGATTGTGCACTGTATTGAGCTGGTTGCTGAAGCTCATGGTAAGATTTGTGCTTGTATTTGGGGCAACATGTGTAGTGAAGGGACTCTTGATCTGACTCACTGTATCATACATGTGAACCCTCCGCTTGCAAATCTCCATGTTCTGGAAGCAAGACTTAACACTGAAAGAGAGTAAAGATTCACTAAATGAATACTGAAAAACAGAAAACAACTTAAACACAAAGATCAAAGATTTTTTAAGCAATTTCCAAAAAGAGATTCAAGTCTTTATAATCATAAAAAATACATCTCATTTTTAATCTCATTTTTCAATGAGAAAGAAAACCATTAGTAAGCCAGATACGTGAGCATCAAAATCACTACTGACTTGGTAGCTCTGCACAGGATGGTAACCACCAAGAACCACACAATGGAAGAGCCCCAGACTATACCATACTTACTGATTGCTATGTGGAAAATCCAGGAGGTGAGTCATTGTCACAAACTGATGGTTAAGGGTTTTCAGGGGAGTAATTCTCTTATCTGCATCAATTGTTAGCATTTTTTTTAACAGATCAATGTATTCTCTTCGATCTGCCTTCTCTGCCAACATGTCTGTTCCCTCTAAGTCTGTAGACATATTCACCTTCCGAGGAAAATTTAGCAATATTATATTCTTCATTTAAATTAAACAGTATATTAAGCAATTAATGCACTGGCTTTTCTCTCCAAAAGAGAAAAATTAGGTATTTAGCATCAGCCTTTGAGAAAAGAGAAACCTGGGAAAATTCTTTTCATTACAGTATAATTTTCATAAGAGAAAACTTGTTATACTGCCTAAGAAGTACAATAAAGCTGAATAAATTCTTGTTATTAAAATTTTGGGGACAAATAAGTTTAAAAAAGTAATTATTACTTACATATATAGGTTTCTATTGAAAAGGTTAAATGACACAGTAAGTATAAAGTGTTTAAACAGAGTTTAGAACACAGTAAGTATTCCATAAATGTTAGTTCTCATTTAATAGTGAAAATGGGACAGGAGAGAAACCTTCATAAGCAAAATTTTAAAATATTAGCCAGGCATGATGGCACACACCTGTTATCCCAGCACTCTGAGAGGCTGAGGCAGGAGGATCATAAGTTCAAGATCAGAATGGGAAACTTAGCAACAAGGCCCTGTCTCAAATCAAAAATAGAAATGGTGCTGGGCGTGGTGGTGCACACCTATAATTCCAGCACTCAGGAGGCTGAGGCAGGAGGATCGCCACTAGTTTGAGACCAGCCTAGGCTATAAAATAAGCACAAGGCCAGCCTTTAAACTGCATAGCGAGACCCTGTCTCAAAAAAAGAGAGAAATGGCTGGGGATGTGGCTCAGTGCAAAGAACCTGGGTTCAATCCTTAGCACAAAAAAAGGTTTAAAAAAAAAAAAACAACCCCCCCCATATATATATATATATGATAGATATGTAATAAAATAATTTGAGATATTAGTATAACCAACAGGACTGTATCTCTGATTAAACAAACACATAAATGTCTGTTTCTGAAAGCTGCCATACTTACCTGCGCCATGTCATCTAAACAATTAAAAATGTACTTCCGAGCTTCTTTTGACTTTATTCCAGTCTCCAGTTCATGTTCTTCAGGTGTCTACAAAACAGGAATTTTTAAAAATTCCATCTGTACATTAGTTTTGCAGTTTATAAATTAAAGCCAGAATGTAAAGAGACATGCACACCTTGCCAAGCACAGAAGGTATAGGCACCAGAAATTCTGATGGCGAGTGGTGACCCCGCTCTCTGGCCACCCTTTCAATAGTGATATACATGCAAGCAATAGTGCGCTCGGGTAGGACCGGACATTATCATTTTCCTCTTAAAGCTACCCTGAAATGAACTGGTATTTCAAGTGCTAACTGTTCAATAGGCTCCAAAGCACAGTGTCATTGAGTTCAGCAAATTACTCAGAGATTTCTCAGATTAAAGGAGTAAGTTCAAAAGTAAAAGGCAGATACTTGTAAAAAAAGAAAAAGAGCAGATACTTATTTCAAGAAAATACGTAAGACTTGAATGTCAGCAGTTAGAAAACTGTGTAGTTTTATCATGTATACTTTAGAATTCTCTATAACGCAGTCATTGCCAAATTTCACTAGTTCTTATTACTCAATGGTGACACTATTCTGCATGCCCTCTCAATTGCCAATTCAAAATATAGAAAACAACCTCAGCTAACTAATAGCACTTAATTGTCTTTTAACTAAGATAAGGCCAAATGGATATAATGAAATAATTTTTGAAAAATTTCCCTCCTGCAAATGTACCTTCCCTCTTTCCTTTCCCTTCTTTCGCTCCAGAAGACATGACCTAAGCCTGAGCTCAAAGCTGGGGTAGGGAGGACCAGCGTGGGCAGCACAGGGGGGAAGACAGACCTTAAGCCTCCACAGTGGGTAGCCCAAGTTAGGGTCTCTGTTGAAAAACCTGGTAGTTTTTGTCCCGGCACTGAGGAGATATTCAGCTGGCAGACCTTGCGTTTGTGAAATGTATCGAATCTGAAATATTAAAACCATCAAACATCATTTCGAGTGAAAAATGAAATTATTAAAGACTCTTTACCTTAAAACATTAATTCTAGCCAAGAATAAAAGAGAAGGTATTGCGAAGAAATTAACTCCTTAATCAATACTATTGAAATTTAGCTGTAAATAATCTGTAAGTACATAATATATTAACCTATCCACAGGTAATATCCAAATATTTATTTAGTAATTATCAGGTTACTGTACCTGCTATTTAAAAGGAAATCTAGTTTCTAAAGTTTTAAGTAGTCTTTTTTGCTTTTTGGTTAAACTTTTGATACAAAGTTCAGAAAACTTCAGATTTCTAGGACAGTCTAGGATAATGAAGAAAAAGACAGAAAACTTTTTCCTCCAACTTTCTTCCTTTCTTAGGTAGTATAGTTCTTATGAATTGCCCCTACTCTAAATATACACAGAGCTTCACTCTTGTACCAGAAAATGTATGAGGAGTTAATTCAGCTTCTCTATCCTCACAGCAGTAAGGGGAGGTAGTACATTTCATTCGGTCAATATTTACTGATCACCTACTATGAAGGATAGCAGGTTTCTCAAAGTATGGTATGTAGAACCCCTGAAGGTAGAACCAAGACCTCGTCAAAGATGTCTATGAAATAAAAACTATTTGCACAATAACAAAGATAACATTAAGAACTTATTTGCCCTTTTCACGGATACATAGCAGAGACTTTTATTTTATATTTTGTCTTTTTGAGACAGGGTCTCAGTTCAGGCTGGCCTTGAGCTCACTTTGTAGCCCAAGCTGGCCTCGATCTTGCAACAATCCTCCCACCTCAGCCTCCAGAGTGCTGGGAGTACAGGCATGCGCCACCACACTCAGTTGGTAGAGATTTTTAAAGGTCATATGTGGTGATGTCATCACTCTCTTGGCTATGAAATGTGCTTGTGTATTTTTCTTTTATAAAAATGTTGCTTTAGGGGTTGGAGGTGCACCTCAGTAGTACAGTGTCTGGCTAGCATGCATGAGTCCCACAGGTTCGATCCTCAGCACGCACACAAAAAAACTTTATTCATTCACACCTGTGTTTGCTTCTACAATTCTTTTCAACCAGGAAAGCAACAGAAGAGGTGACCTACTTCCCTTGCTACCCTTGAGCTCAATACAGGAGACCAGCCTGGGCTATAAAGTGAGCTCAAGGCCAGCCTGAACTACAAAGCAAGACTCTGTCTCAAAAAGACAAAAAAAAAAAAAAAAGGAAAACAAAATTTTTTAAGTCCAGGATAACATTTGTCCAATGAAATAGTATATAGATATTTTATGTGCCAGGGTAATGAATATTTATGGAGATGAGAAAGTATCTGATAATATATGAAGCAGGAAAGCAGGTAGGTATCCAGTAAGTACATCATGAGAGGGAGCAAGGGGAATTAAATAGTTTGTTATGTGCGTGGGTTTTTGTGCATAATCAACATGAATAAATACAAAATGATAAAAATCAACAATATACAGTAAACATAAAATACTATATACCAAAATGTAAGCAGTTACCTCTGATTAGTGGGAACTACAGAAATTTGAAATCTTTGTCTCTTGGCTTACTGCATCTCTAATTTTTTTTTACAATGATACACTTAGGGAATTAAAATATTTAAAATTTTTGCTATAAAATGAAAGGGTTTCATTGTAAAAACAGAATGGGAACCAGACATCATCCTATGCATCCTCAAAGCTTAAAATAGTTTACTAACAAAAAGCTCACATTCAAGCAAATAAAAAGTACTGTCCTTTGTTATTTTAAATAATTAAAATGTTTTTGAGAATTTGAAGCCATCAACTAATACCTAGAGAGAGTACACACATTTGATTTCAAACTGACACATGCAGCTGGACGCACTGGCACACATCTATAGTCCTGGCACTCTGGGAGGCTGAGGCAAGAGAATCACACGTTTTATCAGCCTGGCAACTTAGCGTCTTAATGCAACTGTCTTAAAAATTAAAAGTAAAATAAAGGCTGAGGATATAGCTCAGCATGAAGGTTTAATCCTCACTACTTAAAAAAAAGAGCTACAAAATCTTATAGTGAGTACTAAAAACCCACAGCTAGCAACATACTTTTATAATGAAGACGCGAATGTGCTGCATGTGTTCCCCCCAAAGTCAAGAACACAAGGATATGTGCACTTAATGCCGAACTAGACTGCAAAGCAAAGTATGTAAGCGAGGGGAGGCAGGCAGGGTGGTGCACACCTGCAGTCCCAGCCCCTAGGAGGCGGGGAGGCAGGGGACCGCAAGTGCAAGCCCATCCTGAGCACCTCGGTGAGCCTGTTTCCGAACAAAAAAATAAAAAATGGGGCCGGGATATAGCTCAGTGGCACAGTGCCTGCCTGACAAGTATGAGGTCATGAGTTCAACTGGCACCAAAATAATAATAATAATAATAATGATAATGATAACAATAAATTTTTAAAAATAAATAAATAATGGGGTGAGGATATAAATGTTGCAGTGTGAAGTCCCTAAGGTTCAACCCCAGTATTGGGTGTAAGGGGAAAAACCTTCCTGCATCACAAAGAAAGAAGTAAAACTGCATCATGATCTTGCATGTACAAATCATGTCTAATAAGGGACTAATATCCAGTATATAAATAAATACTTCAACAACAATATCCAGCCAAGCAAAGTCAGTCATGCATTGTTGTTAATCCCAGCTACTCTGGAGGCTGAGGCATGAGAGTGGCAAATTCAAGGCCAGCCTGGCCAGGAGTGCTGGTGCATCCCTGTAATCCCAAAACTCAGGAGGCTGAGATAAGAGGAGTTCAGTTCGACTACACAGTAAGTTCCAGGACAGCCTGAACCAAATAGCAAGACCTTGTCCCCCGTTCTATTAAAAAAAAAACAAAAACCAGAAAAGAAAAAAGCCAGCCTGGGCAATTCAGTGAGACCCAGTCAAAAAACAAAAAAAGGCTGGGAATGTAGCTCAGTGTGAGAATACTTGCCAAGCATGTACAAGGCCATGCGTTCAACCCCCAAAACAATAAAAACAAATAAATCATTTTTAAATGGGCAATATGACAACTGGCAACTGAACAGACATTTCTCCAAAGATATACAAATGGTCAATGAGCATATAAAGAAAGATGCTCAACAGCACTAATTCCTAGGGAAATACAAATCAAAATTACAATGAAAAGCAGCTTCACACAGAAGGACAGCTATTATTTTTAGATAAACCTTAGCAAAAAAAAATGTTGACTAAAAGGTGAAAAACTTGGAACCTTCATGCATTGCTGAGGACCATGTAAAGTGATTAAGCCTGTATGGAAAAGTCTGATGGCTCCTCAGAAAGTTAAACACAGAATTTCCTTATGACCAAGCAATTCCACTTGATTATACACCCCAAAGGATTGAAACGGGAATCAGATACCTGTACACCAATGTTTACAGGAATGTTATTCGCAATAGCCACAGCTATCCAGGGGTCTGTTAATATACAAACAGGGTCAACAAAATATGGTATATATATAAATGGAACATTATTCAGCCATAAAAAGAAAGTTATGACATAAACTGCAGTAGGGAGGGCTTTGAAAACATCATGCTAAGTAAAAAAGGTCAATTGTAAGAGCCCACGTAGTACATGTGATGAACAAGACACGTGAGAACAGACAAATCTAGAGAGAGAGAAGATTAGTGGTTGCTGGAGGGACTGAGAGACCAGGAGAGAATGGGGAAAACTGCTAATGCTTTCTTTGTAAAGAGTAATGAAAGGGCTGTAAAACTGACTCCAGCGACAGTTGCACAATCTTGTCAACATACTAAAAACCACTGAACTGTACACTTAAATGGTTGAACTGTATACATATGTGCCTCATAGCTCTATAAAGTCACAATTAAAAAACTCAGGCAGGTCCTGCCATACAAATCCTTTGATATTACCAGTCCGGCACCAAGATAAACTATTCCCAATCTTACTCCCCAGCAACAGCATCCTATTTATGCGGCATGGGAAAAGCACTTCCTACTACCACCCACAGTTTTATGTCAACACACAACATAAAAATCCTCACAACCACTGACTGTTTCTTTACAAGGAAGTACCCAGTTGTACTTCAGCTTCTAAAACCAACTGAACTTGCTCCTACTTCCTAGGAAACTTAAAATACCAGTCAGCTTACTAAAATTGAAGGAATGCCACAAAATCGGCTATAATTGCTCAGAGCAAGGTTTGTTAATCAGGAACCTATGAATACCTTGAAGTTTTTTACAAATCACTGTGTGTATATTTCCTGAAGAAACCCATAACTTTTAGATACTCAACAGGGCTTTAGACCCCAAAAGGAGTAAGAATCAATAGTCTGGTTCAATCAAGACTGGTTATAATCATTTACTCCCCCTCACACTTTTTAAATAAGGAAGCCAGGGGCTGGGGGTATCCCTCAGCGGCATAAGCACCTGCCTGGCAAGCACAAGGTCATGAGTTTGATTCTTGCTACCAATAAACAAATCAGTCAGCCCATTTCTCCCAAGGTAAAGGAAAGATTGAAAATTTATAAAGTACAAGCTGGGCATGGGGGCACATGCTGTAATCCCAGCATTTGTGAGGTTGAGGCAGGAGGATCATTGTGAGTTTGAGACCAGCCTGAGCTACAAAGTGAGCTCAAGGCCAGCCTGAACTGCATAGGGACACCCTGTCTCAAAAAGACCAAGAAAAAAAAAAATCAGAAATTTGTAACACATGTACAACAGATTTTTTAACGTATTTTTTTTCTCTAAGTCATGTGCAAAAAGTAAAATTCTGCTGGGTGTGGTGGCACACGCTTATAAGCTCAGCAACCAGGAGGCTGAGGCGGAAGTATCCACAAGCTCAAGGCCAGCCTAAACTACATAGCAAACACTATCTCAAAAACCAAAAAATCAAATTATGTGGAAGCTGGTAAGTGTTGCTTCTACTCAAGACCGAAGAAAAAAATCTGGACTACATAGGGGAAAACAATGGACTGCTCTTTTTCCTTCTAATCATTCAATAAACAGTGATATCTATTTAAAAAAAAAAAACCCAACCCAGCCGGGTATGGTGGTGCACACCAGTAAGTCCAGCACTTGTGAGGCTGAGGCAGGAGGATGGTTGCAAATTCGAGACCAGTCTGGGGTACAAAGTGAGCTCAAGGCCAGCCTGAACTGCATAGTGAGGCCCTGTCTCAAAATGATGCCCCCAAAATTAAAAAAATTTTTAAAAACACAACAAAAAAACAGACAAACAAAAACATACCTGTGTATCTGCTATGTATCTGCTATGTGCCAGACACAATGTCAGAAACTAAGAATATACTGGTGAAATGAAAATTTCTACCCTCAAGGAGCCTCCAGTACATAGGGTAAAATCATTTTCTCATAACAGCAAGAAACGAGAATTCACAATTTATTTCTATGGGAAAACTTTTCCTTCAATTAGTCACCTTCTTAGGAAACTATAGCCTATCTTATCCTAAATTGTCTACTTTGACTCATAGGTCATTTATTACAATTCTTTACAACTCAGATGATCCCTCTCATAAATCTGTTTTATTTGACAGAGACCTAACTTCTACCCTAGCTTCTGGGCCCTAATGTGTTTCAGTCCGCAGAAAGTACTTACTTCAGTGTCCGTCATATACAGAGCAAAAAGACAACTGCTCCAAGTGAGTTACACTCTTCAAATTCCAGGTCTTCATCTTTGCTTTCGAATCTTAACTCATAAGACACAGCAGCTAACTGCAGTATCTAATAAATCAGTCTAGAGCTAGAAAAATACCAATCTTAGGTAAAATAAAATCCTTTTGTTTATTAAAGAGTTGAAACAATTTCAGACCAAAGAAAGTAGGAAAATTCCAGTCTTTTAAAAATTCTTTGGTACTAACTAGACTCCTCTTTCTCCAGTATCTAAGTAGTAATATTTCTCTTCCTCTCAAATCTAAACAAAGCAAGGGTTAGTGCTAACCCCTCCTCCAGAGCTGAAAATTCACATTTAATTTTTGCTGTAGAACAGAAGTCTTACCAATAACACATAGTTTGTCTGCTATATACATTATATACTTTGAAAAATATGCAAGAACTTCAGAGATCACTTCTTCCTGTGACACACAATTTACTAGAGAGAAGAGCGCTCATGGAGAGAGGATTAACATCTGGCAGCTTTTTAAGCAGACACTATGCTTGAACTCATCACAACAGCAACAGGAGATGACTGTGAAAGTATTACAGTAGTATAGTATATACTACAGCTAAGTTTATGCAGCTATAATTTAATACCAAATATATTTATTCACATTTCACTGAACTGAATGGCATCATATATGGTCTGTGTGTGTGCAGGCGCTGACAAATTTCAATTTACTATAGCAGATTTGTATATACTTTATAATAGGAAATTATTACCTACATATACTTATATAGATTGTGCCAGATTTAATTTTTCTTTATTTTTTCAATACTGCTAGGCTACATAATTGTCCCTCTCTTTTTTTAAAATTACCTCAAGTGTTCAAAAAGAAAAAGAAGAAACAGATAAAAATGTGTGTGTAAGTGGATGCACACAGGTCAGTCTCACGCTGCTCTAGAGTCAGTCGCGCTTGCTCTCTGTTCCCGCCAGCACTCTTACCTGATCATATTCCGAAGCACCGGGGTAAAGGGGCCATCCCAGGAACAGCTCAGCTATGACACAGCCCAGCGACCACATATCAATAGCTTCACAAAATGGTAATCCAAGAATAATTTCTGGGGCTCTAGCAAAAACACAAATATCAAATAAAAAATAAACATTATTTGGGGACATTAATTATGCTGACCAAATTGTTTTAGTATCAGCAAAAGGTATCCTTGTGTAATGAAATTGAAAACAACCTTTAGTAATCAATTAATCATCCAAAACTCAGGCCAAGATGCATTTTAGAATTTTTAATTTCAGAAAGGTAATATAGAACATAAACTATACACTACATAAAAGTACCAGTGAAATTCAAAGCAGTGTACTATAATCAGGCAGGCGCTTGTGCCACTGAGCTATGTCCCCGGCCCCAGTGTACTATAATCAAACACATTAATATTTCTGCAACAAAACATTGAGCAGGTGTATTAAGTTGGCTAAATTGCCAATAAATGAGTTTACATG
The DNA here is from genome assembly GCA_004027595.1 of Dinomys branickii. Taxonomy (NCBI): domain Eukaryota; kingdom Metazoa; phylum Chordata; class Mammalia; order Rodentia; family Dinomyidae; genus Dinomys; species Dinomys branickii. The sequence goes on from PVLD010000712.1 coordinate 136,269, forward strand.
AGGTTTAGGAAAAAATTTTCAATTTTGAGAACTTTTTAAAATACTGGAATCACAGATAAAGAATCATAGCTTTCCTTTTATTTCAGCAATTTTTAAAATTATAAAACAAATCAATTAAATGGCCTAGTCAATAAATATATCTTTATGAGCCAGGCATGATGGCACACACCTGTCATCCCAGCAGCACTCAGGAGGCTGAGGCAGGAGGATCGCTGAGTTCGAGGCCAGCCTGCACTACACAGTGAGTTTTAAGGCTATCCTAAACTACACACAGAGATCCTGTCTCAAAAAACAAAAAAACTTTTGTGACAAAAATGCTTTCTGAAGAGACATGCTAATTGACAGCAGACTCTAGAACTAGTTTCTCAGCTGGGCATGGTGGTACATGCCTATAATCCCAGCACTGGGGAGGCTGAGGGAGCAGAACTGCTGTGCGTTCAAGACCAGACTGGGCTACAAAGTGAGTTCATGGCCAGCCTGAACTGCACAGTGAAACTCCATCTCAAAAAGATTCCCCCGCCGCAAAATAGGGCCACTTTATCAGGGTTTGAATTCTAGCTCTACTATAGCCAAAAACTACTTAAACACTACTTAATCTCTCTGTGCCTCAGGTTCTTCTACCATAAACTGAAGACAGAAAGACTACAAAGAGTTACTCATAACTTTAAAAAAATCAGTATGTTACAGCTTTCGGACCAGTACCTGGCACATGGCAAGTACTATGTATACACTGGATATAATAACTATTATTATTATTTTCTGTCTGGGAAGTCCGTCCTGTAAGAAATATGACCCTAGGGAACTTCACAGAAAAGACAAAGATAATCCATAAGTACAAGCCATATAGATAGATAGATATGTGCATATATCTAAAATAGAACTATTATCCCCATTGTAAAGGAGGAAGCAGAAGCAAAGAGAAATTAAGTAATGTGCCCAAAATCACTTAGTAAATGGAAGAGCATGGATTTGAGTCTCAGTGGTCTGACTCCAAATTAAGTATATTGCACTATCTTTCAATGAGTAAATTACCTACACACCCATCTATTTGCCACGGTGCTGTACGTGGGTCTTTCTCACACTGTGGCTAAAACTAAGAAAAAAATCTGCTCAAAACGCACTTAAGATATAGCTCAGTGGTAGCATTCATACTGCTCTGGTTTCAATCCCCAAACACCAAGGAAAGGAGGGGCACGGAAGCAACCTAAGAAGACCCTGTCTCAAAATTTAAAAAGAGCGAGGGATATAGCTGAGGCAGAGAACTTGCCTAGCATGAGTGAGGCCCTGGGTTTAACCCCCAACACCACAAAAAGTAGAAAAGCATGTTACTGTGTGTTGTTCATTCTAAATTGCACATTTTTTTCACATTTTAGCAACTCTGGAATTAAGATTCTTGCAAACGATAGTATTTTAATTTAATGGTAATGCTTTTACATAACTAATGTTGCAGCTATAACCAATGACTCTTAGAGTCTATGTAATAAAGAATTATCTCTTAGATTCTATATAATAAAGAATTATCTCCAAACCTCTAATTTGATGAAGAAACTAAGAGGATAAGTAACTTACTGAGGCTACACAACTATAAGAGGTTACTTATCTGAGGCTACACATGTATTAAATGATGGCACCAAGACAATATGGAACTAGGACCTGAATTCTTAAGTACTTCATTATCTAAAAATTTCCTTTCCTTCCTTCCTTCCCTTCCATTCTTTTCCTTCCTTTATCTTCTCTAAAAATTTCCTTCTCTAAAAATAAGTCAGAATTTATTTGGGTGAGGGCCCGTCAGCTGAGACAGGACAGGGTCACACCATGTAGTTCAGGCTAAACTTGAACTCACTACGTAGCCCAGGCTGGCCTCAAATTCTTAAAGGTATTCCTGCCTCAGCTTCCATAGTGCTAAAATTATAAGCATGCACCACTATCTGACAAGTCACAGAATTTAGATCTGTGTAACACTTCAGAGCCAAACTCCTCACGTTAATTATTATGGGAAGAAAATGGAAAAGCAGATCTTACCAGCAAATTACTTCAGGTCAAGTAATACATGCCTATTGTTTTATTATGTGTATGGGGGAAAGGTACTGAGCAGGGAGGATAGGAGGGCACAGGTGTTTCCCTAAAGAATATCTTCCCCAAGTGATTACACTGATCAATAGTAGCCCTTACAAAACAGGGTAGATTGGGAAAGTCCACAGATCAGCCCCCTACACTGAAATACCAGAAGGCCTAGGCCTGGTTAGACTTATACTACTTAATAGTTAAGGGCAGAACCACCAATATCACCAGTTTTTGTACGATTTGATGTGAACTGTGGTTTTGTTCACCGAAGAAACAACCCTTAAAGTGGTAGTCCTGTTGCAGTTAACTAGAGCCACATATTACTGATGGAACCTCAGAGTTCAATTAAATTACAATCCATAGCATGGTTTTAAGACTACACAAGATAGGAACATTAATAAAGCAGAGAGTAAGAGTACCCTGAAACAATAGAAAAGCTTTTCTAAAACTGAAAGAACAAAATTTTCTACTCTCAGTGAGCAGAATCATTAATTTTCAAGTTCATGATTGTGCCAAAAGTAGCTGGCAGGGGGAGCGCAGATGGCTCTGTGCCACGGTAAAAACTGGGCTCCGAACATTCCAAAGCATCGACCGGAGAACGGCAGGTTAATTTTGCCATTTCCACCACTCCAGGAGACGTTTTACAGTTCAAAGGTAGGCGAGGGGGAATGGCCAGGTCACCCAACAACCTTTGGAAAGGTAGCAAGGACACATGACAACTGTTAGTCTTTAAAGCTTAAAGTTTCAAGGAAATTACAGGAAACACTAATTCCGGCCCGTAATCCTCATTTTATAAAACAAACAACTAAAGATTGCTGGATTCAGTTTCTTCACTTGGCCTCACCCTGCTTCTGGAGGGACAAAAACAGCTAAGGATTTCCAGCAAAAGTTCACTCAAAACAGCGACTCTTCCCTCACAGAAAAGGAAAAAAGGCAATAAGCAACACAACACATCTGCCCGGTCCACTGAGAGCTGTCGTCACTGGGGCCTAGACATGTCAGTTATCTAACCCAAGGGAGTAACAAGACTGCAATTATTTTCTCCTTTACTAAACAGTAAGACATATGTACGAGTAAATTTACTGCTAAGAACTGAATGTTTTCAACTGCATATTCAGATTATAAATCTTTGAAATATTTTCTTTCTGTTGGCATTCATTATTTCTCAATTACTCAATATAAAGTCAATGGAGAGTCAGGCACAGTGGCACATGTCTATAAATCCAGCACTTAGGAGGCTGAGACAGGAGGATCACCATGAATTCGAAGCCTGCCTAGGCTACACAGTGAGTTCAAGGCCTGTCTGAACTACATGGTAAAACCCCATCTAAAAAAACAAAAAAGAAAACATAAATAAATAAAATCAATGGAAGGTCTGGGGATGCAGTTTAGTGGTAAAACATGGTCGGTCTATTTCATCTGTACAGTAAGAAAGCTAAATTAGCCAGGTGTGCGGGTGCACAACTGTAATCCCAGCTGAGACAAGATCACAAATTCAAGGAAGGCCTGGGCAACTTAGGTTGATCCTGGGACAAAATAAAAATAAAGTAATAAAATATAAAATTAAAAAGGCTGAGTTCAATATAGAACACTTGCCTAGCATGTGCAAGGCTCTGGGTTAAATCCCTAATACCACAGAAAAATAAAAATAAAAAAGGAGGCTCAATTAGAAAATTATTCTTCTAGTCTTTACCCCTGTAACATTCTAACAACTGGGCAGTGAAAAAAGATTATCAAACATAGGAAAGAGAACACTAAAAATAAAGCCTGGCTGTATGAGCTTTAGTAGGAAAATGGCATTAATGAAGTTTTGGACATAATGAGTCTGGACTCTCAAGATAACATTTAATTTTTTAAAAACAAACAAACACTACACAGGCTGTAATCACTGCAGCCAAGAGATAGAAATTGCAACCCCAGCCTACTGACTTCTCAACTTTGAGCTGCTTCATATGGAAAAGTTCCCCCAGGGTCACAAAGCTCTCTCAGTGGCACCCAGACCTCACTGGAGCTCAGGTCACTTAACAGCGCAGATTAGCTTCTGGTCATTTTCATGAACATTCTCATGTCTTCCCATGCCTGAGGTATCAAACCTATTTATGTATCAGATCAGAGGTGTATATAGTCTAACTTCCTGCATCTATGGCTCTGAGTAAACTTCACTGTCAGTCAAAATTAACTGTCTAGCATAAGCTATACTCTGCTTCTCTAGAGCTTGTCTTTCCACAAAAAAATAAAGTGATCTTAGCTGGAAATAAGGACTGGTTAATTTGTTTAGAATGGAAAACCATTGTGCTTATAAGCATGGCAAACTTTTGCCCTTAAAATTCAAGCCCGAAAGACAGCAACTTCTCTCAGTCAGGTCTACATTTAAGGTGTGGCAGTAACAATAACATGTAGTATTATTTCTACCACCTGATTCATTTAGTTAGGCCACGCCCATAGCCAATAGACAGCAAGACGTAGCAAGAAAAAGAACTAAAAACTAAACAGGGGGTAAGAGAAAGGCTAGATTGAGAGCCAGAGTGATTCACCAGCCAAAAAGATTTCAGAGACTTTCTGAAAGACAAGAAGGTGAAGACTGAATGGATTCTATTATAGAAACAAAGCAACAAGACAAAAGCTTAGGGGCACTGCAGGGGATAAAAATAGTGACAACCAAAGAGGGCCTGAGCGGCTCTTCCATCTGCCCTACTCTCACCATCAACCACCACTGCATGGCTACAGACCACTGCTGTTAAATCCTGTTAAATCTTAGATACAGTCAGGACCTCGATGCTGAACTTCAATAAACACAGTAATTACCCAGTAACATAAATAATGAGCTCCTGTTTTTCAGGGGTAAACTTAGCTCCACTTAAAATTATTATTATTTCAAGTAGAGACCGAACCCAGGGCCTTTGCACTATGCTATGTTCCCAGCCTTTTTTACTTTTTACTTTTAGACAGGATCTCATTATACACCACTAAATTGCCCAGGCTGGGCTTGAACTTCACATCCTCCTACCTCAGCCTCCCAGAGTGCTGGGATTACAGGTTGCACCACCATGCCCAGCTTTAACTCATGGTCGACAGTGTGGGAGGCTCAGTAGAAGGAATACATGGTCCAGTCCAGCCTGGCAATGTAACAACTTAGTGAGACCCTGTCTCAAAACTACACACGAAAAAGGGCCGGGGATGCAGCTCAAGCAAAGATGCTGGTTCTAGTCCCAGTACCACAAAATGAAACGAAACAGACATATAAGAAGCTTTGTTGAAGAATAGTTCTAAAAATTTGAAAACCCTGTTTTCTGTAACAGTAAAACCAAAATCTAATGACAGCTTGAATTAAAAACATAAGGAAAGGTTGCAAAAATCGGCAACCTAATACAGTACTGAAAATTAATTCAAATGAATTACACATTAGAGGATTCTAAGCAGCCAGGACTATTTTGTCCCTCAATTCCCTTGGTCTCTAAGTGAAAATTCCATCAAAAATAATTTCATACCATAATTCTTGCCTCTTTTTTATTTTTTTTCAATCTTAACCCTTCAATGCCTAGTGATCCATCTTGGGAACACTCATAGCCACGTAAGAGAAATGAGAAGGAAAACCTGGAAACAAAGGCTTTGTACATAGGGAGGGGGAGGGGCTGAAGGGAGGGTAGGGGGATGGGAAAAAAGTCACAACATGCACAGGTACAAATTCTCCTTGATGAATGTGATCATTGTGTATCTAAAATGTAACAATAAAATCTGATTTAAAAAATAAAATCAGGAACAAGAATGAACAACAATGAAACAATGAAATACGTTCTCTTCACATTCTTATTTCTTGAATTTTTCTAGGTTAATATACATGAATTTCATGCAAAAATTCAAAAAATTTCAAACTTCAGCATAAAACTTCATCTTTAGCTATGATCACCCTCTTGCCTCCCTTATACTCAGCAGTGGTCGCTGAGCTTTACTTAGTGCATTTGCAGAGTGTACTGTGCATCTGTACTGTACATGGGGGTTGGGGGCTGCTCAAAGAAGAGTATTAAAAGCAAATGTAGTTGGAAATGAAAATCACAAAGCTAGCCTAAGTTATCCAGGGCAGCATGAAACCAGAAACCAAAGGCTCTGAGTTTCTTTACCTCACCCTCAAGTGAGAAATGTTATCACTTTATAAAACTATAAAGAGATAAAAATAACAGACTAGATGAAAAGACTTAATTATCATTAAGATGGTCATACAATGCTATCTAAAGAAATCTATAGATTCAATGCTAGTCCTATTAAAATCCAATGATGTTTTCTGCAAAAAAAAGGGAAAACTCATCCTAACATTCCACATGGAATTTCAAAGATCCCAAACAACCAAAATAATCTTAGAAAAAAATAAAGTCCTTTCCAAAACTTACTACAAAGCCACAGTAGTCAAAACAGAATGGCACTGGCATTAAAGCAAACATGCAGATGAATGGGACTGAACAGAGCCCTGAAATAAACTCTTATGTATATGGTCAAGTGATTTTGCAAGGATGCCAAGACCAATCAATGGAGAAAGGACAGTCCTTTTTAACAAATGGCATTTGGAGAAATGAATAATCACATACCAAAGAATTAAGATGGACCCTTACTTTACATAAGAAACAAAAATTAACGCAGAATTAAAAGTCTAAGTAAATGTAAGAGCTAAAATTATAGAAGAAATAGGAAATGCTACATGACTTTGGATTTGGCAACTATAACATGGATATGACATCAAAACATAAGCCAACAAAAGCAAAAATAGACAAACTGGATATAATCAGAGTTAAAAACTTTTGTGCATCGTACAACACTATAAGTAAAAAGTAATTTCAGCCTATGAAATGGGGAGAAAAACATTTACAAATCCTACCTACTAATATATGGACTGTATAAAGAACTACAACCCAACAAAAATCCCAATCCAAAAAATGGGTAAAAGCCAGGCGAGGTGGCACACGCCTATAATCCCAGCACTCAGGAGGCTGAGGCAGGAGGACCATTGCAAGTTCAAGACCAGCCTGAGCTACAAAGTGAGCTCAAGGCCAGCCTGAACTGCATAGTGAAACTGTCTCAAAAAGAGAGAGAGAGAGAGAGACACACACACACACACACACACACACACACACACAAAGAGCAAAGGGCTTGGATAGACCTTTCTCCAAAGAAGGTACACAGGTGTCCAATAAGCACATGAAAAATTGCTCAACATCACTAATCAGTAGAAAAATGCAAATCAAAACCACAGCAATACTTTTACAACCATAAAGATGGCTATTTTTAAAATGCAGAGAACAAGTGTTTGGAAGAAATACTGAGAAATAGGAGCCCCCTTGAAGAACTCTTGATGGAAATATACAGTCTCTGTGGATAACAGTAGTGGTTCATCAGAAAGTTAAACATAGAATTCCCCTAGAAATTCTAATCCAAGCTATATTCCAAAAATAATTGAAGACAGGGACTTGGATAATTATACACCAATGTTCACAGCAGCATTACTCAAAACAGCCAAAAGATGGTTAACAGTCTGAGTACATTTCAACAAATGAATGAATGAATTTTGAAAATGTGATATATACACACAATGGAATATTACTTGGCCATGAAAAGGAATGACGTTTTTGATACATGCTACAGGCGTGAATTAACCTCAGAAACATTACACTATGTGTGAAGCAGAATACACCAAAAACAAAACAGCAAATATCTATGATTAAACTTATATATCAGTATCCCGAAAGGCACATTTGTAGATACGAAATCAAATAGAGATTGGTAGGATAATAAAAAGGAAAACAGTTATGGTTTAGTGGTTACAGGGTTTCTGTTTTGAATAATGAAAAAATTTTGGAAGTAAATAGTAATGACTGTTTACACAACATTGTTGATATATTTATAGACAGTGTTACGTACTTAACACCAATGATGGTGCCTGGTATGTGCAGCCCTCAGCTGTTCTACAGAGGCTCATGTATTAATCGCCGCACCCCCAGCTGAAGGCACTGTTGGGAGCTGGGGCACCCTTTAGGAGGCGGGGCCTGGTGGAAGTAAGTTAGGTCCCTGGGGGCACGCCCTCCAGGGTGACACTGAAGCCCACACCCTCTACTTCCTGGCAGCCATGGGTATGCCGCTTTGCTCCACGACTATACTCTCCACCATGATGTCCTGCCTGCCCACAGGTCCAAAGTAACCAGGCTGAGTGACCATTGCTGGAGCCTCTAAAACCATGAGCAAAAATAATTTTTTCCTCCTTATAAGCTGTTTGATGGGCAGCTGGCTAACACAACACTAAAAAGAATTATAAACATTTCATACAGATTTTACCACAATTTCAAAAATTAGCTAGGCTGGGTAATACATGACTATAATCTCAGCTACTTGGGAGACTGAAGCAGGAAGACCTTGAGTTCAAAGCTAGCCTGGGCGATTGGCAAGAAATCTCAGAAGAAAAAAGGGTATGTAGATGGCATTTCTTTCTGGGGTAGAATATCCTTAATTATATTCACATATAATATATAGAATTCTTCATTCAAAATGTCTATTTCCTCAAAATTTATTACAGATATTTTGGCATGCTGGAGATATCTCTTTATAAACATATTTTGTGGGCTTTATTTTATATTCTTATTTTATTTTATTGTGGCAATATGGAGAACAAGCACAAGGTGTCAAAGCCCAAGGTGTCACACGTTTGGCCAAGCAGTCTACCACTGAGCTACATCCCAGTCTGTTTCATTTCTTGACTGATGCTTGATTTGTTTTGAATATTTAACTATTAGCTAAGTATCAGATTTCTTAAATTAATAACAGACAAAAAGCCAGCTATGATAGTGCTGACAGGCTAAGGCAGGAGGATCACAAGTCACTAAATTTAGTAAAACCTTGTCTCAGAAAATTTACACAGGGCTGGGAGTATAGCTCAGTGTAAAGACCATGGATTCAATCCCCAGCACTACAAAAAGAAAAAAAAAAAGGAAAACAAAACAAAACCAAAAACTAGACAAACTATGAGGTGGTGAGAAATAAAAGCTCGTTTAGAAAGCCTTGTTTGGGCTGAGTAAATAGTTCAGCGGCACAAGCGCCTGCCTGGCAAACACAAGGTCCTGAGTTGGATTCCCAGTACCAAAAAAATAAAAAGCCTTGGTTATAGTGCAGACAAAATTATATATACCAAAGCCAGGTGTGGTGGCACATGTCTGTAATCCCAGAACTTGGGAAGCTGAGGCAGGAAGACTGCTGTGAGTTTGAGGCCAGCCTGGGCTACATAATGAGTTCAAGGCCAGCCTGAACTGCATTGTGAGACCTTGACTCAAACAAACAAAAAAAAATAGGGCCAAGGATGTAGCTCAGCAGCACAAGTGACTACCTGCCAAGAACAAGGTCCTGAGTTTGATTCCTGGTACCAAACAAAACAAACAAATAAAGCAAATACACACACACACACACACACACACATACACACACACTCACACATTATATATACCAATATCTAAGCACTAATCCAATAACTATATATTTTAAAGACAGTTTCATTAAAAGTGTCAAAGCACTGAGGTGTAAGGTTCTTGGGTCAGGGCTATAGTAGGATAACCAAGAAGTGCAAACTATTATAAAGAACATTAAAATAGGACACCAGAGAAATCATCTAATTTTTGCTACTATAGAAGAAACAAAATGTAAAAGAATGAAATGCTGTTAGAGTTACCCCTGGAGTTACTCCCAAGGCATTTTACCTGCCAAGATACGAGCTTGGAAAAAACAACAGCATATGTCCAAGCTCATTCTAAGTAAATATCTTTTTATATTTAAAGATTCCTTAAAATAAAAAAATTAGATATAAGGGTACTAAAAAAAAAGAATCAGATGCCAGTAGAATTCAGCTAGTAATGACCTTCAAAATCAGACTGAGTTCATTTTTCTAATACTAAATAAAATTTCAGAAAGAAGAACATGTTACCTATGGAAGTACCACATACACATGTAATGAGCTAAAACATGTCTTATTTCCACCTTGGCATCTGTAAATAAATTCATCACTCTGGTGTCATTGTATGCTACATTCAAGGCCAGATCTCCGGCCCACACAACTTGACAGTGTTTTGCACTTGCCTGTAGTAGCGCGACTGTAGGTAGGTTGAGCATACAGCTTTGGAAACGTGACTGGCAGAACCGAAGTCGATGACCTTTACACGGTAGGGCTGGCGCACTGGATCTACCAGCATAATGTTTTCAGGCTTGAGGTCGGCGTGGATTAGACCCAGGCTCTTGAGCTTCATCAGGGCTGTGGCTACCTGCTGTAAGATTGGCCTGATATACTTGAGTGGCAGTGGACTAAACTTATTCTGCTTCAGGAAATCGTACAAGTTCTGCTCCAACATCTCAAACACAAGGCAAGTGTGATTCTTATGCTGAAAGCACTCGTAAGAACGGACGAAATTGTACTCATCGGCATTTTCACTGCTCAGTCGGGACAGGATGCTCACTTCAATCTGGCCTTGTCTGGCATAGGATGGGTGGTTCTTCAAGATTTTAATAGCCACAATTTCCTTGGTGCTCCGCTTCCAGCATTTCGCCACCTGCCCAAATGTCCCCCGGCCCAGGAACTCCAAGACTTCGTAACTGTTGGTCATAGAACAAAGGATCTCATGCTGAACCAGCTGGTAATCCCCTTCTCCACTAGAACTGCTACTCTTTGTGGTCACAGTGGTGGTCGTGGCAGCAGCACCCACCACAGTCCTGTTTTGCAGCATGAGAGGTGGATGTTCTTCTATGATCTGCACACTACCGTTGCTATCAACTTCCTCACTTTTTCTTTTCAGTCCACATTTTTGATATGGCTCAAGCAAAGAAACGTTGCTTCTGTGGGTCAGGGTCTGGCTGCTCTGGAAGGTTGACGCAGCAGCGCTGCCTGAGCTATCTGCGGCTGTTACAACAATGTGCTCCACCGCCGGGGCGGGGAGAAGGAGACCCTGGTCGTAAGCAGGAATACTGAAATTTGCTACCTGGTGAGAGGAGTTGGCTTGCCCTTGTGTGGCCGGGAGAGTTTTGCTGTGGGTATAATATTTGTCGTTGCTGCTCTGTCCTGAAACATCCCAGCCAGAGGGCTCTATTTTCAGTTTCTTTGCACTGCAGAAGGCACTCGACGACACCGATGGGGGGGAAAACACCTGCAGCTGTGATGCCATACCTACAGGGACAGAAAGAAGAATGAGGCCACAAGGCTTCGCAACAGCATGTATGAAGGCACTTGTAGGTGATAAAAGAAACGTGGTGTAATAATAGCCCTCTCGTTTCAAAAGTTACTTCAGTCTTAACCTATACTCACAGAAATACTACCCAGAAGTAAATACAGTAGTGTCCAGCTTTGTCTGCTATGTTTGAAAAGGATCACTGACAACTGACCAAAAAATAAAGCAGGTTGATGATAAAGGTAGAGTATCTTCTGAAGAAATGAGAACAAGAAAAAGAAATGAAACCATTCTTGTGAAAATACGAAGAGAAAAAGTAACAGTCCAGCTGTCCTCAATATTCCCCGACACCTCAACCTCAGTAAGAGCAAAGATAAATCCACAGAATGTTTTCCAGATAAAGCCAAACTTTTGCCACAGCATTAGAGTCATTTCATATTCACCTGCTCCATTCTCAACCACCTGACCCTTAGAAACCCTGGGATTTCTCCTCTTACTCCATACTTTTTCTCCTTTTCAATAATTACTACCCTGGGACACTCCTGTAATCCCAGAACTTGGTAGCCTTGAGACAGGACGATCGCTCTGAGTCTGCAGCCAGCCTGGGCTATGAGTTCAGGGGCAGCCTGCAGTACATGGTGAGAGCCTATCTAAAAAACAAACAAACAAATACATATATACACATACTATCCAAGATTAGCCATTTGCAAAAGACTAAATTCTCTGTCTCTAATTCAGACCCCTCTCTCTTGAACGCCAAACTATGTATCCAATGCCCATTTGCTAGTGCAACTTGGGCATCTTACGGACAACTATAACTCAATGTCCAATGTTAAACTTAAAGCCTCAGTTTTCTCTCGACTATGCAATGGCACTACACACCCAACACTCTAACCAAACACTGAGGCACTGGGCCTTGGTTTCCTCATCCATATAATGGTACTAGCAATATCTACTTCATAGGGTTGTTCTGAGAATTAATGTCTTAATATATGTAATATTACCATCATATTCATTTTTCTCTCTATTCCTCCACATCTAATCTCCACTGCATCAATTCTATCTCCTAATAATATTTCAAAGCAGCCATTTTTCTCCAACCTTACTGACACCATCAAACTGCTAGGAGTCTCCAAATTAACTGCCTTAAATACATTCAGAGGATCTTTGCTTCAAACAATGCAAATCAGACATCTGATCTCTATTCTTTACCACCTTTCTCCTCCTTTCCCCCAGGGTTTTCTACTGCTTTGGGCATAAAGATCAAAATCAATCTGCCTTAACAGCTCTCTAAAATCTGCCTTCCAACCCTCCCCACTTTGATTCCTTCACTTCAGCCACACTGCCTTCTTCCTTCAGTTCTTGCAAGACCACTCAACCCCATGCTCTCTAATGTGTTCAAAACTTTCTACTGGGAATACTGCTCCCTGACACCTCTGCCACACGAACACTCCCCTCTGATCAGCTATCCCCACCTTGCATTCCCACCACACCTCCTTCTTCTGTTAAACGCGGAAGCTATTTGTTTACTGCTACATTTTCAGCTTGAGTATAAGTTCCATAAGAACAGGCAGTTTTGCTCTTTGCTTGTATCACTACAGCCTACCACAAACTCTACTAATACAGACATTTGTTAAGTGAAAGAACTGACACCTGCTTATCAACCTCATACTACAGCTCCCTCCCTGCCACTCACACCGAACTTCAGTATTTTCAAATGCTTTTTTTCTTCTCCGCTAAAGGTCCTTCCCTTTTATCTGTGTGGTCCTTCGAATATGGGAGACTTCCCCACTCCAATACCTATATTGTTATTTTACTAGTAATAAGAGAATAAACACAACTAGAAGGAAATACAACAAAAGATGTCACAGAACATCAACAAGCAATGTGTACACTTCTTTGTGCTTGATAATTAAAAACCATCTGCACTGGACTAGTCAGCTGGAAAGAAGAACATATCTTCAACCTTCAATTTCTAAATTGCAAGTTGGATTTACTTTTTTCCATAATTTATATGAATTCTGGAGATAACAAAACATACATTAAAAGCTTAGGTTACTGCAATTTAAGTGTGATGCTATAAATATACAATATCTTACTCTATCTGTATTGCTGATATAATACCAAACAAAATAAATATCTGAAACTATATATATATATATCCTTCAGAAAATTTACCTATTAATATGTAAAAGTATTTCTTGTCATCATCAAATTAAACAGGAAAAGGAAGCAAATCTGCTAAATTTGTCTTCCACACGGAAATGAAGTTTTGTGAACAGGGATGGGCAGAGGGTTGAAGGGAAGGTAGGGGAATGGGAGTAAAAGATAAGTTATACCATGTACAGGTGCAAATTCTCTATGATGAGTGTAACTGTTCTGTGCATCTAAAATGTACCAATAAAATCTAAAAATTTTTATTTTCCATTTTATCTGTTGAGCTGCTTTCACTCCTTAAAAATATGCTTGTTTGTTTGTTTGTTTGTTTATTTTTGGTAGCAGGAATCAAACTTAGGACCTTGCGCTTGCCAGGCAGGCACTTGTGCTGCTGAGCTATATCCCCTACCCTATACAACGTTTATATAACTAGAAGTACCTAGTGAAATAATCTGAAAACAAAACTTGTAGTTTGTAGTAACTGTAGTTTGTAGTAACTGTCCAGGAACAGGCCTTCACAATACTGAACTCATGAAATATAATGCCAAATTAAAAAAAAATATGTCCATAAAAAATAAATGCTGGCCAGGATGTGAAGAAAAAAGGAAACTTTTTCTTTGGTCTTTTTTGTTTTGTTCTGTTTTTGAGACAGGATCTCGCTATGCAGTTCAGGCTGGCCTTGAGCTCACTTTGTAGCCAAGGCTGGCCTCGATCTCGCAATGATCCTCCTGCCTCAGCCTCCTGAGCGCTGGGATTATAGGCGTGTGCCGCCAGGCCTGGTTAAAAAGGAACTTTTACACTGCTAGCTGGAATGTAAATTAGTATGGCCATTATGGAAAACAGTATGGAGATTCCTTAAAAAACTAAAAATCAGAACTACCAGATCTGCTGGGCCTGGTGGCACATGCCTGTAATCCCAGCACTCAGGAGGCTGAGGCAGGAGGATCACCACCAACTCAAGAGCAGCCTGGGTTACACAGTGAGTTCAAGGTCAGCCTGCTACATAGTGAGATTCTGTCTCAAAATATAGTATCAGAATAAAAAATTTAAAACAAAATTAATCTCATGAATAAAATGTTCAATATATATTATAAACTTACTAATAAAACTTTTGTATATGTAAAAAATATGTTCACGACTAGATATTTGAAAATACTGCATTTATGAGGGTAAAATTATTGTCAACTTTTTACCAATAAGCAAAATAATAGACATTTATGATTTCAAATCTTGGTGACTTTGAAAAAGCGCAACTTCTAAGTTAAAATACTTTCCCATATCAAAGAATATAATTCTTATTCAGAAAGGCAAACAAGACACCCAAAGGGAAAAGGAAGCACCAAGAACCTCCCAGCAATGGTGCGCTGTAGGGAAGTCAGTGCTCATCTCACCACCAGGATTGCTGCAGGGTGGGTGTCACACCCCGACCTCAGCTAACAGAAGGTGGGAAGAATACAGAATCAAAATGGCCTTTAAAAAAAAAGCCTCAACAACCTTTATTCATATTACAGGCTGAAAGTAAGCAATCTTTACACATGATAAAGATACTATATCCCAAAAAAAAGCACAGTATATTCCAAATATTTGCCTTTGCAAATAAGGAGGCACTTCTTTGCCTTGTCAAAGACCTCCTGCTACAAAAAGGAAGAGAATTAAGATCTGTTTAATTTTTACTATGTAAGACTATTAAGTAAATTACAAATATTTTCAACTCACATGGAAATCATTCCCAATAAACTAAGTTACTTCTGACTTCCTGAAAATGTACCTCTTTGCTCTAGCAATGAACAAAGTCCTTTTCACGCCAAACTCCACTTTCCAAGGACTTAACCATCTCAGTATAATGACAAGTTCCCCACTGTGTTCATCTCAAACTAGAATGAAAAGGTAAAAGCTTACTGGTAGCCATACTTGCTGCTAAAAAGAGAACTGAGTCACATTAGAATCTAAGGTTTTCTCTAACAGTCAAATGAACAGCTTTCCCACTCCCTGGAGCAAGGTCACATCTCTTAACATCATTACTGGGTCCTACAGTGTAAGTACTATATAAACTGATTGATAATCTTATCACAAAGAATTCAAATACTATAGCACTGAAAGAAATGACTCGGTGTGACAACCAAGTTATCATTCCTTAATGCTTTGTCTTCAAACCTCAGTGACTTCCATCTTTTCCCTAGCATACCTATAATAAATTCCTGCTAGCACTCAGGGTCACCTTTGCGTCAACACAGTTGAAAAACCTGGGGCCTAAAAAACCTAAATCGGTACCACACACTGATTTTTCCACTAGTACTTGTCATTGGCTGACGTGTACATGGATGTACATATTCCCCAACACACAGATACATGGTCTTGACAGAAGGCAGGTAAAAACGAGCATATGCTTTGTAAAAATAAAACAAGACAATTTGAGAAGAAAATTACTTTACCAAAATACCTAGACCTCTCTAGGCTCAGTCTTCTTCACTACTACTGTACAAGTCTGGACTATGTATTCAAACAGCCCAACCAGTCTTCCCTTAATTGAACTCAAATCTCCTTTCTAACTTCTGATTCATTCTTCCCCCTTACAATGGAAGCCTTTAAAAATGCACATCTGGCAGAGCACACCTGTAATCCCAGCAGTCAGGAGGCTGAGGCAAGAGGGTCCTTATGAGTTCAAGGCCAGCCTGGGCTACGAAGTGAGCTCAAGGCCAGCCTCAACTGCATAGTGAGACCCTGTCTCAAAAAGACAAAAAAAAAAAAAGAAAAAGCGTATCTGGAAAAAAAGCATACCTGCTCTCCACTTAACATCTTAGGGTAAGGTCCGAAGCTCTAGCTTGTCTTACACCAGCCTCACAAAACATGCTAACCGGTCCCACCCACTTTGCCCAGGCACTCACTCTTCCAATAATACCTGCTCTGGTTCCTACAGTAAGTCTTCCTTTCTCCTGCCCTAGTTCCTTCATAAATAATGTTTCTTTCCTGAACTTTATTTTTCCCTCTGGGCCTTTTCCTAACTTCTTATCCTTACAGTCTCTGCTTAAAACTCACTCTATCAGTGAGGCAGGGACTGTTGATCTGTATCAAAATCTCTGCTTGCCTTCATCCCAGGCCCATGACAGGACTATGTTTATTAGTCCTCCACACCAATGGAAAGTGACGAAATGGGTGAGCCTTTCCTGTTTCCCTGTCCACAAGCAGGAACCCACAAAGACCCAGCTTCCACTGAGACAACACCCACGGGAGAGGAGAGCAACAGGTGGGCAGGAATGTGGGTCCCTAACTGATCATGCAGAGCCGAGCTGCCTTCTAACCTGTAATGACCACTTCAACCAGCACATTTGCTTAAGGCTGTTGTTACGTGAGAAACTGTTTTCCTTCTGCTAGTTAGCCTCCAGCTGACACACTCAGAAGAGCCCTCCCTGCGACCACCTCTTATTAGGTCACTGAAGGGCTCCACAGCCCTCTGCTACTCCTTTACACTGAACACACCTGTACCGCCTACTCCTAACAGACACACTGAGCACCTACAGCCGGTCTGCCAGGGACTGTTCTGGAAATGAGAGGTGATGGCTGGATTCAGGATGAATAAGAGCCTCTTATTTTCTGGAGTTTACATTCTATTGGAGACACACGTGTGCATGCACACATGCACATACACACAAGAAAACAGCAGGTCGTGATTAAGTGCTCTGAGGACAATAAAACACAATGATGTGACTGAGACGGTGGTGAGGGAAGGCCTTAGACAGTGGTGGCTTCTAAGCTGAGATCTAACAAGAAGCCATTCCAGTAAAAAAGAACAGGAGTATAAAGACAGGAACATGATTGGCCTGTCAGAAGATGAGATGAGATTGTGGAACAATGGAGAAAACAGACGTAGGCCCTGAGCAGGCATGGAGGGACCAAATCACATGACAACCTGTGGGCAAATCTGGATTTTAAGTACGCCCATTCGTAATTATTTATTTCAAACTTGACTTCTTTTCTAGCCAAATGTTTTGGCCCTAAGCTACATCCACAGTGCACTGATTTCTAAACTGCAAGTTCTATAAGGAAAGCCTCAAACTGCAGAGTAGTGGAGCGTCATAGTGTCAAGGCTGTTTTACCTTTTCTGACTTTTCTTTTGGAGGGGGAGGGCGTTCAGCCAGGGTCTTCCTATGTGGTTTATGCTGGTCTTGAATTCATTCTGTAGCCTAAGCTAGGCTTGAACTCATAGTGATCCTCCTGCCTCAGCTTCTCAGGTTCTGGGGGATTACAGCTGTGCTCCACCATGCCCAGCTCTCTTTTTTGTTGTTATTTAATTATCACTAGCATCTACCACAATGGTTAGCATATAGTATGTGCCAAATATTTGCTAGAATTAATGACTATAACAAGATCACATTAATTTTTCATATATAAAATCTCCCTCCAGAATGCCACCAAAAGATTTCTAGATTTAATAACCACATTCAGCAGTGTAGCTGGATACGAAGTCCACACTCAAAAATCAAGAGCCTTCCTGTACACAAACAACAAACTCACTGAGAAAGAACTTAGGGACAAAACACTTTTCACAATAGCATCCAATAACATGAAATGCCTAGCAATCAATCTAACAAAAGAAGTAAAAGACCTCTACACTGAAAACTACAGAACTCTGAAAAAAGGAAATCGAAGAGGATATCAGAAAATGGAAAGCTATCCTTTGCTCTTGGGTAGAATGAGGCAATATAGTGAAAATAGTCATACTTTCAAAACTGTTACACAGATCTAAGGCAATCTTGATGAAAACACCAATAGCATATCTCACAGAATCAGAGAAAACAATCCTAAAATTCATTTGGAACCGTAAGAGACCTAGAATAATAGCAAAGGCAATTCTGGATAACAAAGGCAAGGCAGGGGGCATCACAATCCCTGATTTGAAATTATATTATAAAGCCACAGTGATAAAAACAGCATGATACTGGGGGAAAAAACCCAGACCCAAGGATCAATGGAACAGATTGGAAGATGTAGACACAACTCCAAACACACTCAGCCACTTTATCTTTGACAAAGGAGCCAAATACCTTCAGTGGAAGAAAGATAGCCTTTCAAACCAATGGTGCTAGAAAAGTTGGCTTTCTACATGTAGAAGATTAAAACTAGACCAGTATCTTTTACCATACACTAAGCTAAAATCAAAATGGATCAAAGATCTAAATATTAAAGCAGAAACATTAAACCTCCTGGAAGACAGAATAGGTAGAATTCCTGAAGACACTGGTGTAGGCAAAGACTTTATGAATAAAACTCTGATCACACAGGAAATACCACAAAGAATCAACAACTATATCTCATCTTACTAAAATGCTTTTGCAGAGCAAAAGAAAACAGAGTGAAGAGACAACCCACAGAGTGAGAAAAAAAATTTTGCTAGTCCTCAAAGAACCTAAATATCTAGAATACACAAAAAAAACTCAAAAAATCAAGACGCTCCCCCCCTTTTAAAGACCCAGTCCAAAAATGGGCATCTGAAATAAACACATTTCTCAGATGAATAAGCAGAAATGGCAAATAAATATATAAAAAATATTCAACATCACTGGTCATTTGAGAGATGCAAACTAAAACAATGCTGAGATTCCATCTCACTCCAGAAAGAATGACTATTATAAATAAATCAACCATTAAAAATGCTGGCGGGGCTGTGGGGGAAAAGGAACCCTGCTCTACTGTGAGTGGCAATGTAGACTGGTGCAACCACTGTGTAAATTAGTGTGGTGAGTCCTCAAAAAAACTAAACCTAGAAGTTCCATTCAACCTAGCTATTCCCATTCTTGGTATCTTCCCAAAAGAATTAAAAGCATCATACCACAGTGATACAAGCACATCTATGTTTGTAGCAGAACAGTTTGTAATAGTTAAATCTTGGAAACAGCCCAAATGCCCATCAATTGATAAATGGATAAAAGACATATGGGTTTTTTTTTAATATACAATGAAGTACTACCGCTGCCACAAAGAAGTATAAGTTTGAGACATTTCTAGCTAAATGAGTGCACCTTGCGACTATAACTTTAAGAAAAATAAGTCAGACACACATGTTCAAATATATTTCTCTAGTGTGAGAAACTGAAAGTGCAAACACCAAAATGTATACTAGATACTGAGAAATAGGAAGAAAATGTTCAAATAACAAGAGGAACAAGGGAGAGGGAAGGGGAAAGTAAAGACACGAGGAAAAAAGAGAGAATACAAGGGGAAATGGAAACAAAGCTTTTGTAAATACACAGGGGAAGAGGGGTTAAAGGGAAGGAGATGGGAAAAAAAGAAACAGCAAGATGTATCCAGTACAGGTATAAATGCCCTAGTATGAAAGTTTTCATTATGTGTATACCTAAAACATACCAATAGGCCTGCATGATGGAGCACACCTATAACCCCAGCACTCCGGAGGGAAAGGCAAGCGGATGGCCACAAGTTCAAAGCCAACTTGGGCTATACAGTGAGTTCAAGGGCAGCCTGAACTGCATAGCAAGACCCTGTCTCAAATAAACAAACAAAATGTACCAATAAAATAAAAAAGCATATAAAATCTCATAAGTAATTTTTTTTGTCTTTTTGAGACAAGAGTTTCCACTATGCAGTTCAGGATGGCCGTGAGAGCTCACTTTGTAGCCCAGGATTCTTTTTTTTTTTTTTTTTTTTGCAGTACTAGGGATCGAACTCAGGACCTTGTGCTAACCCAGGATTCTTGAACTTGGAACAACCCTCCTGGCCTCAGCCTCCGGAGTTCTGGGATTACAGGTATATACCACTATGTCTGGCCTCAGAAGTAATTCTGCAGTTCTCGGGAGGCTGAGGCAGGAGGATCGTTGCGAGTTCGAGACCAGCCTGGGCTACAAAGTGAGCTCAAGGCCAGCCTGAACTGCATAGAGAGACCCTCTCTCAAAAAGACCAAAAAAAACCAGTAATTCTGACTAAAGAAATACTAATACAATGAGACAGAAATTATTTTTTGTCTGCAAAATAATACATTTAACATATATGAATAAATACATAAATCAATGTGTTTAAACATATGTGTGTGTGTGTGTGTATATATATATATATATATTTACTTATTAAGTGTTCTAAATACAGCAATACAGAAGAATGAAGTAATCTTGAAACCCTAAGGACACAGTTTGAAACAAATTTCCCCATTTCCTGTAGTACTTACTTCCCTCATGAGACAAGTCAGTTCCCCACTGGTACTGCAGAAACAGGGTGTGGAAAAGGTGGTGCTGTCTGACCACAGAGTAACTACAATTTTGTGCAACTTCAGCCATTTCAATCCAATTTTTAATTATTTTGTGGCTCAATGATGCTTTCCTTCTAGTCAGACTGTTTTCCTAAATTTCAATAGTTCTCCTAGATTCGTTTTGAAAAATAAATCTACAGCAAGCAGTAAAAGAAAAATGTTTCCCAGTACCCCGCCCCCCAAAAAAAGAAAGCCGTGTGTTAGTTAACAGGTAATGTTTTAGTAGTCAACAGATCTACAAAATTTAAAATAAAAAAACTATTCCTTCAGGACTTTCCAGCATAAGAAAAAGGTCAAAATAACAAAGCTAAGATCAATATGAAACATAAATACTAGAAGACTGTTCAAATCAGCTGGCAAAGGAGGAAAAACAGGACTTAAGATAACAAAGGGTTAGCAGATGGAAGGTAGGTAGGGCTCTTTCAGCAATTGAGATGCCTTTTGCGAGTATGCCAAAGGACGTGGAAAAATGAAAAACTGTGCAGAGTAAAATATATTTGACTGGAGAAGTGCTAGCAAAAAAGTACAGGATTTTTATGGCCAAAAGGGACCTTGGAAGATCCTTTCTACAATCTTCTAATTCCAAGATAGAAAAAAGAAAACTCAAAAGTGCTAACCAAGCTTTACACAGCTAATGAGTAGCAATCTGGCAAAGAATTCAGACCTAATTTTTTTTCATTAAGAACTCTGCATACATTGTAGGAAGTACCCTTGAGGAATCAAAGGAAATATATCTAAGTTTCCCTACCTTAAGTGACCTTAGAATATTGCTGAGGTAGTATGATATGAAAAGAAGAAATAAAGGATGTAAATATTTTTAAGTACCAAATTATGCACTACAAAAATGCATTAGAAAAAAAATTTTTTAAATGCTTTAGAGATCTAGGACCTGGATTTCAACAACTAAGAGGAAGACTATGAGCAAACCAAAAAGGAACTACTCTGGACAGTGTGCCTCTAGTCCCTACTGTTCAGGAGGCTGAAGCAGAACTGCTGGAGCCCAGAGGTTTGAGATCAAAATTGCAAGGCTTTGTTTCTTCTAGAAAAAGAAAACCAGTGATTGTTAAAGTGGTAGCTGAAGCTGAGCACGGTGGCACACGCCTCTGAATCCAGCACTCAGCAGGCTGAGGCAGGAGGATTGTTGTGAGTTCGAGATCAGCTGGGGCTACAAAGCGAGTTCAAGACCAGCCTGAACTGCGTAGTGAGACTGTCTCAAACACACACACAAAAATAAATGAATAAAGTGGTAGCTGAAGGAAAATCATCTTGGTAACCTGTGTTCCGAATAGCATGAAATATAAAGGAAGAAACTAGGGAGAAATTATTATTAAAAAAACACACTGCTTTTACACAGTCCTGATAATGGAAATAAAAGGGCAGACATATCAAGGAGCTCATGTTTACAAAATTACTTCAAGTTACAACACGTAACTAATAAGCTGCACAAGTTCGTTACAACACGTAACTAAGAAGCTGTACAAGTTCCCCGTGTGAGAAGCTCACAGGGCAGGCTTGGCTCGCTGACCTCTATCAACAAACCACTGATGGAGCTGTGCTTATCAAAACAAAAACACAGAATGAAAGCACAATGAGAGAATTCTGTTTACCAGAGAACTGTGAACTATGACATACCTTTGTTTTGTTGGTTTTTTCAGGTTCTGGTTTGGTTTTAAACCTTGTTACCAATCAACTTGCTCTAAACCCAGCAAGCCACGTTCAGAGCTGCATAAACTATTCACAAAGGTATCACCAGCAAAAACGTCCTACTTGTCAAACCAAGCCTGTGCATTCACAAGCTCTCCTTCGCCATTCTGCTCTTACTGGCTAGGCTGTCTCCAGTTTTAACCATTAGGGCTGGGGATATAGCTCAGTGGAATAAGCGCCTGCCTAGCAAGTGCAGGGTCCTGAGTTCGATCCCCAGTACCGCAACAACAACAACAACAACAAAAAAAAAAAAAACGTAAGTTCTTCACCAAAATATCCTTGAAGCCAAGAACAGTATCTTAAAATTAAAGTCAATGACATCCTTCATCATCCCAGTGTTATAACACAGAACCCCGAGATAATTATATGCAAAGATCCAAACTCATTACCTGAATAACAACGACTCGGTAGAAAGACTTGTCAGTACATTTTTAAAAATCTTTTACAGAAAGCTTTCGGCTTCAGTAGAAAAAAGGCTGGTAGTGGTTTGTATTCTCTATAATCTCACCCCCCCCAAAAAAAACTTACAGGCCAGGAATCAGAAATAGCTTTACACAAACAAGAGCAAAATTGTAGGTTTTGCTGAGGGCATCAGCCACTTAATTTAACCCCACTTCATCTGGAACAGGAAGCCACACTGCTGTTTTCATCAGAGTTACTAAGAAACAAGATAAAGGCCAGATTGGGGGAGAAAAAACTATAGCCAAAATTAATATTTTGAAGCAATTCTCAATGTCACTGGTAGACATAGTCTGTGTTTGCACACATCTATAATCACAGATACTTGGGAGGCCGAGACAGAAGGATCACAAGAGTTTTATGCCAACCTGGGCAAATTAGCGAGGCATTGTCTCAACATAAAAAGGGCTGGGGGATGTAGCTCAGCCTTCCCGGGTTCAACCCCCAGCACCGCAAGAAAAGACTGAATCTAGGGCTACCTTAAAATGAATTTTGAATCGTGATTAAGTGGAGAAAGGATTTACCGGAGCTTGGGGTTGTTTTTTCCTTCTTCCCTTCCCAATCCCTCGCCTCAAACAGGAAAGAAAGCGCGCCCAGCATAAACACAGGCTATTGCTCAAGGCTCATCACCACAACAAACGGAGGTTAGAGCAGCGCTCCTGGAGACCGAGCCTTTCCTCTCCGTTGCGAGGCACAGAAAGGGTTTCTTCTCTGCCGACCTGTGAACAGTGTGGGTCTCACACAAGTTTTGTTTTTCTTTATTGTTTTTAACAAAGCTGTCCAAGAGGCGACCGGCAGCAAAAGTTTGCGTTCGAGGCAGACTTCTAGACGCGGCTCGCAGAGTACGCATTAGGTGGGCTGGTCCCGCAGAGTCCCCGCCGTCAGTACAGATTACAAAGCCAACGATCACAGAACGTCGGCCGGGGGTCCGGCGCGGCTTTCACACCCATCCCGCCGCCAAGTCCCAGGTCCCAACAGCGCACAGAGTCCCGCAGCACGGCGCTCGGCGCAGGTGTGAAAGACAAGCACCAGCCTCGCGAACCTGGCACAAGCGGCCTGGGAAAAACCGGCCGGGCGAGGAGCCGCCAGGCGGCCCCTGTCACCTGAGGACAACGACGCGCCCGAAGATAAGGCAGGGGGCTGCCCCGAAAAGCAGCAGCCGCCCGCTCGAGCGCGCCCGTTCCGCGGCCCGCGCGAGTAAGGGGCGGGTGGAGGGGCGCCCCGTGGGCAGGGCGCCCGCGCGCAGCCCCACCGCCCGGCCCCGCCTCGCGGAGCTCCCCGCCGCAGCCCTGGCCCCGGCCCCGGCCCCGGCCCCGGCCCCGGCCCCGGCCCCGGCCCGACTCACCGCCGGTGTGTCTGGTTCTCAGCCGCGAGCTGGGGCTGCCGTGAGGAAACGGCGGAGGAGACGCAATCCGGGGCCCCGCCGCCGGGTCATCATACCCCCCGCGCGCGCCGGCCCGGGCCCCGGCCCCCGCCCTCCGGCGCCGTCCCCGCGCCCCGCCCGCGGCGGGCGCTCCGCCGGCCTCCCTCCCGCGCCGCCGCCCGCCCCCCGCCCGCCACCGCCGGCGCCGCCTCCTCCGCCTCAGCCCCGCACGCCCGCTCCTCGGCCTCCTGCCGCCGTCCGGGGCCACAGCCGGGCCCCTCTCTCCGCAGCCGCCGTGGTCGCCAGACCCGACGAGCGGAGCCCCGAGCGACCGCCTCCATCCGGCCAGCCCCGCCTCGCCGGAACCATTCGCTCGCCTCGCGCCATGACACCTACTGAGGCGGAAGTGCGGCGGGGCGGGCACGTTAGAGCCACCGCATAGTCCCGAGGGCCGGGGAAATGGGGGCGCCGCCGTGGGGAGCCAGCGTGGGCCGAGCGCGGAGGCCGAGTGCCGGGCCCCTCCGCATGGCCGGCCCCGTGCTGATTGCCTGGTGCCTGGTGACTGGAGAGGGTCCGGCTGTAAAATGTAATCCCAGCCAGTGTGACATCACCGCAGTCTGGTGTGACAGCCCCGGAGATTGGGCAACACTCGGGAGGCTGTGCGTACCTGGGAGGCCTCCGGGGGTGGGGAACTACCGCAGTTTAGCCTTCACGATTTCTTTTCCAGGCGGAGGTGTTCTCGCAGTATGGCATCAGCGTACGGGTTCGACATCAGGTGTCCCTTAGGGAGCGCTCCAGTTGCCGCCTTGGGAATCTGTATTCGCATTAGGTGAGCTAGAGTAGCTGTTTTGAACCTGATCCTTCATGCAGTGAGCGAATGCCGACAATCTTCTAGCCTCTACCAGGCCATAAGCCTGGATATTCAGGAAACAATGCGTTGGACCTTGAGTTCTGAGAAAATGAACACTAGTTTATCCTAATAGAATTGCTGCCATCTGCTGTCCTCAAGAGAGTCTATAGAATTTCAGATATACCTCCTGTTGTGTAAGATGTTCTTCTGACTCCTAAGATGAGGAATATTTTTAGGGAAACTAATGTCATCCATTAATTTGTTCCATACCACAAGTGCTGTAGGCATCAATGACTGAACCCTAGAGGGTGACTGTCAGGCATCACGAATGTTTGCAGCGCCTTCCAGGAGGGTCGCAGAGGTGGCTAAGACAGGATGCTGCTGACCACCTCTGCTTCTCACATCTCAGTCGTCATACATTCCGATTTCCTTGGATCCCATCTCATAAAGACAGAATGTTTGTAAAATATGCTACAGGACCTTTTAAGGGAAGTCCTTTGGGTTTCTCTCTGGCTTGACAACACTGGGAGCAGTTCCATGTTATTGGGAACAGGGAAGTTTTATTTCCCTGGAGGACCAGGGTTAGCAAAAGCGTTCAATCCCGCAGGGCAGTTTTGCTTGCTTATTTTCACAGAAACTTCCTTCTTGCTGTTTAGAGAACATAAAGTCACCACTTTGGGCTCACTCTGAAAATATTAAGACATGAAGAGTGAGTGAGGATGCACCTGCCTGGTGAGCCAGGAAAAAGGCAGAAACTTGATGTCCCGGGATTGAGCAGGTCCTTCTCAGAAAGCAAGCTTGAGACAGTGGCTTAGCATGCTCTGGCTCAGCCTCTTTCTGTGGCGTGCTTCTCATCTCTTATCCAAGTTACGCCCCTTTCCTCTTCTCAAATGTATCTCAAAATTGACCTGCAGAGAGCATTCCCAGGTTGGCTACTGCACTGTTCTATTTTTTTTTTTGGTACCAGGAATCGAACTCAGGACCTTGCACTTGCCAGGCAGGCAGGCAGGCACTTGTGCCACTTGTGCCCCGGCCCATACATTAGTCTAATTCTCTGTCTTCATCTGACGACTTAGATAATTTACTTATTTATATTTATACTTGATCTCTATTTTCATTGTTCTGAAGTTGTTCCCTTAATCTGTCTCGTTATACAGGGAATGTAAAGTCTAGTATTTTCTCCATTCTAATGTCATTCATTCAGTCATCCAGGAAATTGCTGTGTACAGGCTCTGTCAAAGGCACTGAGTCAGACCAAAGATGAATAAGGTGTGGTCTTTTCCCTCAGAGAGCCTGCAGTCTAATGAGGAAAAAATGCTTGCAGACCCATGACTTGAATGAGGGAGTCAGAAAATAACATCAAAGTTATTACTTGGTATGGTCAAAGAACTTCTATAATTTGATGTGGCTGGAAGTCATTCGTCCATTCAACAAACATCTGTAGAGTAGCTTAGAAGAAAAAAATGTATTCATGCCCCAAAGGAGCTTACAGTTCAACAAAGAAAGGGGAGGATGTGGAATTAGTAAAGTAGGTGGAGTCAGATTTTGAAAGATAAACCAGGCAAAGGACCTGAAGAGGTTTAGTCAGGTAGTATGAGAGAGCTGGTGACGATGAGGGAGACAGCTGGGATGGGTAAAGACTGGAGCAGGGGATTAAGAGCGAGACGAGGGTTTGATCAAGCAGGGAACATGGAGAGAAGGGGCAGATAAGTGAAATAATCCCTTACAGCCAGGCGTGGTGGTGCACGCCTATAACCCCAGCAACTTGGAAGGCTGAGGCAGGAGGATCACTGCAAATTTGAGACCAGCCTGGGCTACGAAGTGACCTCAAGGTCAGTCTGAACTGCAATAGCAAGACCCTGTCTCCAAAAAAAATGCTAATAATTCCTCACAGACAAAGTCTGGGCATCTGGAAAAGGAGATGGAGCTGTTAGTAGTGAGAGCTTTCAGGTCTCATACAGGATATGATGTCCCTCCAGGGCCTAGAGCCTGGGTTCAGTGTTACAGGCAAGAAATCGCTTGCTTAGGAGCTTCCGTGCTTAAGGCCAAAAGGGAGAACCTGACCAGAGGGAATGTCTCATGAAGAGCTAAATAAAAAAAGCTAGACTAATTATCCAAACAAGTAGTGAATCCAAGGGGCTAAGAAAGAAAAACAAAATTCAATCCGAAGCCAACAGATTGCAAAACTGACAAAACCATATGAAAGTGAAGATCCAAACTAAAGAACAGGAAGCAGAACCTGGAAAAATCCCTTGCAGCAACTCAGAGGAAGCCTCAGTGACTTCTGAAACCCAAATCCCAGGAAACTAGGTTTTTTTTCTGGTGTTTTTGTTTTGCTTTTAAGAAAACTTTTTATTTGGAAATAATTTCAAACACACAAAAAAGTTATAAGAATGTTATAGGATTATGGACACATCCTTTTCCTTAGATTCAGCAACGTTTTGTCCCTTCTATCATTTGTGCTCTTACATTAGCTACCTAGATGTTTCCATACATACTAATACATAGAGTTATCAACTCTAGGTAATTTAACATTGATGTACTATTTTAACATCATGCGTATTCCAATTTTGGTCAATTAACCCAATAATATACTTACCTTTTTTGTTTTTGTCCCCCAGCAGAAAATCCCAATTAGGGTTTGCTTTGGTTACTTTTCTGTCCTTGCTGGAACAAAATACCCGACACCCAAAGTTAAGGAAGGGAAGATTTGTTTAGCTCACAGTTTGTGGAGGTTTCAGTCCATACTCAGCTGGCTCCAAGCAGGGTGGCGTGTGACGGGGCAACAGTTCACGGCAGTGAAAAACAGCAAAAGCAGCAAGAGCAAAAAGGGAGGAGCAGGAGCAAGCCTCTGTCCCTCCCTCATATTGTACTCCGGCTCCCTGCCCCAGGGCGGGTGTAGCGCTGACACCCATAATCCCAGCATTGGACCATGGATCAATCAAAACTAGAAGCCACCCCGTGACCTCCGCACGCTTTGGGGGGACATCCAGACACAAACCATGGCAGGCTTATATTTGGTATTTAATTGTCCTTTAGTATTTGATGAATAAATATTTCTTTGTCATATCTATCTGTCTGTCTCAGGGCCTTTGCACTGAGCTATACTCACCACCCTTTTTTCATTCTTTATTTTGAAACAGGGTCTCACCGAATTATAAATTGCCTAGACTGGGCTTGACTTTGTGATCCTTCTGCCTCAGCTTCGCAGTGTTGGAATGACAGATGTATGCACCCCAGGCCTTCTTCGGCTATATTTTTTTTAGGGTTCTTCACCCTACCCCATAAAATAATGGTCCTCATTTTAACTTTGTTGTTTATGTTTGTCTCATGTTTCTCATGAGTAGATTCAGGTTATCTTTTCCTGGTCAGGACAGTGCATAAATGCTATCTGTGTCCTCCTCATTATACTGTACCTAACAGCTCAGGGTGACTGTCATTGATAATGTCAGTTTTGATGAACTGGCCAAGGTCTCGGATTTCCCCACAGTACACTTACTAACTTTTCCTTGTAATTAATAAGCAATGTGTAGGAAGATACCTTAGACCATGAGAATGTCCTGTTCCTCATTAAATATCTTCCCATAGGTTTACCATCTTTTTTCCCAGTACTGGGGATTGAGCCCATGACCTTCTCACTGAACTACTTAACTACATTCCCAGTCCTTTTTCTTTTTTCTTGGATGAATTCTCACTGGGTCTCTAAGTTGCCCAGCACCTTCTTCAGCACCTTCAGTAATGTTGGGATTACTCTTTTTTTTTTTTTTTTTTTTTTTTTTTGTCCTTTTGAGACAGGTCTCACTATGCAATTCAGGCTGGCCTTGAGCCCACTTTGTAGCCCAGGCTGGTCTTGAACTAGCAACGATCCTCCTGCCTCAGCCTCAGTGCTGAGATTACATTATTATGTACACCAATCCCCCACGTCTCATTTAATAGCAAGTCACTTGTCTGTTGATTAATGAGGTAGATGTATGCTTTACTATTTTTTTTCAATGGTTTGTAATTCATTTTCTCCTTATTTTAGTGCAAGAATTTTCCAGATTTAATCAGTGGGTACCCCTTCAAGGTGGCTTCTGCAAGCTGGGCACAGTGGCGCCCACTATATTCCCAGCACTCGGGAGGCTGAGGCAAGAGGATCTTTGTCAGTTCGAGACCAGCCTGGGCTACAAAGTGGGCTCAAGGCCAGCCTGGACTGCATAGTGAGACCCTGTCTCAAAAAGATAAAAAAAGCAAACAAACAAAAAAGACAAAACAAGTTGGCTTCTGCTTTTTTTTAGCACATCACCCCTAAAATGTTCCCTGTCCAGGCCTCAGACTCAGTCATTCCTCTGAGAAGTCTTGATTCTTTTTATGGCAAATTGGAAAAAGGAGATCTGGGCACTAGTTCCAGAACGACTTTTTAGTGGATGCTTATGGCTTTGGAAATGTGTGTGTGGTTTTGGTTTTTTTGTCTTTTTTGAGACAGGTCTCACTATGCAGTTCAGACTGGCCTTGAGCTCACTTTGTAGCCCAGGCTGGTCTTGAATTCACAACAGTCCTCCTGCCTCAGCCTCTTGAGTGCTGAGATTACAGGCGTGGGCCACCGTGCCCGGCTGGCTTTGGAAATGAATGCCAACCCTGAATGGACAGTTTCCCTGTTCATCCCACCCCTCAGAGCTGCAAGACTGAGTTATCCTCAAGACCCCCCCACACTACTTCACAGCATTCCCAGGGGGGAAGGGTCACATAGAAGAATGTGGCAGACTCTGTCCACCGGCCATCAGTGAATAGTTAGTGGCTGCTGTATCAGTGGCTTAACACAATTCAGTTTCATTGCTTGTTCAAATCATCAGTCCTTTGTGGGTGGTTTAGGGCAAGAGAATTGTTCTGCTCCATGAAGTCATTCAAGAATCCATGTATAGCGCATTCAGATTCTGTGATTTTACTATTCTTTAGATCTTTTGAATCTGGCCAGAAAAAAAAAAAAAAGGATAGAGAAAACATGGATTATTATGTGGGGAAATTTGTTTGTTTACTTATGTTTTGTTTTTTCTTTTGAGACAGGATCTCGCTGTGCAATTCAGGCTGGCCCTGAACTCACTATGTAGCCTAGGCTGGCCCTAAACTTGCGGCAGTCTTCTTGCCTCAGCCTCCTGAGTGCTGGGATTACCGGTATTCGCCACCGCCCGCCTATGTGGGAAGATTTTATAGGCCATACCTGCATCTAGATTCTGTGGCTTTGCTATTCCTTGGGTCTTTTGTATCTGGCTAGAAAATAACGTAGTTAAGCTTTTCAAAGAACCTGGAACAGCCCACTTCTGGACTTCCTCTTAGGTAAATATTGTGCTTTAAACCACTACTAAAATACATTTTCAGCCGGGTGTGGTGGCCCACACCAGTAATCCCAGCACTCGGGAGGCTGAGGCAGGAGGATCTATCTTGTGAGTTAGGAGGATAATTGCAAGTTCAAGACTATTGTGGGATACAAAGTGAGTTCAAGACCAGCCTGAACTGCATAGCAAGGCCCTATCTCAGAAAGACAAAAAAAAATTTTTTTAAAGAAGAAAAATTGAGGTATATTTTCTATTCTTAATTGATATTAGGAGAGATTTTCTAAAAGAAGGAGCTAATCTGTGTTCAGAGGAACAGACAAAAGAAGGTAAGATGCTGAGAGCTAAAGGAGTATGACAAAGGACTGAGGTGACCAGCGGACCTGGCAGTTACGTGGTCACGCTAATCTTGGTGAAAGCAATTTCAGTAGCACACAGGGAGCAGAAGCAGTGTGGTTCCTATGTACTTACAGTATGAGGCAAATGAGTGACAGGGCTGCAGTAGGACATGCTAGGGACGAGGTCCCAGCAGAAACGACAGCTTGATGGGAGAGGAGTCTGGATGAGGGGTGTGCTTCTGAGGTTAAAGAGAAGGTTAAGCAGAAGGAATTAAAAAATAAGAGAAGGTGAAACTAGACAGAGCTGGTAGTTGAGTAACATTGTTAATACATTAAGTACCACCAAATCCCTAATTTTTCTAATGATTAAGGATCAACCCAGAGACTAGTCTGGGGAACAGCAAATGCTCTTGAGTCAGAATTCAGGTAAGCAGAGAATTGAGTTTAAGAAACTTCAAAACATAATCTTAATCATTGGCTGTGAGTTTAAGTTAGTTTTTTATTATTACTTTTGGGAACTCACTTGGACATAAGCTATAAGCAGTCAATAAATGGTTCTCTGCTGGGGGGTGTGCTGAAGGAAGGTTCTCCACCAAACCTTAGATGGTAGATTCTCAGGTGTGAAAGAGACTACCTGACCAGCCTCACTGCTCCCACAATGTCCAGTATAGAAGAGTACTGTGGTGACTTAGTCATATCTTAGTCTCAAGTAGAAATTAAAGAAAGGGCGGGGTTGTAGCTCAATGCAAAGGCTGTATGTTCAATTTTCAGTACCCTTCCCAAAAAATTCTCCTGAAGTCTGATGTCCATAACTCTGCTAGGGAGAGAAAGCACGTTACCAAGTGTCACTCTTGGCATTCTTAAAATGGAAATGGTAGTCCTTGTTTCTTACTTCCCTCTTCCCATCCACCAGAAAATTCCTTCAGCATTATTTCCAAAGGCTACCCCAAATCCACTACTACCGCTACTGTTTATTTCTACTGTTGCCATCTCTGAAGTGAGTGAATGTGAGAAGTGAAATATAAAACAATAAATATGGATACTTGAAAATTGCTTAGAGCCGGGTGTGGTGGCGCACACCTGTAATCCCAGCACTCAGGAGGCTGAGGCAGGAGGATCCTTGTGAGTTCAAGGCCAGCCAGGTCTACAAAGTGAGCTCAAGGCCAGCCTGAACTGCAGAACAAGACTCTGTCTCAAAAAGACAAAAAAAAATTGCTTAGAGCTTTATTCTTACTGCACATACATACAAAGATAACTAAGTCATGTAGTAGATACGCTAATTAGCTGTACTGCAATAATTATTTCACAATATCTATGTCAAGAGTCACACTCTACTTGGTGTGGTGGTATGCATGCCTGTAATCCCAGCACTAGGGAGGCTGAGGCAGGAGGATCACCACGGGTTGGAGGCCAGCCTGGACTACATAGCAAGACCTTGTCTCAAAAAAAAAAAGAGTATCACACTACACATGTAAACAACTATCATTTGTCAATTGTATTTCATAAATAAAGATGTTGCAGTCCTATTCTAATGAAAGTGAATGTGCAGGTTTTAATTAGGTTTAAATTAGTAGCTTTACAAAGAATGTAATCTTGTAAACCTAAAATTAACTTTTTCATATAGGTGCTCTTCTGTAAGGATGTATTAATAAATTTAACAAGGCCCAATTCAGACTGGGTTTTTTTTTTTTTTCTTTTTTTGAGACAGAGTCTCACTATGTAGTTTGGGCTGCCTTGAGCTCACTTTGTAGCCCAGGCTGGTCTCGAACTCACAGCGATTCTCCTGCCTTATCTTCCTGAGTGCTGGGATTACAGGCATGAGCCACTACAACTGGCTCAAACTGGGTTTGACTAGGGTTGTTATCCTGAGCATAAGCAGTCCTCCACTTCAGCCTCCTGAGAAGCTGAGATGACAGGCCTGTGCCACTCCATTATAGCTTATGGATTTCTCCTCGTAGAAGCAGATAGTAAAAATCAGAAGTCATGATATTCTTTGTAAATATGGTTAAAATTTCATGATAACTTAAATGGTTTTAAAAAATTATTCTCCTGGTAAATATATATATATGTATATATATATATATATATATATTTTTTTTTTTTTTTTTTTTTTTTTTTTTTTTTGTACTGAAGAATTCTAGTCTCTCAGAAAATGTAACCTCTAACCCCAAGGCTTATGTTAACTACAAAGCCAGTAAAGTATAATTTTTCCTTTTAAAAACATAGGTATAAAACATGTCTATTATAAGGAATAGAGTTAATTCATGAAGTTCCAGTTACTTATAGACTAGCTTACCTATTTCTCTCTTTTCCTTTCATCCCTCCCAAATATGTACACTTATACATTGTGGAATATAGATATCTCTATATCTGCACATTTTTCCTTTGTGAAAGACTCGGGGGAGGAAAAAAATACATCCCTACAGCTGCTTCTACTAAAGATGGCTCTATCTCCGCACCAAGCCCCTTCCCCAGCCCCAGTTTAGTTCGCCACGGTCTCATTGCCGCAAGAGCTTCCTGACTGGGATCTTGCTTTCATTCTTGCCTCCTTTTCCATCTGTTGTTTTTAAAAATATACATCAGATCACATCACTCTCCTACTTTAAAGCACTCTAATAGGTTCTCGTGACACTTGGAATAAAACCCAGACTTCTTTTTTAACCTAGAAGTTACTTCCATTCCACTCCTCGAGCTCATCTCTTCTTCCTCTCCTGCTCTGACTGACACTCTTCTTGAGGCTCCTTGGGCATAAGGCTCTCTGCATCTTATGGGCTTTGTGCTGATGCTACCAGGGCCCCCAGGTCTTCACCACTGGGATCTCATGTTAACTGTCAGTCTCTCAGAGGAGCTTTCCTCACCACATGTCTGGACTGCCCCTTCCACTAGCCGGTTGCATTTGCTTCATAGCCCTATACTATCTGATAACTTGTTTATATACACTGCCCCTCTCTCTCCTTTAGGATGTAATTTCCATGGAGACAGGAAATTTTCCATTGTTTTGTTTTTTTTCCCCACAGGGCTGAGGAGTGAATCCAGGGTGTCACACATGGTAAGCAAATAGTTTACCAGTGAGTGACATCCCCAGCCCACATTTTCTGACTTGTTCATTATACCCCGCAATGAATGTCTAGACCAGTGCCTGGCACATGGTATTCAATAAATACTTGTGGAATGAACAAATGAATGAATTTGTGGACTCTAGTCTCCTCACAAGATAGTTGCGAGGTATAGAGACACACTTTATAGTTGTTGGCTCCTTGAAGGCTCAGAATTTTGCCTTATTCTTTAAGAGGAAACGCATTTATTGGGGGTGCATTGCCTAAAAGATGTTCAGTCAGCCACTCTTCTGGCTTTATATTAATTCAATAAACATTCCTTAAGAACCCACTACATGCTGTAGACACTAGGGATGCACAGTGAACAAAACAGGCCAAAACCAAAGAAAAAAGTACTGGAGTTTGTATCCTACTAGAATAAGGTACACAGAAAACCAAATAAGTAAATGATGTGTGTATTAGAAATCACGTAGTGGGCTGGGGATTTAGCTCAGCGGCACAAGCACCTGCCTGGCAAGCGCAGCATCCTGAGTTCAATTCCCGGTACCACACACACAAAAAAAACAACGAAAGAAATTACGTAGTGGTAACTGTTCTATGGAAAAATTGTCAAAAGGGGATGGTGGCAGGCAGGTGGTTGCAATTTTAATTAAAGCAACCAAACAAAGAAGCCTCACTGGGCAAAAACCTGGAGATGAGGAAGCTATGAGGTAACCGTAGAGAAAACAAATGATGTCACTGCTCCCCAGCCCACTGGAGTAACTGCAAAGAGGTCCACGTGGCTGGAGCAGAGCAGGTGCAGGGTGAGGAGCGGAGACTGGGCAGCAAAGCGTGCGGGCCGGGTGGACCATGGTAGGAGCTTTGGGGTTTCCTCTGAGCTGGGATGTCCTCTCAGGATCTGAGAAAGAAGGCTCCCCACGATGGTTTATAGCATGCTCACTGTAAGGACTGTGCTGTGTGTTTGGGGAGCAGAGAGACGAAAGGTTGGAAGAGAAGCCAGGAGGCCACACAGGAGGCTACTGCAGTAGCTTGGAGAAGAGATAAAGCTTGCCTGGACAAGGTTGGCAGAGATGATAGTGAAAAGCAGTAAGATTTGGAATGTCTTAAGGTAGTATAGCGGTTTGGGGCTTATTTTGCAAGGGGAACAATAGAATACAGGACACATACTTTATATTTTTATTTGTAATAGTCACCCAAAGAACGATACACAAAAGAGTGCGGGAAATCTGTCCATGCACTAAGACCAAGGAATCCAGCTGAGGGCCCGGATCCCGCAACAATGTCCTACATGAATCCAGCTGAAGACCTAGGGCTCATAACAATGCTTCCCACAAATCCAACTGGAGGCTCAGAGCCCACGACAACATCTCATACAGGCCTGTTTCGTGGATCTGCACTGGGAAGGCCCAAGAGTCAGTGGTGGAATCTAGAAAGTCTGTGCCAGCAGGATGAAGGATCTGTGCTAGCAGGCTGAGGGATCTACACTGAAGCCAGGAAGCAATGTGAAAATTAAGAACCAAAGCTCCCCCAAAAGGTACCACAGCCATACTTGGTGACAGTGAGGTCCTGAGCCCCTCCTATGATGAGGACAGCCAGTTCCCATCAGGAAAGCCAAGGCGACAAGCTTCTCCTGGAGACCAAGCAGTGCACCATCATCCCCTCCAGAGCCAGGAAGCGATGCTCAAAGTGAGGACCAGAGCTCTCCCAAAGTGAACCAAAGCCATTTTCAGTGCCGACGAGGTCCTGAGCTCCTCAGAGGATGAAAACGGCCAAGTTCATCGGGAAAGCCAGTGTGACGAGCTCCTCCAAAACAACGGCTTCCACCAGCCCCAACAGCCTTTCTCTATGCCCAACAGCCATAACTTCTCCTTTCCCAGTTCTGCTTCTTATGCTGCTGGCCACAGTCCCCAGGGGGGCCTCCCACACCCAGCACCACGCTGGTTCAGTTCAGCTGGGGGTTATAAGTTGACCATCAGTTATCAATCCACTACAGGTAGAGTCAGCAGAACTTGCTGGCAGATAGTAGTGTGGGTGTGAGGGGAAGCAAGACAGAAAGGGAAACAAGGAAATAGAGCCCACTATGAAACATAATAGGATGGCTCAGCAGTACAGAGGGCGTTTCGATGTGTGAGATCATGAATTGAAAATGAAGTCAGGCAGCCTGGTTGAGTGGTTTCTCTAACATCATGTTGCTCCAGTGTAGGCAAAAAATCCATAGTCTGCTTTATCCAAAGTGAGTGGGAGCAGTGGATCATGGGATACAGTCAAGTGGGAAGGGAAGCCTGGAGAGTACTTACGCCTAGAGAAACATCAGCCATGTGATACTTAAGCAAATAAGCTGAAGAAAGGAGAGTTAGATTGACATTTCAGATGTACTGCGGTACAGTACATTTCTGATGTCATTTTTGATGACAGGGTGGTAAAGCAGAAGAACGAGGACTTTAGAGAGGGAGGGGCTGAGGAAACTGACAGCCAGAACTCTGAAGTCATCCAGAATGATGACAGAGCTGTGAAGGAGAAGCTTGTGAGTCAGTGACCCTGGTCTTGGTCAAGGAGGAGAGGATGGTATAACCCAGTGGGAGGAGATCCACGGCACACGTTATTTTTCTTTTAAGACAAGAGCTAGAGTTGCCTTTTCTACGCTAAAACCTCAGTATTCAGGTTTAATTGCAGTGTTCGCACTTTGTAATGAGTGGGTCTTGGGTTGCAGTTTGGGCGCTCGTCTCTGAAAGTTTCACCATCACTGGTATAGCCAGATGGCAGGTGCTTCAAAGGAGGAGAGACTTTTTCCACAGCCAGTAGTGGGAACAGTGGTCAGGAGACAGCAAGGGCAGCAAGGAAAACACCAACTTCACCTACTTACCTTGGTTTAGGAGCAAGAAAAATAGCCTGTACTTCAGAGGACAGGTCTGAAAGCAAGGTGCTCATAGGACAGCCAGTCTTCAATTTAAGCAAAGTGGGCTGGGGATATAGCTCAGTGGCACAGCGCCTGCCTGCCTGCCAAGCACAAGGTCCTGAGTTTGGTTCCCCGTACAAAAAAATAAAATAAAATAAAAAATCCCAAAGCAATTTAAGCAAAGAGAGTGAAGAGGCTTCCAAAGAAGATATTAAGGACATAGGAGAATTTGCTGACCCCAGAACCGGAGTCCTGGGGTCCTGATGTTACTGGGTGGAGTAGGAACCAGCAGTGTTTCCCCGGTTCTTACTGTCCTGTTCAGTGAGTTGGTCAGGACAATTGGTGAATATGGAAGATTACTGTTTATTCTAGGGCAGAAATAAGATGGAGAAGAAAAGGGAAAGAAGCACAAAAGAAAAGCCCAAGAAAGAAAAAGAGAAGATACGTCATCCTATGAGCAGAACAGGCCACTGCACG